>VWZZ01007516.1:0-56810 GCA_013399095.1 Psophia crepitans | reverse complement strand
GAGCTGCTCGAAGGTCTGGGCCGTTGTCAGTGCCCTATCGCTCTAGGAAGTCTGCAGTCCTCAGCAGAGCCGTGCATCAGCCCCTGATCCCCAGAGAGCTGATACATCTTTTTTTAACGTGCACAAGTGTTCAGGCTGATATATGGGGGGATAACAGGGTCGTCTGAGGTGAAGGGAGGGCGGTGTCAGCAGAGGGACTCACCAGAGCAGTTAAGATGCTTTGAAACACAAACTGCAGGCAGGAGTCATTGTAGTAAGCAGTTCATGGGCAACAGTACTTTGTCTGCTCTCTTTTCATGTTACAAAGAGCCATCCTCCAAATAGCAAATAGTTATTTTCTACACATTTGAGGTGCAATACATGCATAAGATGCTAATTAACATTTGAGAGTAAAGCTGACAAGACACACTGTAAATGGCAAGGGGACTTCGAAGTGTTTTATTTGTTGTTATTAAAAACCAAATGATGGAGTAAAATCCCCTTGAGAACATTAAACTCTCACTTGCAGTGGCCTGGCATTTGTTACAGGGCAACTAGAGAAAGAAGCAGGAGACCGCCAGGTGAAGGTAAATTTCTGTCAGTGTTTGGTATGCAATAATTACAAAGACAGATCTGCTGTTAAATGGCAGTGGCAAAATGTGCCAGCTATAGAAGACTAATTACTCCTTTTGAATTCTTCAGGTCTCCATATCCTCTTTTCAAGAAAAACCGTGCTGTTGTGATGAAGAGCAGTTGCAACGGAAGTCACAGAGGAAAAACGTGAGCACTTCTAGCCTTGTTTCTTAAAATAACTCTAGAGTCCCTAAGTATCTTAAGTACATTGGACAGTTTCATCCAAATTTGACAAAGGGCCACAAGTCTGAAAGAGATGACATTTCTACAAGTTGCCTTAAAATAGTCAGGCAAGCTGAGAAAAAGATACAAATCAGAAGGCAAAAACCAATAATATGCTGCTTCCAGCCTTCCTGGTGTTATGGAAGCTAAGAACAGGCTGGGGATATTGTGGAGAGAAATGATAATTTTTAGAGCTTATAATCAAAGAACATCATACATATTTTGGCACAATTAGTACACTTAACAGAGGTGAATGGAAAAGTGCAAAGAAAATAACTTTGCTATCAGGAAATGCTACGTACTAGTAAAATTCTCATAGTGTAAATAGTTAATACTGTGGATCTCGGGCCTTTAGTACTCAGCTGCCTACCTTTGCTCAGGAAAGCCATGAAGTTATCTGTGACACCTTCCACAGTGGTGCACGTGCACCAACTAACTAACTAGTTGGTGCACGTGCACCAACTGCAACTAACCAGTTTTTCTGGAATGAAAAGTTTTTCTGGAATGAAAACATATATACCTCCTTTGAATAGAGGCTCATTTGATACGTGATGAAATACTGTTATTAAAAAGGTTTAAAACTGACAACTTTCCGGTTGGTTTTTAAGGAGCTGTGACTAAAAGAGCTCTTGGAAACACCACCTCCTTGTATACCACTTAACACAATCATAGAAATAAATACATTTTCCACTACCACAGCTGTACCCAGCACAAATTCAGCACTGTGGAAGCCATAGCAAAAAAGCGTAAACACCAAAAAGCGTAAAAAAAAAGCACCCCAAAAAAGCAAAAAAAAAGCCAAAAAAAGCATAAACACCAAAAAGCGTAAACACTGAAGTAGCAAGTAGAAGCACACTGATCTTGATATTTATTGGGTGTAGGTGGAGTACAGATTGAGAAGTGGGTATCACAGGTCTCTAATGAGCATACTGGGTGTTTAAAAAGCTAGTGTATGGCTTGCTTTGAGATAGAGGAGTTTCTACATTAGCTCAAGGAATATGAAATTGTACTCTTTCTGCATATGGTGGAAATTTTGAACCTCTGCTGATACTGGTATGTATCAACATTTGCCATATTATATTTGTTGTTTGATGAGAAAGAAAAACACCCTAAAATCCTGTAGTTCATTTCAGAGATACAGACGCATTTGCCCTGACTAATTACTCCAACTTCAGATCCCCAAGATGCTGGAGAAGCACAAAAATAATCACATTTGTCATTAAACAAATTTTACTGTCTTCAAAGTGCCCCTGAGATCTCTCATAAAACAGTAACTGTATCATAAACTGACCACGAAACAAAAGCGTTTGCTGCAGAGGTTTTGCAGTCTAAAAGGAATGACTGGGTATCAGCTGCAAATGGTATTTGTCATTGCCTTGCGAAATAAATTCTGCCTTGCAGCCTTGGAAAAGTAGAAGTCCTATTTTTAAGATACAGTAAAACAAGAAACTGTTATAAATGCTTATCCTTCTTTTGAAAATGAGAACATGGGTAAGGTTGGTTGTAAGGAAATTACAAGAACTGTATGCTGCAGAGGCAAATTCAACTAACACTGGCACAGATTGCTTCACTATTACTCTTTAATAAATCACTATACATTATTGACACTACATATAGAGTTTGACACCATAACAGATACATTATGTCTGAACACCTGTAATAAAGTGTCCTTTATAGGAAAATTAAGCACTTACCAAACAGTTGACACTGTACAGCAGCAACAGAGGTGCTGTGATATTTCCTGCATCAGGTAGAACAAAACAAGTTTGATATATCTTAGGTGCGTGCTGTGAAAGAAAAATGTAGGAGAAAATGTGAAAGGGTCTTATTTTTGGTTGAAGAAAACCAGAAATGGATTTGACTGTATTCATACTCTGTATTTAGGGGAATTAATTGGAGGAGAAATATAATAGTCTAATAAACATAGTTTTGGCAATCTGTACAATTGAGAAGACACAGAAATTAGTGTTTCGCACCAAACATGAAGCTACCGAACAGAAAACTAATGATCCGTAACTGGTCATATTGTACCCGGGCAGCTAAATGCAAGACCTTTGCCAGTTACAGGGAGATCGTTATTTTGCTCAGTTTTGATGGTGTAACTTTGATGGTGACAGATCATTATGGTTTTTTTTTTCATATTCTTGTTGGAAATCCATTTCTATGCATCCTGCTCCATTCCAGAATTAACTTTCAGATCTGTATATGTTATTACTGGAACCTACTCTTTGTAGCTTGCTGATGGGTTTATTTATGCATTCTCTTCAGAAGGTCAGAAAAGCTCATTCAGACACATTTTTAGCTTTGTAAACCTGATGATAACAACAGTTCAGTTAATGACTTTTTGACACTGAAGTTGTAGGAGCCAAGTGCAGCATATAACCTTCTGAGCAAATTATCCTAGTTCTGTTCTAGCACAAAAATATCTTCACAGTCTTTAAAACTGTAGTCATGTGTGCTGCAGCTTTACACTTTCTCAAACATGTGACGCATTCAGTACGTGAGTTTATCACATAGTGCTACATAAAGTATTTGACAAAAGTGTTTCTGAACTGGCTAGGCTCCTGAAGAGCATAGAAGGGTGTTGTGGTTTTACCCCAGCCAGCAGCTGAGCGCCACCCTCAGTCCCTCCTCATCGGGATGGGGGAAAGAATCAGAAGAATGAAAGTGAGAAAACCCATGGTTTCAGATACAGACAGTTTAACAAGAGAAGCAAAAGCCGCACTCCCAAGCAAAGCACGACAAGGAATCCATTCCCCACTGCCCGTGGCAGGCAGGTGTTCGGCCATCCCCAGGACAGCAGGGCTCCATCATGCATAACAGTTACTGGGGAAGACAAACACCGTCACTCTGAACACCACCACCCCCTCCCCTTCTTCTTCCCCAAGCCCCTTACAAACCGAGCATGACATCATACAGTATGGAATATCCCTTTGGTCAGTTGGGGTCAGCTGTCCTGTCTGTCCCCTCCCAACTCCCCACGCAGCCCCAGCCATCCCACCGGCGGGGCGGTGTGAGAAGCAGGAAAGGCCCTGGCTCTGTGCAAGCACCACTCAGCAACAACAAAAACATCTCCCCATTATCAACGCTGTTCCCAGCACAAATCCAGAACACCGCCCCGTACTGGCTACTGTGAAGGAAATTAACTCTGAGCTGAAACCAGGACACGGACATCAGAGTTAAGTCAACCTGATCAGGCTTAGCAGATTGCAAGTAACATTTATCTGTGTGTTCATTTGTTTTTAAGAGTCACAGGGTGAGAAAGGAAAGGCTTTTATGGTCTACTATATTGGGACAAAATTAAATGGGTTGAGAATGGACTTCTGACAGTTTGAACTAGTATAAATGGTGTAGCATAAATAAAACAACTTTTAATTAATTTGAAGCTAATACACATCAAGAGCACAGGGAAAATTTTCATCATCATATAAGAAACAGAATTTTTTAACAGCGAGAACAATCAATCAGTGGAAGAACCTCCCCAGAAATGTGGTGGAGTCCCCATCACTGGAGGTTTTCCAGATGCAACTGGAAAGGGTGCTAAATAATCTCATCTAGACTCCCTGTTGCACAAAAAGTTGAACCAGATGATTTTTTGAGGTCCCTTCCAACCTGGGGTGTTCTGTGATCTATGCACATCACATACAATATATTTAACTGGTAACGTTTGCTGTCTAAGGGAATTGGTAATGATAAAATGACTAAGGATTGTGCCTGCAGGGGCATCAGAGAAGAGAATCTTACCTCTGCGTGAAAGTTGTTAGCGTTTGTTGATGTTGCAAAAGTAGTTGGAGATTCTAGTCTGGTAAAGGTCCTGGTTCTAGAATTTTTAGGTAAGGACTTTTACTGAACAGGTTGTTTGCAGATTTTAATCAGAACATTTGCCATCCTGGGTTAAAAAATTGCAGTCTTACAGTACAGAAAAAGGCAGTACAGTCTGTGCATCTCCTAAATACTGAATTTCTGTCGCTTACCTAGTCTGTCGTATGCATTTGTGAGACTGGGTGCACTTGTAACTGTTTTCTTAAATTTAAATTAAAAATGTATTTTGACAAGAGGTTGGTCCTTCCTAAATTCAGGTTTGACCCTGTGTCCTGGAGGGCTGAATCTAGAATATTTTATAGACCATCGCACAGCTGTCTGCATTGATATCACATGCAGAGGTTTGACCCAGTGAAATTATTAGCAATTGGTCTCAGTTCTGGGGTTCAGAACTGCAGTTCATTTTACTACCTCTCATATTCATGCCACGCACATCTGTAACTCGAGAATAGGGATTTCTGCACTTTGCTGTAGTTTATACAGATTAAATACAGCATGTAATCCCACTGTGATCCCAGTAAGTGGTACAGTGTTTATTTACACTGAATTTAGAAGGTAAATGGAACGAATGTCTTGCCCAGGTATAGAAAAAACCTTACTAAGGCTGGTAGGTGTTCACAGCTATAATTTAGCCCTAGTTGAGTGTCTGACACCACTCCTGGTGCTGGCAGGTGGTAGTGCAGGGGGCTGAGGCATACTTTTCCTAAGGAAGCCCAGTGCACTCCATCACAAGTACCAAGAATTAACTCGAATAAGCTTTAAAAGGTCTTTAGAAGTTTACAGAATTATTTAAAAGGTAGAATAAACTTCTCAATGCTCTGCAGCTGCACAGTTCATACAAATAGCATCCCAATATATTTCACAAGAGGTTTAAATTATGACTATGATGTATGAAGGAGATACGATAAGGGATATATAACAAGACTGGCTTAGTTCTGAAGAGTGCTGACAGAGAGCTGAAACAGCTCCCATCCTAATGTAGTCATCTCCAAGGTTGTTCTATGAACACATAAAAATATTTAGAGAAACAGTAGCATATTTAGAAAATTATTTGAAATCAGGTAGAAAATATGTAGAAAAATTGGTCTGTTAATAGGACAGTGCTCCCCACAGTGATAGCTGGACTGGAGGGAGCTTTATAGGTGGAAGTGATGAAGGTCTTTTCCTACAGGAGTGCTTTAACGCGGACAATGGTAGCGGCAGTGCAGAAGAGATGAATTCTGTTAAATGTAGCCTTGCTGTAACCTGAACTGTAGTTGTTGGCTGCAGTTACAGCATAAAGCCTTCCACAGCCTCTGTGGTTACATAAAAAAAAAAAAAAAAAAAAAGCTGAGATGATAGAAATATTCAGCTAAATTTTTTTGAACACAGGCTAGATTCAAGGAAGAGACCTATTTCTGTAAAAATAAGAAAAAGAAACTCTTAACGTGTTTCTGCTAATAACTTTGAGGATACCCTGGGGTAAATAGAAGAGTGAACAGATTGTCATTGGTGCTGAAATGAAATTCAAGCTAAATACCATCTTGGTGCCCTGGTAATGTGGCAGCTCACCACTACTTAGGTAACTACTGAAAACATTTCTATTTCAGTTCTGAACTCAGATCCCTACACAGAGGCCTGCAGGGTCTGTGGTGTTTACAGCTATTCTGCCCATCCCATGAAAGCTTGGCTTTCATCCAGTTGAACCGATGCTTGGGCACAGTAATTTTGTATGAGCAACTAAACATCTTTTCCTAACCAAGTATAAAATAAGTTCTTTTCTGAATACTCTCATTTGACACTCCAGAATTCAAAAAAATACATTCTTATGATTGAAAAGATGTATTAGAAGGAAACAGTTATGAAAAATTGTTTCAGATGATCATAGTTAATGTGAAATTTCGGAGAAATGCATTTCTTGTAAAAGAGGGAAATCTTTTAGAAAATCTAACTATCTGTTAAGAGTGAAGGAATTTCTGGACTAAGACAGATTTGGTTTCAAGTTTTATAACTTTTGATTTTGCTTAACCATTTAACATTTGCCTTTAATCCAAAGCACTTAACTGAGTCTTACAGTTCTTAGGAGAGTACAGAATAACTCTTACCTAATGTTGGTTGAAGGAGAAAATACTATTATGAATGTTAGTTTACTGCAAGGCTTCCTGTTGAGGGAGAGCTCTAATGTTTGGATCATTCCTCATGATTCATGGCAGATAAAGAGGTGTAATTCACTTTGCCCAGGGAGCAGAGGAATAGCTGCCCTGCATAAGGGCATAGCCTTTCTTCTTAATTGCGCTGACTTGTATTTGAGTGTTTCAGGGAAGTGCTCAGTACCTTTAGGAAGGCCCTGTTTTTCTAGGTGTATCAGATTTGATTGTGTATACAAGAAGAGATTTTTTTACCTATCTCCCTATAATCTTGGGGTAACCAAGCTATACAAGAGACAGAGTTAATGCACTTCTATAGACAGGCAATAAAGAAGAGAGACTGGAAGAAAAATCCTGACTGCCTTTAAAATCTGAGCTCCCTTGCTTGAAAAGCAGGAGGTGTGAGCTGAGAACCTATTTCCCTTCCACTACTGCCTGCAGTGTTTCACTTCTTCCCATAGCAGAGCAGAGGCCTCTGATCTGAAGGACAGGCAGACATAATTCCCAGTGCAGCACAGCTGAGTGTGCTTGCTGTGGACCATGCAGTCTGCAATTTACAGGAAGAAAAGGGAACATCTTGAGAACTTCTGTGTGCAGTAACAGCCCCAAGTAATGCCTCTTTCAGTGCAAGCGGGCAAAGGAGAAAGTCTAAAACTTTAATATGCAATATAAATTACAGGTAAAGGGAATACTTGTCTGCACTCTTTGGGCTGATCCAGAGCCTCCAGCACTTGAAAGGCTTGCTGGTGAGTACTCTGTGGTGAAGCATTCTTGGTTTTTTTTCTTTTTTGACTAAATAGCTAGTCAGATCTCAGAAGAGCTGCAGCCTAAGGAGGGTTGTTAAGCAGTGACACACCCGAGCCACTTAGAGCTTCTTACCCTCATAGAACAAGATAATTTGCAACAGCCCAGCAAATTTCACCCTTAAAATTTGTAGCAGCTGTAATCCAGGTGAATCCTTACAAGACTTTCTGCTATTGTGGAAGTTAGGGTCTATCATAGAGGCGTTTGCTTGATGAAGCATGGGATTAATACTTGTTTTCCTGAAGGGATTCCTCAAGTGAAGGGAGTCAGTCATCACCATGCAAAAACAGATGTCTATGTGTAAATCACAGTGGTCACAAGGAACTGCACTGCTGACTTGTTACGCCACAGGAGCCAAAAGTTTTACTGTTCTGAGCTGAAAAATAAGGCTAAGACATGATGCCTCCCACAGGAATTCAGGACTATTTCAGGGTGAATCAGTGGAGAAGTGTTACCCAGTTATGGTACAATTGAATGGAGATGTGCCAATGGTATAGTAGGGATTTTAAGTATTTTTTTTGGCCTTGTGTGAAAAGACATTGACATTTTCAAGAATTCAACTGCTAAGAATTTTGTATCAGTGGTGTAGACTGTAAAGCAAGAGAGTATCCATAAGTAAGCAGACTGGACAGAGAGTTAGAGGCCTGTCTTTGGAATTGTGCTCCAACCAACGGTTATTGAAATAGCTGAGTTTACATTTCCACATCTTAAATATTTTTGCAGTGTGTCTTAGATTAAAACCACGGATGGGTATTGCTGGTAATTATTTCATTTCAGATTATCTAGGCCATTTTTTTGAACCAGAACGATACTAACTGAAACACTATCTTGCTTATGGTTAAATTATATTTGAATATGACGCTTGTTCTGATGCAGAGAATTCACAGTAAGTCTTGTATTTCAGTGAACACTCATTTTGAAGATGTGAACTAATATTATATAATTACATATAACAGTAATGAGTGTTAGCATTATTCCGCAGCAGTCAAATCCTGCCTGCTGTTCTGTGATCTTTGTCAGGTATTAGTGTACTGCAGAGAGCTGTAACTGTAGCACTAGCAAAAGAGTTTATCTTGCAGCTTATTGATAATGATCAATACCATTTTAATAGGTATTGTAATTTAAGGCTATAACATCTTAAGAAATTAAAAGCAACAAACTGTACTACATCAATATTCTATTACCTGTACAATTTATATAAGAAATCAAAGATACAAGGCACCTCCAGGTGTTGCGCTCTGCAAGATGAACTCATGGTTTGGCAACCTTTTAGGGATGCCAGGGCAGGTGAATTTGGTTTGGTTCTGTTCCCACAGGCTATGGGTGAAGCTGTGTTTTAGAAATCTCTATATGTGATATGCTCCATAATGTATGAAGAAATGTAGCTCTGAATGGGAACACGCTACTGAGTGGGAATGCCGGGGGAGGCAATACGCAGTTGGCTGGCAGTGCCCGAACAGAGCTGGAAAGTGTTGCTTCTCATCAATCCCTCTCCTTTGATAATGATGTTCTTGGGTGTGCTCCCAAGTCTTTAAGTGCCATTTGAAATCCACCTGCTTGCTTAGACGCCTGTGCTATATAGGTTACAGACTCTAGTATCAAACTGTGGAACACATAGCTCTTGTTGAAAGATTTGATAGGACAGTTTAGAGAAAGCCTGGGGCAAGTTGTGAGATGCTGCTATAAAATAGCAGTAATTATTATTCTCTAAAAGCAAATTATATAGGATGGTACAGGCCTTCTGTTGCATTACCGCAGCCAGCTCTCAGGAACTAGATGCAGCATATCACATCATGTAGTTTATTTCTAGGGAATTATTGAAGCTTGAGGAGAGCAGCATTTTTCTGCCCTCTAGAAGATTCCAGTTGTCTGGAAGATTATTGTAACAGCAGCTTTTGCTACTGTACTTACTGTAGAAGGAAAAGAAGCAAATATGAACAGAGTTGTTTTCCTCCTTTTCTTCAGAGCTAAAGAACAGGAATTCTGTCTAGTATTGTTCTACACTAAAATCTCACATAGTAAAGCAGACTAGTGCCAAGGTCTGCTCTGTCTTAAGAAAAAAAATAACATACCTTCTGATTTGAAGCAAATAAAACTCCACTGTGTGGGAATTAAAGGTCTAAAATTCCCATAACCTTGCTCTGCCAGACAGGGCTGGTAGAAAAAAAACCCCACTGTGTAGATGTGTTCACAAACTGCTTTGTCCTTTTTAGTCAGAAGATGATGAAGTTCAGAATTTTCTGGCTACTTCTCTTGCTGTATGGCTCTGCTGGACAGGTCAGTCCCGCATGAAGCAATGGCAGACTGATGACAGGGACCAGACAGCTGAATGATTTCCCATCCCTTTCCAGTGCAGAAACCCTGCTGACTCACGTGAAACTACTGTAGTCCTATAGGGCTGAGTTAATTCATAAACATATTTCTACATGTAACAATGGTTATTAGTGATAAGAGCAAAATTTCCATGGGGAAAATGGCCCATAAAATGAAAATACTTTCCCTAGCAATCATTTGGTTACTCCTCCTTAACAAGATGTTTCACTGCCTTTTGTTTTACTGACTATAGGCTGAAGTTACATAAACATACAGAATCTAAAGACTAGTATTTCTATTAGAGTAACCCCTTGCTATTGTCAGAACCTCTTTGATGAGGTTCGCAGCACCCTCAGATACGCTGCAAGACCAGACTAGATCTAGCTTTAGAATTGCTGAAGTTTTTAAATTCCGTGTGTAAAATTTCAAGCTGTGCAGTGGTTTTAAATGGGGTATATATGTAGCATTATATGCTGTATTATGAAGCAGGGCGTTAACTTTGCTGTAAATTTTATTCTGCAGGTTCTCCTGGCCTAAATTTTCAGTGTTTATGTACCTCAACATGACTCTGCTTTGGTTTGTATTTAGAAGACAACTTTCTTTTAATTCTCAAAGCATTCTACAAGAAGTGCATGAAAAATGCAGGAAAGAAAAATTAGACGACTAAGTGCAAAATAGAAGTATAAAATTTATTTAAAACCACCCACAAAGTTCTGTGTAATCAGGAATGATACAATTTGTAATAGTCTTTTTAAAAACTCATGACAAGATTTAAAATATATTTTCAATTACAGTATTCATTTAGCCTTATTCAGTTAGGACAATTAAAAAAAAAAAAGAAAGTTTACGTTCTAAACAGATGAGACACACAAGAAAAATAGAACAGAACAGACAATTTCCACAACAACAATTTTTACATGTATGTTTCAATACTAGTATCAACATTTCAATGCATCTTGCTACATAAACATGAAATCATGTACAACAACTGCTTGCACCAAAAAACATAGCTTAATTAGATCTTTCAAGTAACATGCAGTCACAACTCACAAGTCTTCAAGTACTGCTGGTAAGGGTTCCCTTGTCTGCAAAGAAGATTTATAAGGTTCAGTTTCTCAGCTAGCATAACTCCTCAGAGCTCCACCACTCTCGTGAAGCTATGCTCAGTTATACTAGGAGAGAACCAGGCCCCAAACATTTTTTGAGAAAAGGAGTAATTTTTATACTTTCTCCTGTAAATACTGTGACATAATGAAGTGCTTTTTCTTTCTGATTTTTTTCTCCCTGTACATCATCTTTTGTTTAAAAAAGTTCATTTTCTGTTCCAGATCCAAATTCAGTAGGTTGGCAACTGGAAATAATCAAAAACCTCAAAGTTGAAAAATAATTATCAAATGCATCCCAAAGAAACAAAGAAAAAGAAAGAGGGAAAAGATCAAAGAGAAGGAAAGAAAGAAAATCCTGACTTTTTTTTTTGCTTTGGCATACTGTTCATCTTTTAATTTTGCAAAGCAGGAAAGAATTCATTAGCGATAGCATTTCAGTACGCTGTGTGTCTACATATTGCTGTTCTTTTCTTAGGACAGCAAATCCTTGAACAGTATTTATGACCCGGTGTGATATTGTCACATTATGAAGAGCTGTCTCTTCCAAACTGAACAAATCATCGGAGAATAATTGTTAAAGACTGAAAGTCTGCATGTTTGTCTTGGTTAGAACTGGCTTTCTTTTAGTGGTATTGGGATATCAGATTTGTTTTTCTTGCCTACAGTTATTTTTTCATTTTAAGTACAAAAGATCCATGAAGTTCAGACACTGCCTTTTGAGTTGCATGGATTAGACTGGCATTCACAAAGTTAGCACAAAATCTGTTCTCATTAAGCTCTGCAGTATCACTGCAGTTTAGAAATTTAAGAATGAAAATGGATTTCAAACTTTTTTGAAGGAGAAGTTTGCATTGTATTTCATAACTGCAGTGTAGCAGGGCTCGATGCTTACATAAAGCTTCCACTGGCAGCAGGGGAAGCTCTGCTTGACTCAAGCTCGCAGGGCGGTGCCAACAGTTTCACTGTTGAATACCACCACAGTTAGGGCAGTCAGAAAATGCCGGCTTTTAGCTCTGTCTCTCAAAACTCGCTCCAGTGCGACAACATCACACAATACCGCATGCCCTGTTGGGTCTTAAGTCAGAAAGGAACAGAATTCAGTAGATTGTCACAATTCCATTTTGTGTAATCAAGTAAAAGGGAACAAATTATGGTAAAGAGAAGCAACTATTTTAAGAAAAACTACAGAAGTTTTAAATAGTATTATTGGTAATCCTGTGAGATTTCTGGCCAGGCTGTTACCTAGAGGTACAAATCTTTTACCACACTCTCTTTGTAGCCAATATTTGGAAGAGGACATTCACAGTGTAAGTGAACACTTCAAACCTGACTAGAAGCAAGCCAGTTTCTTTTAAACTTGTATTTCTAAACTAAGAATAATCTGGATGTTACTGGCCACTATGTGCACTATAGGGATATTGGTACATCGACTGCAGATGATCATACAAATCAGTCATTTGGTAACAGTTTTGATTTATACTACTGACCTTTTATACCATTATCAGTGTAATGGCATACTCTGAAGGATTTAAGCAAAACTGACATCCATTTAAGGCCCCTTTATCCTTTGAACGTGATGCGAAGGACAGTAGTATAAATGAAAATCAGGGCCTTCATTCTTTGTTTTAAGACAACTTCCAAACCCTAGACCCCTTTCCATTACAACAGTATCATAAAAATACAGATATACATGTAAAAAATATTGATCAGGTCACAAAACTTTCCACAACAGTATTAAAATGTTCTGTGGCAACACCTGCAATACTGAGTATCAAACTAGCAGTTCCCTTGCTCCACTGCAACAGCACTTCTTTGGAATACAGTTCATCTGCTGTAACTGGTGACTAGCTGTAGATTAACTGCCAAATTGGTCCTCCTTCACATATGCAGATTTTTTTTGAGGTCTACGCCTGTGTCCTCTGACTTCATGAGGAAAGCTGGTAAGGTGTGCAGTGTTGAAAATGGCATTGTTAATCAGTCACACCAAACAGAGCAAGTCACCTTCGTGTTACTTAGCACCCATGTCTTGCACTCACTGCAAGTATGCTGTTGGTAGATTCTAGCATTTTAATGTAAGTATGTGTGGAAAAGTTACATATATAATGGTCCAGTAGAAGAAAAGAGAAAAAGATACTATTGTAGGATGAATTAAGGATACAGCATTGAAAAAAATCTTGTATCTTTTACAACTGAAGGTATGAGTATATGGTTAAAAACTGCAAACAATGTTGGGATGATGAACCAGGGAACTGGATTGAAAAAAAAAGAACCGTAAAGCTTTTATGTCTCAGAAAGCAAAACACAGTAATGCTGACACCTCTATACCCTTTAATAAAAGACAGTAACTACTTAATTATTTCATGCTCAAGCTCAAATCAATTCCACTTGCTGCTATAGAGGCTGAACAAAAAAAATAATCCATTATTCTACTCTTTTTCCAAGCAGTTCTATGACAGTTAAGGCATTTTACTTCCACAATACTTGGGTTTCTCACAAGGACTACAACTGATCTCTGCATGGAGATATAACCAGAAGATGTGAAGAAACACTCCTGCTCTTGTAACTGGAGGGGTCTTATGTCAAGGTTTGAGCAGAGCTGGCAGAATAACTTGAAAGAAAAGAGGGCATTCCACAGAGGTGCTAGCAACAGAAGCAAAAATCTTGTACTCTGCAAAAGGATGACTTTCCTTTCTCAGGGGGTGAGCAGTTTTCTAGTCTTCCAAAGTCTCTTTTATTTGGCTACGTGCAGATATAAGAACAGAGTGTAACAATTACATCAAGAAGTCTGAAAATTAACTGGAAAACTGATTATATGATTTGAAAAGTAAGAAAACACTGATTGTGACAGATAATGAATTGTTTCTCTCTCTTCGAATGAGAAAATATCCAACTGCAATACTCTAGGCTCCGTACAAGAGAACACAAAGTAAAAAAAAAAGCCCTAGAACTGTCATATATAGAATAAAAGAAGACTGAAATCAATTTTAGAAGAGTTACAAGAAGAATAAATTCTTATGATATTCCTGAGATGAAGATTGGCTGATTTACATACAAAGCAGCAACAGTGTGCGCGGGCAATTCACAAGCAAGGCTGACAGCTATACTGCTAACACCGCGTGCTGAAGCAGATCTGCAGAGGGATAGGAAGAACTTCGGCAGTAGTTACAAGCACTGAAAGCATCCAGCAGCAGGTCACAGTGCGAGCTAGCACTGACTGTGGATATAGCTAAGCTAACCACAGCAGATGATTCATAGAGACCATGGAGTGAGAAAGGGAGCTGTAGTATTCCAGGTCATCAGTACAGAGTAGCAAGCAGTACCTACTAATCAACACTTGTCAAATGAAGTGTTCTTTCAGCAGACAACATAGCATTATGTAGAATTAAGTCTTCACAATTTAGTCCAGTATGTAAATGACCATATTAAAAAGTTTTGCTCGCAACCAAAAATGTTTTAATAGGGAAGTAATAAAGTAAACACGAATTTCCAACCATTCTTTAGAAGAAGTGATCTGTATGTACACTGGTGCCTGATTAGATACTACTATTAGAAATCCTTGGTCTTTGAGAAAACCTCAGGTAAAACTTTACTTTGCTCGCTACCTTGTTTGTCTACACAGGTTAAAGAAAAGGTGACCCTCCTCTTTGTTTTTGGTCTTGTTTTTTTCCTTAAACTATTATACACAGGCAGAGAACAAAGGAGAGATCACTGTCTCCAGAGGAACTGTGGAAAGATATATCCACAGCTGTGTGACACACTGACACATCCTCACTGGTTAGAAACAATGCTGTAACACAGACATTGCAGTGCAGTACCACGGTGTCACCATAATCAATGGCAACTTTCTCTACAGTTTTATTTTACTGAAAGGTATTCCCACTGTGCTTCCTCCTGAAAGTCAGATCGACACCTGATAAAAAGGCGGCCACCAGAATTTCCAAATGTGATTGGACTGTTCCTCGTCTCTAACTGTGTTATTTAAGATCGCATCATAGACAGCACCACAGGCCACAGTTGGGCAGGCACCTTTCACACAAGAAGTAAAACACAATTTTATGGAAGATAGATGATAAAGACCCTCATCTGAATTTCAGTGACCACAACGGATCTGAAAGTTTGTTTAACACTGCCTGAATGTAACTGCTGTTAATGGACATAAAGCGTGGCAGTGGACATCCAATTTTTCATGTATCTGAGGGCACAGTTACTTCCTCCTGCTAACCTAGAAATTACAGCTAGAAATTTTCTGTGGAAAAAAGAGAAAAACCATATATATACGTGTGTGTGTATATATATATATATAAAGGATTACAAAGCTGAAGACTGCTTGATAAAAGGAGCTAATTTCACATGCGAGGAATTTCATGGGAAGTGAAAGGGCAAGACTGACCTTACACTTCAAATACAAACCCATTAAACTGCAGTTTTGTTAGCGTGCTTCCGTGCTAATCTCTCAATGAATAAGCTATCAGGTAAGAAAAATCAAAAAAAGCTGTCGAACATAAGCCTGAAGGTGGTTTCAGATAGACCTGCCTGCATGCCTGAAACACGAGGTGAAGGTACTAGTACCTTGTATCGCTTCTCACACTACAAACAATGTAACCTCTATGTTAACCAGAAATACAACACCTACTCCAAATCTCTCTCCATCTGTCCTTATTAGTTGTAGGGTTGCAAGGGTCTGAGTCGGCACAGACTTTGGTCAACTGTTCTGCATATCCACCCAATTAAATATGCAAATTGCAGGAGAGCTTGATGAATGAGCACGTTGCAGTCAACGGGGCTGCAGCACTGTAAACAGGACCCAAATTTAACCCACCCAAATTAGCATAATACTGCAATGATATTAAAAAGGTCTTTAAAAAATCCCCAGTTGTATGTTACAAATAATCTTAAGTACTACCGAAGTTGTCATTTACCCATGCTTAACCTAAAATGTTGCTTAAAGATACTAGTTATTTCCTGTTCTAAGTATAGAGAAGCACTGTCATCGGTAAAATAAGGACTTCTAACAGCAGTTATTCCTAAGATAAGTTAGCTTAGAAAGTCCTTAAAAAATAAATCCGAATACAACTGTTAAGAGCTAGAAAGTCACAGGTATTTGTAAGTTCTTAAAAAGGTTTTCAGTTCTTAGGACTAAAATATTTATGGAAATAATTTCTTCTATTTTCTGTAATACAGTAGCACATTACAATGAGAAACTGCACAAGTTCAGTTCACTATTTAATTGGGCGTGACTGCAGTAACTCCAACAGGGACTGAGCCAGCCAAACAGAACGGGCTCCTGCAGAAAGCGCTACTCCTTCCCTCCAGGGTGAAGGTGGAGTGGTGGTACTGGACACAGCAGAGAAAGGGATGAGACATTTCTTCTGGGAAGTCAAGAGGTGTCCTAGGTTGGATCACAACAGTTTTTGCTAGCATGCTGTGAAAAAGGAACAAAAGAGAACCCCACCCCGCCACCACCCCACACCCAAATCCATTTCTGGTTTCACCAAAAGCACAGCACCAGCTGTCGGAAACCAAGTAAAATATGCTGGTCTGACCTAGCCAGCTACCTTAATTTTAAATCCAGCTCCTGATCTGGCCATCCTGGAAGGAATTTGTTAAGGGATAAGAGCAAATCACAAGCGGTTGTGTGGGCTGCAAAGGAAAGCAATACACCCACAGGTTTGCAAATTCTGAGACACAAAATAACTGCTATAAAATGATAACCTTACTCAAAACGGCATAATTGGTGTACAAGACTGATAAATATTCTGAAATGTTACGACTAGCACATAGTTGTAAAAACAGTAAATAGTTGCATTTTCTATACCGCAGTACAGCAACAGAAAATACTAGCTTCTCAAATCACAACCTGCTGCGTGCCACAGCAGGAAACAGTAGTGGCCAGCTGACCTGCCTGTTTGATACACGTTGAAAAAGTAGTTACGTGGTAAGACAGTCAAGGAAAGAGCACCGCATATGAGATTTTACTGTATAGAAGATACATTTTTCTCCTGTAAATAATCTTAATAACCTAGTAACTGTGAGTTCTAGCACCTATCAGTTAATAGCATTAACTATTACGTTAAGATATACTTTTCTTTGTTAAAATTGCTATTTCAAAGGTGGTAGGCCTGGACTGCCTTGTGCAGTGACTTGCCAGGGGCTGTGTTTGGAGGTGTCCTTATAGGTCCACCTTTCAGTTTCTCACTTCTTTCAGGGAAGCTGCTGGTTTTTCAATGGAACACTTTTATCTTGAAGTTTCCAATCATACACAAAAACATGGGCATTTACAGAGGAAGGTTCAAGTAAAAATGATCCACTTCCATGATCTGAACATTTTCCACAGTAAAGAAATGGCTCTGTAACTTACTAATTTTGTGGAGAAAAATTGTTATTCACATGGGAGCACTGAATGATTTTTTTTTTCAATTTGCATGTATACAAACTATCAGCACTATCAGTGAAACCAATAAACTAATCTAAACTAAAATGATCGATCGTGGTGTCGGACAAGGGTTTTCAGATATCAAATACATGAATGGAACAGCTAGAGAACGTACAGTACTACTTACTGTATGGACAGCTGCAATTCTTACTAATCTTCGGCTCACCAAAAATATACAAGTTTTAAAATGGAAATCTAAGGCACACAAAATACCATAATGATTTGATGTATACTGTATATTACATAGTCAAGAAGCATAAAACTGCTGGTACAAAATGATGGCATAATATTGTTGTTGTTTTATTATTATTTACAATCCCTTCATATCCTCTATTTGAGCTAATATTAAGCTTTGAACTAAAATTTGCAGCATACCCGGTTTTTACAAATTTTACTTAAAATAGGTAAGATACAAAGAATGAGTTCAGTTCGGCCAGCCTCTGCCATCAGCATTTTTGTTAACTTTGACAGGAATCTGTAGAATTGAACCCAAGGTCGTTACATAGTGATCGCTACTTCCGACCTTGCTCCTGCAAACACTGCCCGTGTATACAGTCATACAGGAGAACAGTCGTATTGACCTACAGCCGCTTTTAAGTATTTGTAGCACCAAGGTCCTAACTGGCACTATGTGTTAAAAATACAATTGATGTACTTTTCGTACCGAAACTGTAAATATAGCGCTTACAGTTCAATTTTTCAAGGAAAAAGCACCTTGTCTAGTTTTTAAATAAAGCAGATTTAGATAGTTCGTATTCCTCTGTTACAGCACCACTACGTTACAATGTTATCAAGTATATTATTAGTATATTTTCGCACTGGAAAACTCCGACCTCGTTATACCTACAGGTTACCCAGCCGGGGAGGACTCCGAGGCAGAATTAAGGTACAGCTTCATCTCTGGGGCCTGATCCTGCAGCTCTCCGTCAGGAGAAAGAGAGAGAGGGAGGAGTCCTGGCTTGAGCGGTCCTCCTGGCTCTGACTGGGCAGGTATGGCTATGCAGAGCTGTTCTCATGGAAGAAGGTGCAGGATGAGGTCGGTCCTTAGCTAACGTTGTCATTTGGTAATTTGTTTAAATAAATAAGTTTTAAAAAAGAAATACATAGGAGAGGAGAATCAGAAAGAAGAGTGGGATGCTACAGTATTTAAAAGCAATGGAGTGTCTGGATTTCCTCTGGTTTAGCAAATATTAATTTCATGATAATGTCACTTTTTCAACAGAAATTGAGAACATAAATTTCATATGATTGGAAGGAACAATACAACCTTTTCTATATGAAATGTATAAATCACTTAAAATTTACAAAACATTTTTGTAAAAAAACTGAACTTAGCTGGTGAGTATTAGAGATAGGTTACTCTTAATGAAAATTTTCCTGTTAAATATTAGAAATTTCACACTTTTCCAACACTTCCTTTGTATTTTCCAAAAATCTTTTTTTTTTAATTCTTCTTCTTTTTTCCAGAATAGAATAAGGCAACTCTAGGGGGTATTTTTTTAATCCCAAAACAATCCTACCCCTGAGGCGTTAGGAACATTTGGTTGTCATCTTAACTTAGAATGCTCCAAATGAGTGAGACTTAAGCACTTATTGCTCAACGAAATCATAACAAACGCTGCCTTTAAAAACGCAAATAATATCCGTAACTCCCAATAGCAATACACGTATTGACAAGATGTCTCCTAATTTCATGTTTGTACACTTTCTCGAAAACAGTAAAATGTTTCTGTATTTTATAACTGTTGTTTATATGCAACGTAAAATCTTCGATGAAAAAGGGCAAGTCTAAAAACAATCACATATGCTATTAGCATACATACTGCAGCTGTAACAATATGGAACTCTACACAGCAAGAATAAAATGATTTCTTCTGTAGAGTATGCACAAACCTTAGACAATATGATCCTTATACTATACTATTTCAAGTTAATTTTAAAAATAGAAAGTGCTTTTAAAATATATATTTACAGCTTAAAAACAACTTCCAGCCATCATTACCAATAACTTCATTTCATACATAATGACAAATCTAGAGAAAAAATTCATTGGTTCTCTAAAAGATTTATCTGTAATTTGGACTATATAGCAATGGTTGGAAGTTGTTAAAGCAATGGCACCATGAAGTAATAATTCAGCTTATTTATTTTTAACTGTTTGATGTGGTTAAGCACCAAGAGCTGTGTAGAGCTATTACTGTATAACTTGATTTAACACCATAAAATGTGAACCTGTTAAAATCCCTATAAATGATTTTTGTAGTAAACAGACTTGATTTAAAGCACCAAAATATAAATTCCTAAAGGTAATAAACTGAATGATTCAATCAAGGTTAATAACCTAAACAAAATCCTTTTTTAGAATGTATTAAAACTATACAACTTTTTTTTTTTTGCTTAGAATGTGCTTGAGCACCACCAAATGTTAAAGTCACAGTTTAAGAAGAAATTCCCCCCCCTTTTTTTTACCTCAGCCTTAAAATGGTTGAGATGAGCAAATAGTAAACGACACAAGACTTGTTCTTTAACAGCACCTTAAAGAAACACTGTGTAACACTGCACCAAGAAGAGGCATTTGATACTAAACCCTATGCCCAATGGTTGTAAGGCCCTGCAACTCGGGTAAGGGCGTAAGAAGATACTGTTATTACGTTATCCTTAGTTACTGTTAATGCTCTGCGTGATGGAATTTGGTTGAACTCATTGTCTTCATAAAAAATATCTCTGTTTTCACTTGTTTGCTTTGTTTTCCTGCTGCTAGAATTCAGTTCAGTATTCTCCGCTCCTAATCTTTCTGCTTCTTTTTCTTTTTCTTTTGCCCTCTCAGCCATCTTTGCTTCCCACATGGCTAAACCATGTTTTGGCTCATTTAAATTTTTGTGTTGGTAGAAAACTAAAGAGATTCTTGTGGGATGATTGCGGTTGGGTTTTTTAATAGGTGTGGTAGCATGGAGCTCACGTCTTGCACATTCGATTAAGATAGAACCATGAGAAGGTGCCACAGCAACCCCACCAATGTCATCATCCAAAAAATTGTGCTCGCTGTCTGACCACAGTTCTTCAGCTTTTTCTTCGGAATCAGTCGGTTGTCCCAGTGCACTGTTTTGCTTTTCATCAACACAGTCAAAGTCACAGGTCTGTTCTCGATGGGAGCTGCCCTCTTCCATCGGGCACCCACGGGAACAGTCAGCTTCATTTCCGACTGCATCCTTTGCTGGAGAGCTTAGCGGTACGGACAAATCACAAGAGCCGATCATCTGTGAAGAAGGAGAATTGTCTAACTGAAGCTCACAATGCTGGTTGTCTGGCTGATGTTCAAGTATAGTGGGTGAGGGGTCTTTGTGGGCTGGGGGGCCTGGCGCAGTGACCTCTGGAAGAATCGGTGGCACACCATTCATCTTATCATTCAGCAAAATTCCAGTATAATCTTTGACCGACACATCAAAGTTCTTACAATTAACGTAAGGTGTCACGTGAGGTTGCTTACTACTGCATTCAAAATACCCGTAGGGAACCGAAAAATCTTGTTGAATATTAGTCACTGCTGTTATGCCAGGCTTATGTGCTAAAGATGAATAAGGATGTAAACTATCCACCTTAAAAGGGGAGGAAGCCGTATACTGTTTTAATAAAGAGCAATTTTTAGTAGTGTTTGAAGCATGTTTCATGGCATAGAGGTGATCGGAAGTCTCCGTTTTTATTCCAGGTTTTAAAGCATCTGTTTTGTTCCCTAAAAAAAATGCACACCAAAGTGTAAGTACTTCACTTAATTAATAAAATACACCTTTTGTAATATTTTCATAGTTGCTTTCTAATATGGAAGATACACATGATGACTGTAGATTTTCCAAAATGGTTATTTTTAGCTTTTTAGGAATATTTCTATGACTGTAAGTACATACATAATAACCTTGCTGAATTAACACATTAGCCTTTTCCAGTCAGACTGTTAGTATATAAGATAGAAAGGTATTTCACAGAGGGATGAATAAAATAAACAGAATAAAATATCCACTCAGCCCGTATTCAGACAGCCCACTTCTACTGCTGGCCTTCAGCACTGCCCAGGCTAGCAGGACGCGCTGTGTAACAGTTTGTACATAACTGATGAAATTTAGTCTGTCGGAAATGGAAGCCCAAGAAACAATCAAAATTCTTGGCTGCCCTAACCCCATGGTATGATGGGAGGAAAAAGTGTGTTTATAGTCTCTTGCAGCAAAAAAGTTACTGAATTACGATCGTGCATTAGCAAGGAACTATTCAGAAATTTTATTAAAAACGCCAAAGTATCTGGCAACATAGTCCAGGTAAACCCACCCTTACAAAGCTGCATCATGTCACCTGGCTGTCTTCCATCTAATTGCCACACGTTAATTACTACAGCGCTTTGTGGAGACGTACTTGTTCAGTTTAGGTCAGCTCCCTCATCAATTTCTAGTCATGGCACCCTGCAGCTGTGCTTGGGTGTGGAACACTCTCCTCAAGTGACTCCTGTCACAGGTAAGTTCAATCCAGAGTCCCCTGGAGTCATGGGAAAGAATTCCATCGACTTCGATGGGCTTTGCATCATGCCCTGAAACTGCTTTACAGGCGTTCTGCTGGCAGACTGGCACCCCACAGAGAGCTCTCTCATACTCTGATAGAAGACTGGCTCTGTCAGTGTTTCTTCTTTGTTCCACAAATACACAGAATGTTTAATTGCTTTACTGAATATAGAAGAACTATTCTGTCTTCTAATGATTTATAAACAGCAATGGATTAAAACACATTCTTGCAATAGGAATGCAAAAAAGGCAAAGTGGGATAAATTCTGGACACAATAGTTAGTGTGCAAATACTGAAGTTGTGGAGGGACATAAGGAAACCACTTCAACTCTTTAAAAACCTTTTCTGTGAAATCAAACTCCTTAAGGAAGAAGCTCCCCACCCCAGATCAAGGCCCTTCTCAAAAAGATTTGAAACAGCATTTGAGAATTGCAATTTCCATCATCTCTGAAGAGCCCGCCACCACTCATGTGAAGGGATCCCGATTTAAATACCCAATTGTTCCTTCTAGTTTACCATCAGGAGTGACTGCTGGGTAGCCTAGTTTCAACTCCTCTGTCTCACTAGCCCTTTGAGTTTGTTCTTATATTGAGCTTAATCTCAGCTAGACTGACATTTTCCATTCCTCAGGAGGAAAGTGATACCTGCCACGGGCAGAATGGAAAGAACCAATCAATGACTCATCCCCTGTAACCACAAAACCCTGGGTGTAACAATACAATACTGTACCATTCTAAATCCAGAACTTACACATCTTTGCATTTTATGGTGGGTCAGGGGCAGGGCAGTGGTGGTGTGCCGATGTCTTTACAGTGATAGCCCCATCAGCCTGCATGCCTAGAGTAAACGCTTAAATGACGTGTGTAAACGCTTTGTTTTATCTCACGCAGAGCACAAACCTGAACTCTGCCACTGCTGCCCAGCTAGCGAAGCCTCTTTGAAATGGTTCCCATGGCCAAGCACAGCAGTGTGCCATCAGCAGATTTGGGGATTACAGTGTTGGCATCTATTTTGAGGGATTCTACTGTCAAAGCTTCCATGACAAAACAAGCACTTTTACGATAGAAACTCAATATTTCTGTTCACATTCTTAGGGTTTTTTTAATCTCTGAACAACTTTCTCACTCATAAAAGTATTTCTTCCTCACTCTGTGACTTATATTTAGCAGCAGCCCTTTTAAATAACTTTACCAAAATACTTCAAGTCCAAACAGATTAAGTTGACAAGTTTGCAGAGTTATTTTGTTATTTTTGTATGTTCAAGGAATAAAGTTCTGCATTCCCAAAGCATCTGGCAAAACTCTGGATGTTGTACCATTTGTTAGATGCATGGGTCTCGGCTATCAAAGCCGTGCCTATTTGTAATTACATCACATACAGGTAGGCGGTTCATAACTCTTTCAGTGTTTCAGAACAACTTCTCTGGGAGATCAGACTATCTCAGAATTCCTTCCCAAACCAGAGCCCTCTACCATGGCCAGGGCTTCCACCCTGCCCCGAGCACAATGGAAGTTACTCATCATTCCTTCGGAGTTACTGCTGGACCTCGTCCTCAGCCAGAGGGAGTCCTTTTCCATTTGTTTCAAAGCCCAGACTGTCTGCCCCAAACGTGTGTGCAGATTAACTGAACGGCTGTCCAGTTTCCTAGGGGTGTCGGTAATGCTGCTTTGCTCCTCCTTAGTCCCTCTTGCTGTATGCAACGTGCATTGGTTGCCCTGGCTCCTCTACTGAGACACAGCAGGGCACTGAGTGCAAATGACAAAAATGTGTCAGATGGGTGTGGGTTTTTTTCCTTCTAAATACACTGAACTATTACTCTTCCCCTTAAATCTACTACATATACCTGGATGTCTCTCGTGGAATAAAATTCAAAATTACAGCAGATAAAAGGCAGACAG
This sequence comes from Psophia crepitans, assembly GCA_013399095.1. Lineage (NCBI taxonomy): Eukaryota > Metazoa > Chordata > Aves > Gruiformes > Psophiidae > Psophia > Psophia crepitans. The sequence continues at coordinate 32,929 of VWZZ01007516.1, read as the reverse complement.
GCCACGCTTTAATTCCTTTTATTTCTTTCTCCCCCTCTAATCACAGAATCTAAGTCCACGGCTTCTTCCACCTCTTCCTTCTATTCTACTTCTCATTACTGCAAAATCCCCTACAACAGTTCCATCCTCTGACGTATCGGTCCAAAACCTGACCCCAGGTACCACAGCATAAACCAAGAGTGCCTCCACGCAGCTCAGTGATGTCACAATTCTATGTAGCACAAACATGTACTGTAGCAGAAGACTCTGGCCACAGTAATCTCATTGTAACAGAACAAACGTGGTGTAGCTTTTACCTAGCTGCTGACAGACTGCGCCTCTCTGGCCTTGCGAATAATATTTCACGGAACAATTTGAGAAGCACTGTCTTACTTGATAAAACCTGGAGCTTGTTTCACAAACCTCTGGCTTTGCAGCAGTGTCCGTGCCATTGATAGGAAATTACCACTGACTCAGATTCAGAGAACGCCATCATCTTTCATAGGCACTGGGCAGCACAGTTCTTGTACTTTCAGTGATAGGAATTCATGTCGGTTATTTAGATAAACGTCCCTTCAACCATATTTCAATCCTACTGCCATTATTTATTAGAATAAAGGAACTTGGAAATAGTTCACTGGTGTGCTCACACCACCACAAACTAATTTTTGGGTGATCACCTGTTTTTTCCCCGATGCCAAAAGAGAACGCTGACTACAATTACTTGCTCATTAGCCCCTAAAATGCAGAACATACTTGTATTTTCTAAAACCGAGTTTTAAGGAGCTTTTCCTTCTCCTCAGATAGGTAAGAGGTAACACCATATCAGAAGAGACTGACAGAATTTAATAAGCACCACTCACCTAAACAATGCAAAGTGTTGCCAAGATTTTCTGGGGCTTCAGTTTTCAGCTTTACTGGTGTGGAATACTTTTTATCTATTAATGGCTGCTTTTCTGTTGGGGTCCTCCTTGTGTCTGGTTTCTTTTTCTTTGTAGCTCTCAGAGGCTCGGCTAGCATTCGCACTTCTCGGGGAAAAGCTGTGAGCACCTGTATGGCTCCGGCCTTTATCTTTGCTTCCAGTCCCTCTTCCGTGCCAAATTCATCTGTCTGTGAAATTTTGTACAGAGGCAACACATGGAGCTGTTCATCACTCGGAATCACCCCCACTCTCCGGTTATCTTCCTTCGTTAGCGTACAGACCTGTCAAGAAGAGAAGCATTTTAAAATCCAAACACATACGTAGGTACGAAAGTTATTTAAATATTTAAGCAGTCACCCTAGACTTCATTGTTTCCTTGTATTTGCTGGCCTCAGTGCTATGGGTCTTTCATATGGAACATCTGACAAGTATTTTGATTTATGATGATGCAGAGAATTCCTGGTACTTGAAGAATAAGACCAAGGCACACTGCCCTGAACAGGAAAAGTGAAACTTTGCCTCAACTCACTCTGTCCACAAAGCTACGCCATCCTTGGTAAATAACCTGAGCTGTAAATATACTGAAAATCCCTAAGCATTCAGATTTTTTTAAATATATATTTCAAGTTCAGATTAATTTTTAAGGACTAAAAAATATGAAGAAAAATATCTGTCTTTCGAACAAGAAATTTTATGACACAGAACTGGGTTTTGTTTTTTGTTTTGGCTGGCAAATGAAAAGAACAAAACAAAACCCGAACAGTTACTCATACTGCTCTTATTTTTAGTAAATCTCCACTCCACCTCCCTCCCTTCTCTCTTTATACACACTTCCTGAAGTCAGCACCCTTCCCCAGCTCTGCCTGCCCACTGTAGTGAAGCCACGAGCCTCTGCAAATGTTTGGTTTCTCTTAGGCCACTGACCTACTTTCTGTTACTGCGTGTTGCGAGATGCTAGAGCCAAGGCGAATGCTGGTTAGATCCAGGCTGGTAAGGCCACATTAGAAATGTACCTAAATAGTCAGATTTATTGCAATGGTTTTCTTACCGTAATTCTTCCATATCAGTGCTGAACCTCTGCACTACTTCCAATTTTCAGCAGAGTTCCGGCCATTATCAACAGCGACCTTAAAAGCAGCGCTAAAGCCAGCGGTCTGCTTCCTGGTTCCATTCTCTGCTCTCCAAGGGATGGCGACAGTTTGACAGGTACGAGCAAGTGTACAACGGTCGCACCATTTACAATTTTATTGGTTACGTTTGTAAGCGACTACTGCTTTTCACACCGATACGCTGAATCGCTAGAACGCCAGGCATTCCTAGCATGGCTCAGTTAAGCTCCCATTTCACAGGGAGTCACTGCCTACACACAGAGGCACTGGAGGGCCATCCGAGGTGAGACGATCCTCCCTACACGGAAATGTTACCATTCCATCAGTGTGTGGGCTGAACGCGATGCCTAACATAAACCATTCACCCTGTTTCCCAGAATCCGGTCACTGTGGCTAACATTCCAGGGAGGAAAAGAAGATTATTATTTAAGGGGGGAAAACCCAAACACTTTATCTTATAGGGCAGCTTTCACATAAAGGCACACAAAATTTTCCAGAATAATGAAATTACAGAATCACAAACTAAAAATCCTACATCAATAAGGTGGCGGTTAGGGCTTTATAAAGAGCTATATGCAAAGCTTGACAGTTGCAGAGCAGCAAAAGGAGAAAACTTGAGGGGCAGGGACAAAGGAGAGGAGCTTTTCAGGTGGCATTTTGAACGGACCAAGAGAAGGGCTCTGAAGAAGGCAAAGTGAAGGAGCAGTCAGAAGCTGATGGCTAGCGTTCACTGTGTGCTTGCTCCATGCGTACTCACCTCCACTGGGCAGCCTTTGGACTATGAGGAAGATTTAGAAAAAACAACAAGTTGTTCCATGAGCAGCGAATGACGCCTCGTTCCCAAGGACTTCTCTGTCCCCATGCTCCCACACGCCCAACCCCACCACCATTATCCCTGCTCCCTTTTGCGCCCCAGCACCCCCTCAGCTGGGCACCAGCCAGCGGAAGCAGGGCTCGGCTGAAGCTCCGTGCCTCCTGGCTACACGCCAGCAGCCCCACGCTGGTTAACACGCAGCTGCGGCCTCCTCAGAGCTACCCCAGATCCAGCTCCCCCACTCCTCAGTGAAATTTCACAACTTGGATCAAGAGGTTAAAAATCACCAAAGACAATTAAGTTTCTGCAAAGTTCAGTGAAATCTGGTTGAAATTTGCCAGCAGGGAAGGGTGAAAGAAGGTGGGACATACAGAGAGGACAATTAACAGGACTCATCATCGTAGAAAGCCCAGCACATCCTCCCCTTCTACATTAACAACAGAAGCAGTTCTAAAGTGAGTGTGGAGTGGCCTGGCTCCCACGTGATCTCATCAGAAACTGTGTGATTCTCACCTGTCTTTTAAGACACTCTGTCCAGCCTGTGTCTGGACCCATGCCCTAGTCTGAAACATGTCCAGATCTTGAAGATTCAATCCACAGTCTTGCTTATTTTGAAAGCTGAGACCCTCACCCAGTTTACAGTTCTAAGTGTTCATGAATTTCACCAGACACTGTAATGGAAAACTGATCCTGTACATTTATTAGATTTATTCTTTTCTGTAAGATTTACTCTTAATGTATTAATCACCTTTCATCTGACTTACAGTTAGGAAAACGTAGAGTAGCTCTACATTTTCACAGTGCTTGGCCCAGGGCAGAACATACAAGCAGAGACAAAAATCAAAGCTCATACTGGTTGAAGGAAAACCTATTTAAAGCAAAAACGAGTATTTGTCACCGTCACGAAGCCAACACCCTCTAGAGCAAGAAAGGTAAAGAACTGCACTGAGGAACTGAAGAGGAGGGCTGCAGTGTATTGGCAGAACTACGCTGAAAGTATACTCTACTCCAACACACTTGGTATATTAAATACCAAGACAGAATACGTAACATTAAGAAGTTTGTGGATATTAAAAATTACGTTAACCTGAAGACCAGTACACCTGCAGCCTAAATACCACGACAGCAAATTTAATACATGTACATTTTCAAGCTCAGTGTTCCCCATAATACATTTAATGTAAAAGGAAGGACACAGTAGCAAGTGGATAGCTGCTAAGTTAATGTTATGGAGAAACCAGGTGCAAATTAAGGCCCTACAGATAAGCTAGCAGTTTACAGCTCAAGTGGAGTAACCCACCAAGTGAGAAACAGGCGTTTCTAATGCCAGCCTAACATTCACATCTGCACAAACTAGTCCATTAAGAAACCAGAAGAGAAGCTGTCACTGAGAGGTGACAAGCCCCATTTTCCATTGGTGCTGACACTGTGCTGCACACTGACCAAAATTCAACCCCAACATGAGAAAATCACAAGACTGTTAAAGCCCGCGTACGCAGCGAAGCCGCGTGTCCTGCTCCTTGGAGTACTTTTTGCAGAACATGCAGTAAAATCATCCAGGATGCTCAAAAGCCATAAAACATGTTGGCCACATGGGTTTGTTTAGGTTTCCAGTGTGCTTGGTGATCAAAACCACTACCTACTCTGGGTTTAGTGAGGTCATGGAGAATCTTGCGTATTCGTAAACTTCATTTATTCTTTTTAAATGTAAAACGCACCCATGGACACAATGCAATTCCCTCCACAGATCTCCAGAGAAACATCTGTAGCCGCACAGCTCCCAGTGTATTACTCCAGAACTCTTTGATCTGCCTTCATCCTCTTGAACTTCACATGTAGAAATGATGTCGCCATTTCCATGATGTTGTAAGAACAGATGTTTCAAATTCAAGTTTCAGCAGAGCAGTCAAACAGCCTTTCTAAAGGCGTAAGGTGGAATCAGGTTTCCTACGCTCACCTTCCCTTCGCAGAAGGGAAGCACCGGCTGCGCTTGGGACTCCAAGGTGCTGCTGCACCATTGCTTACCATTACCGATACAAACAAGGCTGCTCTTCCTTTACCGCCGAGACAAACTGCGGTTTCACTGGCCTCTTACACCCTGAGTAAGTCTGGGGGTCACAGGCAGGAACCACAAATGTATTTTCCTTTTGACTGCTGTATACACACCTAGGAAGTGTCACCAGAGCACGCTTCTGTCCCGTGTGCTGTAACCCGGGTATGGTGCACAATCCACGCCTGGGAGCTCGCACACTAGCGAGTGAACTTCTGATGTTTCTCCATCTTTACAGCATCAAGAGCAGTAACAGAAGTCCTTCCTCTACAGCCCTGGGGTTTCATCTTCTTCCTGTTCGTAATAATCTGAACCACCAGTTTAAGCATCAAGTACTTCTGTACCTCACAAAGCAAGCTGTGGGCATGGTCCGGAGCGTGGTCCAACCACTCGCAGAGACATTCTGACATTTATTGCAAAAACCTACACGCAATGACTTGACGAGCTGTAACTACGGCAATGCCCTACGTTATTGGGAAGGGCAAAGGAATTTAGAATTTTTTTTACTATATCAGGAACAGTTTGTTGACAGATTGCTGACTGACACTACTTAGTTCTGCTGCCCTAAATTTTATATTGTAGCTGCCCTTGGAGCATGGATTTATCTTCCTCCCCTTCCTCCACAGTGCCTGCTGCCGACTGGGTGGCACCAGTGATCACACAAGCGTAGCTGGTCTCTCTCCTTCCTCGACCCCAGCAAAAAGGGGAGCATAAAACACCAACATCCATGCCACAGATCTAGCAAAGTCTTCGCTGAACTGTTTTGTTCCAGTCGCTGTCAAACCCCATACAGCACAGATTTAAATGGATTCACACAGGTATGAAGAAAGCGATCCTTTGCAGCTAATCCAATAAAGAAATAAAAATATATCTCTCAGACTCCATTAATAACAATAAAGCTTTTATTTGCATGTTGCTTATTTACAGTCTGGCTTCGTATCCACAAGGAACACGGCACCCTAACACTGCCACTGTAACGTGCATCGGGGTCCTTCGGAGAATGTTAAAAGATAAAAGAGTCTGAGTAAAAACGGATGCCGTACTTACTGACTTCAAGGTCCTTAAAAAACTCAATTTGTGGGCTGCTGTCAGATACATCTGTTCGCTTGCACCTCTCTAAAACTGCCAAGTGTTTTTCCCCTACTACAGAGTGAACAGGGAATATGAATTTTTATTTTTAGCTTTTCTACCAAAAAGCAGCTGTGCTAGACTTGGCATGATTTTGCTAGCCAGGAAGGATGTTCAGCACACCAAATCTCCCACGGTAATCCCCAGTTTTTGCAAGTGAAGATGTGCCATGCTATCTTGTATCTACAGAATACATTCCCAAGACCTTTCTTCCCCCACAGCAACGGCCTCGCATACGAATAATGCAGCTGATCATCAAAACACACATACCCAGGAAAATACCAGAATGCTTTTCTGAAATTCTGGTGGAGACAGAGCGAGGAAATTGTTCTTGGCAGCTCATGAGATAATACATGCTTATCATTAAACTCATTTAGGTGCTTTGCTGAACTCATGTCTGTGTCTGGCTTAAATAACTTAACTAGATTCTGGTTTGCCTTCACTGTCAGTGCACTGTACAGTGCTCCTTTCACGTTTGTGGTAAACGTGATTCACCAACAACTGAAGGAAGAAACTGCAAAGTTTCTTCCCGTATGCCCTAAGTGGTGGCAATGGAGCCAGCACCATTCGCAAATGCCATGTTGTGAGGTGTTTACCTTCTTAGTCTGGAGGAACTTTAGCTTTGATACATCAAGATTTTGTGTCAGAATAAGAAGCAAGGGAAGAAACGTTACTAACACAAACAAGGTCCAAGATGACAAGTACACTTTGTAGGGACTTTGAAACAGAATGCCTGACTACCATTGAAAAAAATCAAATAAAATGTGTAAGAAAAACAGTAAATAAAGTGATGGATGTTTGAGGGTTGTAAGGCAGTACAAATCAGTCTTGCTCTGCTTGGTACCACATTATCTGAAAACAATCGCCTATACGAAAGCTGTCACCTCGGGTGTAGTATTTGGACATAGTACATTTTACAGACAAAATATGTCATAGTTAAGATGTGAATGACTCCTCCTTCATTACTACCAGTGATTTCTAAGAAATCTTAGTGTATTTTAAACAAAGTAGGTAGCTAAAGCAGCTTCTGCAACCAAATGGGAGTGCAGGAGGTGACCGGACAGATGTCAGAATCACACATAGTAATTTAGTTTGGTGTTCTTACTGCTAGATTTCCTACTTTATTACCAAATTTGGTTATAAGCTAAAATTAGTAAGCCTAATTTTGATCTTCAACAAACTGATCTGGGTTGAAGAAAGACCAGCACATCCTGTCACCCTGTTTGCTTTAGGCTTCCGATACGTACCACTGTAACTATACAGACTAACAGACAGCAAACTATACGTCCCACGGCTCACCCCCACATCTTCTCACTGTGAAGGCTGTCCGTATACAGATCGTTAGGTAACTCTGAACTCTAACTCACCTTCCAAACACCCCAATTCAAGTGTATGAATTGAATGTTAATACTTGCAACTATTGCCTATTTACATCCAGCCCTGTGCTGCAAGTGTATTACACTAAAGAGCTATAAAATCTAAATAAAGAGAACACCAGGTATGCAGTAGTTACTTGTATGAGCGAGCTGTCTGATGAAAATCAGGCCCCAAGGCATAGTCTGACAAAATTTGGCAGAATCTGATAATTTTAAGTTCTGGTCTATGCAGTGAGACCTTAGGCAGGTTGCCACGTTCCACGCTTCCTGGATTTGGAATTACTCACAAATGCACCATGTGCAATCCTTAGAAATAAAGTATCAACACCAGTACGCATAATCTGAAATGACATCAGGGGATTACAGATAAATACATTTGTAGAACTATTCCTCAATACATTCCTTAAAAAAGGGGCTGACTGTCCCTCCAGTCACGGCTGGCTGTAAGTCACGACTTTTCTGGGATCCAGTGTGGCAGAACAAGTAGCAGGCTCTGTTCCCCTTTCCTTTTTGTCTTTAAGAGGCAATGTAGCGCTTAACAAAACAGTATTTTTGGGAATACCTAAATTAAATTTCATTACCATGCAGTTTGTCATGAAAAGAAAGTCTCATTTTCAAATTTGGGATCTTTAGGAGGTCTGAAGGCCTGTGCTTCAAAGCATCATGAGCTAACTCATAGCATCTGACTAATATTTTGCAAAGTACGCGTCCAGCATTTTCTTACAGAATATCCACATGTAAGTGGCATTCAGTGCTGGGCAAACACATTGCTGTGTTCCAGACTGGTGTTCCTGGTGAATTCCGAGACCCACTTCCGTGCCTTAAGGTGACGGACATTTGCCCAGCATACAAGCACACAATTAATATTAAGCAACTGGTGTTACATACAAATGCTAAGTGTTAACTACAAGCGTGAACGCAATGTTTTAGTGAATCACAGCAACACAGTAAGTCAACTTTTGTTTCCAAATTTTAAAAAAAGATGGTTTCTAAGTGGGTGAAGATTTTAGACAGATTTTCTTTTCCAGATATGCATCCTTTGATAGAGAATTTATTCTTGAGTGTTACGCCACTGACAGACAAGAAGTCATCCTAGCTATTTAGAGCATTACAGTGCTCTAACTACTAAACCCCCAGACTGTCAGTTTTATTTCACTTTTCTCTTTTGAGCTTCTTTTACTTCATGACTATGGTCTCAATTTCTAAAAGATCACTTAGGTGGGTGATTCCCGGCTGATGTTCTTACTAGGAATCCCACTAGGTATTTGGTACAACCATCACACCAAAACCCCCACATCTGTGGCTTTTCCTTTCACACTGAGATTAAAAGGCCAGAGTAGGTGCCTGACTCCACCGTGATACCATACTCTCTCCTTTCTGACTAGCAGCCATACTAATATGAAGCCTGGTAAGCACATAGTGCAAGAAAGGGTGAATTTAATGAGAATTGGGCCCAGGGGAGGTAAATTAATAATGAATCAGTTTGTTTTAGCTCCTCCTCTACAGAAGTCTGTACAACTCCTCGGTTAGATAATTACTGCCTTAGAACATTGAGCCTCCCTTGTGACTGGAGGCCAGTCCTCTCCAAGGGGCCTGGGCATCTTCGAAGAATTAAGGTCTTCCATGGAGGATCACTGCCAGACCTTCCTGTAATAAGATGAACTTATGTCCTCTGTAGACCAGTAAAATGTTCACAAATAACGTGGGAATTTATAAATGGCACCATGCAGTTCATTCATAATGCCCTACAAAACTTCATGCAAATATACCCACTCAATCAAGCGGCATTTTAAACCACGCCGTAATTGCAACAGTAAACAGTACAACTGAGAAAATACTGAGTACGTACCACCGTGCTTCCATTGTGCATGTTGTGCGTGTCCTTATGGGCATGGGCACAGAAATCTATGCAAGCTGTCACACCAGAGAAAGGCCTACCGTCCTTGGATCCAAGCCGACAGTCTGGACCCATGTGCTCGTTTTCCACCTAAAAGTAAAATAAACTACAGGTACTTGGGACTGAAAGTGGGCAACTTGGGACCCCGTGAGCCACAATGGCACTTGTGACTGAATAAACGCAGCCAGTAGCAAGGATCGGAAAGCACGTGTTTTCCTATGAAACCTGCAACACTTGTGGCTGGATGTCAGCGAGATGATCAGCTCAGCCACAGTCAAAATGTCTTTAAATAATAAAAGCATTTTACTGAGAGTATTATCTCTAAGCCTTTTACATATGCGCAGCTCAGGGTGTAACCAGCCATCAGCTGAAGCAAGAAAGGTGCAGCGTTTAAACTAAGCAAATAAAGCAACCACTGTAAGCAAGCAACAGGATTCACCCCATCATCTGCGAGGCCTGCGGCTTCTACCCACGAACATACTTTGGGTTTCATCTTGTTTTTTAAGCTACGCTGCCTGTTCAGAGCTACAGCTACACCAGCTGAATGTCACAGACCTACCTGGTTCTGGAAGGCTTCAGGAGCAAGCTTTTTATAAACCGGAGCCACGTCAGTAGCTAAAGTTTGCAAATTATTTTCAAGAAGTTCCTCCTGCAGAGAAAGGCAACATTAAGAGTGGTGCAATTTGCTTTAAATGAACCTAATGCAGTTTAGAGATGCCTGACAAGTCAGCCTCTTAGTTTTTTTTCATCTGACTTCTGTTCTGCTGCCCTCTGTCACTAACCATAAATAAGTCTACTTTTGCATGACTAAAATGCCAAAATCATTAAATATAAATCAGCCAAATAACAGAGGATATCTGCTAGTGCAAAGAAACCCAACGCACAAGGAACTAATTCCCGCATCATTTCCCCGTTCAGATACGCAGGCAGCCAAGGAATGGGGCATGTTCCACATAAAACAGAGAAGGAACATCCAGAGGAGAACAACTGTACCACATGCTGAGTGGAGGTGAAACCCCACCCAGGTCTCCTTTCAGTGCTCGCTCGTGGGACCTTTGCTTACAGTGATACAGCCCTGCTAAAAAAGCAGCCTAGGTACGAGTAACTCCCAACAGCATTCAACATTCCTTTCGGCTTTTGGGGAAGAGGTGTGTCTCTAACACCACAACCCAACTCTTACCGGGAACGTCTGATAAATACTCTGCATGTCTGATAAATACTGAGGTGCAAACCTCAGGGCTTTCGGAAATAACAACTAGATCAGGAAGCAATATTCCTTCCCTTGGGGTAAGCCAGCTAAACATGGAACTAGCTAGGTGGGCTTCTACGGCAGTGTAACATTTAAACTTTTACTTAGAGAAACAATACCTAAATTATTTTCCTAAATTTTTGTTTTTCCAGGAAAATCACCAACCAACTTGGGAAGAAAAGAGTGGTGACATACTCCCTGCTTTGTTTTCCTCCAAGGGCCAGGTTTTGAGACACAACCGCAGCTTCAGTTTTGCACGCTATGCAGTGGCAAAAAATAACAGCTTATTTTGTTTTGTTTAAACCTCGGGGTTTAAACCACTCATTTTGGGTTTTTTGTTTTGTTTAAACCTGGGGGCAAACCACTCATCACCATGTATCATAAACACCAACGTATATAAACATACATGGATACTTTTGCATTTTTCAATGTGATGTTACATTACAAACCGATGCTGTATTTTTAACTCATGCTATAGCCAGTTTATCAACCGTTGAGTCTACCACAAGTTTTTCTGAACCGCATTCAAGGTAAGGCATCCTTAATGATCTGTCCTACGTACTATTCTTACCTAGGTGTCTTACACCCTTAACCTCATCTCACTCCATCCAGTGCCTCAAATGATCCAAATCTTTCTGGACTTCGAACTATCTTCTTCTTAATTTGCGCTATCTCCTAGCTTTATGTCATCTGCAAAATCATCAATATCCAGCATTTAGCTAAAAGAAGTATCTGCTAGAAAAATTAATGACAAAACCAAACGAAGAGGAAAATTATTTACCAGGAATTTCACTTCTCCGAGATGCCCAAGCACCACTGTCACCTGCAGCCAGAGACTCTTTGCACAGCAGCAGGCACGGGGTGCACACGCTGCCCTCACAGGCACACAGTTACACAGTGAGCACCTGCTTACTGCGCAGCCCTCACCCCCTCTCAGCTGCAGAATCCAAAGAGGCTTTAAAAGAACTTTCAGGGAAAGGAGAAAATAAGGGAATGCGCTTTTAGGTCACACATCTAGAAAACGTCCTGGTTAAGTAACCCTCTCCTTTAAGCAACTGCTTTTACACTGTGGCAGAAGGCATTCTCCTCCGAAAGCTTACAGGTTACCTGTCAAGTTCCCAGGCAAGGCCAGGCAGCTCTCGTGAGCAGGGCATCATTTCTAGATACTGTTGCGAACGCCGTCGTGCGTGACTACGTGTCTGACTGGGGCTCGGGGTGGCCACTGCACAGACTCAGAGGAAGCGATGCCACCAACAGAGCTCACGGTCGCACAGAGCATGTTCTGATCAGAGACAGATCTATTTGAGCTCTCATACGAGATCTGGCACAGCCTGGCATTTCATTAGGCAGTACATATGAAGGCTTTGTTGATTCCCTAGTTCATGTTATTAAAAACACTAGAAACCTACAGAGAAAACTCATGCAGAGTGCTCCATGCACTGTATTACAGAGAGGGGAACCTAAAGCCACAGGATCAGAGTACAGAAAAGCAGAAGATTCCTAAAATGAAAGAATGCCCAATGTACACATTTTCCTATAAACTAGAAATTTATAAACCAAATTCCCTCTTGAGACAAGCAGGGCTATTTTCATCTTGCACTGCCTTAGTCATGGAGTCAGTGAGAAGGGCAGAAGGGCTGCGTGTGTCTGTTCTGCTGAGGCAGAAGTGCCCAGCTTCAGGCCCTGGTGATGTCTGTGAATACCCATAGTGTGAGTGGACAGCACAGCTCAGAGGAGACTGAGGGGTTTGCATTGACACACATATGCATAAAAGATGCTTCATCAACTCTTTCAGGAAAAAATTAGGACTTGGGAGGAATATTTAGCTCCAGTGAATCAACTGACATCCCTCTCTTCCAAGAAGCAATTAATGTTTCACGTTGCGTGTACATACGCAAGTGTACACTGTAAGGAAAAAAAAAAAAAAAGCAAGAATTCCATCTCCTACTGTCTGGCCCAGAGGCAGCTAGGTCTTTGCTGCAGCTGGCAGCAGTGAGTTCAGGAGCCAAGAAAAGTTACCGGCCAGGTAACCCAAAAGGAGAACCAGGTAACCGAGCGCCCTGTGGTACCTGTCTCAAAGCGGCCCAACGTGCTGGTAAAGGCACGATACTTGTACCTAGGAGTTCCATGGGGAAGTGGGGTCAGCAACACCCACACCCAGAGCAGAAGGTACTCCCGAGTTACCCAGAGGAATGTACATTCATCAGGCAGGGGTTACCAGTTTACACCTTCCTTCCTTCTTCCCAAAAGCATTACCAACGTAAAAACCAAATTTGGTTGGTTTCTTTTAGAGGTTTGTTAATTCACATAATCCACCACTGTATTTTCTGTGCTATCTCGGCTTTATGTCATCGCTAACACTCATAAGCAGCCATTACAGCATCATTTCACTGCATCACATTTTAGTGTATTTATTCCTTCAAGAGTGTTAAAACACCCATGCAGTTTGCTGAAAAACCCATTTATCCTAGGTGGCAGAGAAGAGACCGGGTTGTCAGCTGGTCAGACAGCAGCGTGAAAGCAGGGCAACCCAACGTACCAAGTTTTCTTTGGCAGAAGGACTGAATCTCCGAGGTGCTGCCTTGGTGCTTAGAAAAACCTTTAGCTGTATTTTGTACTTATAAAGAATTAATATTTCATACAGTGTTACACAGTGGAGCTAAATACACATATAGAAAAGCATTTAGGGATAATTTTAGGGTATTTAAATACATAGTAAATGACACTGAGTTTTATAAATCCTACCGTTACTAAATATTTAGTTGGGTGCCTGTGTGATAAGCTATGTGTAAGTATGAGAGAGAAGGGGTGACTACCTGGAGATTTCATTTCTAGTTCTGAAAATCATCAGAACAAGTATTTGGAGGAAAGCAAAACAATAAAATGAATCAAATCTTACTTGTTTAGGGTCATCAGTGAGAAGCCTGAATTTCCTCGGGTTTTTGCTTCGGGCAAACTTACAGCCGTTGAAATACATACTCCAGGAACAGCCAAATGAGAATGACGCTCCACAAGTTTCTGGATCAAGTCCCTGACACGCACAAGTACGGCTATGAAAGGAAATAAAGACACATCAAGTCAGCTGACAAAGCAGGTCTTGTGGAAATATTCACACGGAAAGGACTTGTTTCCCCTCACAGAAAGTCTTGACTCCCCAAAGCCCCCCATCTGGGAAATACATACCACTCAGCTATACGATATAAACGTACCCGTGCTTCTTTGATTTTTGACTTAGCCAGCTGGGCAAAATTCTTATCCAAGAAAATACCACTGCTACTAAAGGGTACCCTGAAGTCCAATAGTTATTTTGTTATGTGCAGCAATACCATTAGCTCCAAATTGATCTTACTTTCAAAGAGGCACAATTCTACTCGGCCCAACCCTTTAAGAACAGGAGCATTAGATTCAAGTCACGGTACAGCTATTAGTCTGTTAAATGTGGGCTACACAAACCAGCGCAAAGGCAGCACGGCTCCAGAGCCCAGTTGCAATGTATCATCTAGTCAATTAAACTAAATTCCTCTCAGAGGCATAGACAGGAAGATCCTAATTTTGAGTGTTCAATCTCTCATTTATTTAAAAAAGTCACACCTCACCTTCTTTGCAGCTCTTTAGCATGGCCGCACGTGCAATGGGCACACTGTCTGTCTTTGGGCACCCCTTTCCCTGGGTGTAGCGTGCACAACCATCAGTTAGCGCCTGGGCTCTAGGACAAGCCACTAAGTTTTATACTGAAATGACACCTAGTGGTTTGTAGTTTTAAAGGAGCTGTGGTATATTTATTTTATTAGCCTCACATTATTTATTGCAGAACATTCAAAAGGCAAAACCAACCATCATTTACTATTAAAGGCAACTTACTCTTCGTTTAACGCACATCTGCGGCTGGTGGGACAGCCGTATTTTCGGAGACTCTGCGTCAGTTCTTTGTACAGCGTATCAGCCAGGAGATGAGGGATCCCTTCCCAGGCCAGTATGAGAATCACGATGACGGCAGTTTGACAGTGGTGTCCCGCACGCTGACGTACCAAGCACAGCAACTTTTCCTCATCGCTACTTCTTCGTATGACCTGGAAGAATAATTTTGTTTATTCTTTGATAAGCGTAAGACACACGCAATGCGCTGCTCTTCTCTGGGACAGGCAAGGCCTGGAAGAGTAAGAAATGCTGCTGCCCAGAGGATGTCCATCAGCATCGCACACTGATCTCTGGTGTAGACCATGATTTTGCATTGCCTTTTCACCTGTAGAAGAACTAGCAGTACATTTTAGAGGAGGAGAAATGTTTCAGGTGTTCTACACAAACAATAAAGAGGATGCATTAAGAGGAAAAGAATAACTGAAATGAAATAATAATCCTGAGAGAACAGATCCGCTGAGAGCCTAGCAGTTATCTTGAAAACCGTACAGAAATACTGCCACAACCCAGAATGCAGGCACATAAAGCACATCACAAAAGCACACGTACGCACGCGTTAGGATAGTTACCACCACTACATATCAGTACATAAGAGTTCCCACCTTGCAAAGTAAGATTGGAAGAAAGCAATGAAAATAAACTGTGTTCTAAGAGAAGGAAGCAATGAGATTTTTCAGAACATATCCCTAGACAACCTACATTAAAGTTCTCAGCAGAGTGCTGAAGTTTTTTATTAAACTGTATGACATGCAAAGCAATCTTTGTCAACCTTATCCATAAAGCACAGACTTACACAATATGGAACAGTACAATCTACCACTGAACTAAAAATAAAAAAGAAAAAAGCTTTCTTTTTGAAAGGACAGCCCTACTCCCCCATATTTAGGGTTTTTATCACAATCTGAAAAAGAGTTGCATTGTAAGACGACGCAAAAAATGGATTAAAGCTAAGTAACACAAGCACATCATCTCTGAAAATGTGTTTATTCCTCAAGCATGTTTTAGCCAGCATAGCCTGTACGAGGCCTCCAAAGGCATCAAGACCTCAGTGTTAAGCTTCAAGCACATTCGGCCTGGACGTCCCCTCTCAGGGTAAATCCTCCTCCTCTGCTCTAGTGCACATGGGATGGGGACTGGCAAGTCTCTCTCCCTCAGTGGGTGAGATGGTGAGCCCTTACACTGCAGGTATTCCCTGCTAGCTCCGCAGCCATAGGCTTGCTCAGGGCTGGCTTTCCACCCAATGCCCCCCTCCATCAGCAGAACTCCCACAGACACGGTACCCGTCACGGACTACAAAAGCAGGAACGTCATGGAGTTTCACTTTTTGAGTATCTTCAAATATCTGAGTTTTCAGACAGGTTCCCTATTGGACTGCTGTCAAAGCTCCTTTGCTGCCAGACTTGCAGCTGTCATTCAGATGCGACCCCTAGCCTGATCAGCTGTGAATATCTAAATTATTTGAACTCGTTAAAAGCAGGGACCAAAGCACACCTGCAATGAATCTGCAACCAAAAAGCTTTTCAACAGATGAACTTCCCAGTCTCAGAGGGCATCTGTACAGGCTCAGCAGGAAGAAGCAAGCTTGAAGTTAATTTGTGTCAAAGGAGAAAGTATCACCCTGCTAGAGTTAGTCTTACGGTCAGCCTTAAACTTACTGAGAAAACAAGCAAACGCACCCGAGACACCATTCCTCACAAGCAGGCTTCGTTGCGACTGACCAACCAGTACAGTACTTTCTGTAAAGAAAAATAACGCAACTCACTGACAGTGAGAGAGGTTTATGGACAATCTGTTATGGCTGAGCTGATACACAATACAAGTTACACATGTCAGTGAGTTTTACATTCCTGAGCAGCGGCACAGGTCCTTCAAGTCAGGAGAGGAATTTAATTTTGTTACGCAGTGTGAGGGGTGATGCTTTTAATCTCTTCTCTTTGGTTTCTAGACTTCCTAACTTCAGTAAGGAAACCTGGTACCTCTTAGTTTCTCAGTACAAATCAGGTTGCCCTTTTTGAGTTCTTCTATAGTTTTCAAGGGGAAATATACAGTCCAGGAAAAATGACAAGTGGTCGGGAAGGAAATCAATAGTTTCTTTTAAGCTAACACCACACTTCCCTGAAGTTAAACACAGCTGGAATTTACTTCATTATGCATGCAACAGAGAATGCGATACTCTTACTGGACTCAAAAAACATTTTACAGTCCATCAACTTCCAGGTCACAAAGGTAGCGAATGTATTTATTAGTTGAGTGAATTTGATTTCTGTGGCTCTTAAGAGGTTGCATCATATGCTCATCTGACTACTACAGCTGGAACGCTCCCGACCTTTAGTTGCCAGAGATAAAGCACTTTTCACACCTGACCGTTACGGTCATCGAAGAGCAGAACTTGCACCCAAATAATGACGAATTCCTCTGGGCCCGCCGCCAGTGACAGCAGACAGAGCTGGAGCCGTGTTGCTTTTCCTGTAGCAACTGACGATGCCCCTTCTCACGCTGTGGCTGACATTCTCAAAGCAGTAACAAGCACAGCCTCCCTTTTGTAATCATAATACATCCACAGCTATACCACATTCAAAATACAGAAAAGCACATTTGAGCAGGTCAACAGAGAACTATAGAATAAATTCAGAAACATTGTGTCATTCTTGACGATTTAACAGTTTTTCTAGTGGAGGAAACTGCTGTTGCACTCTGACTCGGTGACTTCTTAATTACATGAACACTGATATAACTCCGTTAACTTCCAACTTGTCATTTG
The DNA here is from genome assembly GCA_013399095.1 of Psophia crepitans. Classification (NCBI taxonomy): domain Eukaryota; kingdom Metazoa; phylum Chordata; class Aves; order Gruiformes; family Psophiidae; genus Psophia; species Psophia crepitans. The sequence goes on along the minus strand of VWZZ01007516.1, from coordinate 15,726 downwards.
TTTTCCAGCGCCTGACTACATCAAATAAATTTTTGAACTCTACTATAAGCAATATGTATATACAGACTAAGCTAAAGTAAAACTGACTGCATCTGCTCTTGCTGCTAAGCTTGTGGATATCTGAGTAATTAGCACAATCCAAAATACGACTACCAGCCGTGTACCGCTTACCAGGCTTTTGCTTGATGTGCTTACGGATCAGATTTCTTACTATTTTTCTAAGTAATGGATGTAGTAAGGCTTTAGTCGACTCATCATTTCTTCAATTACTCTTCAGCTGTCTACAGTTTATTTCTTTATTCCTATTCCAGTTTCTGCAGCTTGAAATTACTGGGGACAATTCCATGATCTTTGCACCCCTAAACATCCCAAAACCAACAGCTGCCCCCATTGCCCCATCAGTTGAATCCCAGACGAATCCAAAAGTTGTTGGTACTGCTTATGATTTCTGTGATGTAGTTAACAGTGATAAAGTAAATAATTTAATAAAAAGTAAATAATTTAATTAAAGTTTCTTTAATTTTGGTCTCTAATGCATTTAAAAGGAATGAGAACAAACACATTTGTTAAGTGGTGGAACTTTAAAGCTGGCTTTTAAAAATGGAAGAAAAAAAACATTTCCCCTGCAATTACTTTTCCACACAAAATAACCACACCTTCCTAGTGACTCATAGATAAAAATAACAATCAACAAAACAGACTTGTAATAAGTTTCTAAAATATTACATAACACTTAAATGTCATATGGTCATCTTTTTGCAGGTATGTGGGGACAGAACATCCCTGAAGTCAATTCAGAAAGCACTGGCTGTCATCAGTACGATATATCCATCAAGAGATTCCCACATTGGCAATGAATAATCTGCTTCAGCTGCAACACAGCACTTCTGGAATGCAACAGACCTATCAAACTCCCCTGCAATGCTTGACCAATACCTATCAGCCCTGTTCTGCGCTCACAATAACCGGGCACGATGCTACACGCGGCCCTCTCCCTCACCTGTTTGCTAACGCAACCATGCCTAGGACAAAAGGAAAACTGCAATGGGACACACCTCCTTCCAAATAGCTGTCGTATGCACATACGTATTTGGACACACAATACTGCAAGTATCACCCTTGCAGGTTGCTCATTTATCATGATAATTTTAAAAACTGAGTTCTGTACATCCCTCCTGTGCTGTAGTTGGGCACCCACTGCTGCCACTTTCTGTACCATGCCTGTTCTGTGTTGTTATGGCTATCCAGTGTCCTTGTTAATGTGTACAATTTAAATAAGGCAGCAATCCAGGTAATTTGTTTTATTAGCTATCCCAAATATTCTCAAACAGCATAATCTCAGAATCTGAGCAAGCCTTCAAGGTGAGCCACAGCCAGTCAGCTAGCACAGAAATACAATCAACAGCTATCACGGCCTCATACCACAGCTAAACCTCTGCTTCTGCAAGTCACAAAGGTAGAAGTTTACCCCATTTTCTTGGCAGAAAGCACGAGCAAAAACTACAGTGTATTTACTGAAGGAGTGCCATACGTAGGAGAATTTGCTCAAGCAATTTAGCCAGAAATTATGGGACAAACAAGAGGAAAAGTTAGTCTTTCACTCCCTCACATACAGAGCCAGAAAGGGATACTAAAACTGGAAGAACTGAAGAATACAAGAGCAGGATGAGGTCAGAGCGTCCTGTCTGGCCTTACTGTGATCCTGACAGTGACTGAGAGGAGTTGCCTAGGGGTAAATAAGAAAGGCAGTGGGATGCAGAGGTGCCTCTCAATAACTGCAAGGCACCTTCCAGCCACCTGCCGGCAGCTTGGGGGACGTGCTCCCACCTAGCTTTTGAAGGATTTCTCTTCTGTCCATTTGTCCACTCCATTCTAAATCTATCCAGCATTTTACCATCCACTACATTCCTGGGCAAAGCTTAATTCCAGACTATGTGAAAGAAAAAACATTACCTCTTCTTTGCTGAGCATCTCCATGTCAGGCTGAACTCGCCCCCTGCTAGTGCTCTCTAGTTTTGATACAGAACGAGGCTGTGAGTAACAGATTGCTATTCTGCTCTGTACACTACCAAAGACTTCAGAGCGCCTTGCATTCTCCCCTTCCCTCTCTGCCAGGCTGATGAGTCTGCACCTCTACCTGTCTTTCCCAGTTCGGCTGCACATCCCCGAGTTGGGGCACCAGAAGTGCAGATGGTATTCAAGATTGGGGTGCAGCATGCTTTTTCAGAGGCAGTTATGTTTTATGTTTTCTTTATACATCCCCAGTAATTCTCATCAGTGTCTCTTGCTGTTTTCACTTTTTGTGTAACTTTATCAAGTGAGTTTTATCTATGATTTTAGTGGCCATTTGTTCTGGGTCACAAGTCCTTCCTGCTCTTGATATCTGACCCTCCTCTTCATTATCCTGAACAACATTGTATCATCAGCAGTTCATCACCTCAGAGTCTCCAACTTCTTTCAAATAATTTCTGAATCTATTGAACAGCATAAATTATGCTATCAATAAAACCTGCTTCAGCTGTCCAAGTGCCTGAGTTTTACTTGCGCAAATTATTTCTTTTAGATTGTTGAAGCAACTGTCTCAAACCTTGGCAGCAGCTCCAGAACAAGGAATAAGTACACTGTGAATAAAAATTACTTGATGTCCTTAAACATAGGCCAGTCTATCTAAATTAGCACGTACATGACTTATGTAAGTAGCTAAGCGTCAGACTGTAGACACTCAGTGTACCAGATGCTCAGTTACCACATGGATGAGAAATTACTTTGCAATTTAGGATCACCAGAATAGTCATGTTAAAGTTAACATGATACAAGCCAGACACCACTAGCAAATAGTACAAAATTTTAATTGCAAGTTAAATACACTATAAATTACTGGATGAAAAAAATAACAGAACCAACAAAAAGGTCCTTTTTAGGTTTATTTCATCTCCATGTGGTTCTACTGCAATAGCCCCTCCAGCCCATTCAGAATTTCTTCAGTTAAATAGCTGTGTTTCCTTTGCAGGATATCAGTAATTGATTTTAAAGTGAGAACATAGCTTAACCAACCGTTCACTGTAATTTTCTGAAATAGGCAAGTCATTTAGAACAGTTTGGCTCCAAGTTTTCTAACCCACAGATTATTTGCTGCGCAAAGTTTGTGTATGGAGTCCTCTCCACACAGGACAAGATTCTCTGCTAAGCTACAACTCCCTAATGATCTACAACAGACAGCAGGACAAATGTTCTTGTTTGCCACAGAAGTGAGTCTGCCCTCCTCTCTCACCCCTGCACACATATTAAACCACATCAAACTGTTTTCTTATTAGAAAATGTTATATCCTTTTATTCTCAGCAGGTCTAAGAGAGATTAAAATAGAAATAAATTCCACTTCCCTAAATTCTCTCGAAGTGCTAGCAGACTACATCAAAAGTGTGTCAATCACAACACTCTGAAGTTACTTAGTTATTTTTATAGGAACACCACTGAAGCGTGATATCTGCAGTTATCTGCAAACACATTTTTCAAGTTGCTACTGGAAGTGGTACTGTACCATTTACAAGTGAGCAGACCGCACCACATATGGGTTAAGTGATTCTTATATAATCATGCAACCAATACTGCAGAAGTGAGGTCAAAATTCAGGCCAGCTCCCAGCACTCTCTTACTCTCCTCACTCCCTCAACCTTCCCTTTCTGTTCTATTGCAGGCAGTGGTAAACGGCACTTCGTGATATGGACAACAGTAAGAGTCTGCTCTCTCAGTTTGTTCACATATCCCATTTGTTTTAATTAAATTAGTGATAACAGCAACTTAAATGCTTGCTCTTTTATAATACTTTATTTACCTTAACATAGCTTTTTTGTTGTATATTTACTCTATTAAAAATTCTGAGTAGTTCTCAGAAACCACGTACAAGTTTATAGTAATTTTGAATCTCCAAGCATTGCAGCACTTAAAGAACGGCTTTACTTTGGATAACATTACTAACATTTTCATCCAAAATAAACTTCTCTAATTCTGTATTTAGCAGGTATGCCTCCTAGCAAACAGTAAAAATAGTGCCTGCACAGCTGTAGTACCTGCTATGCATACTAACTTAACGTATTGCAACAGTATGGCAAGGAAGTGATGTTCTAATACAACGCTGTTCAAAAAGGTCAACAAAATCCTCTCCAACCACCCTCTCTGCACGTGCCAAAATTTATTTCCATCCAGACTTCTACAGAGAACATAATTTAATCATACAGACAGTTTAATAAAGGCTTGAAGTACAGTAAGCTGTTTAAAGCAGAATGGAGCTGCATATTCGACTGAAACCTGGGGCCACGGGACAGTCAGTCCAGGAAATTTCCTTTCTATCCCTTTTCAAATATATCTCCAAAATTCCCTGCCCTATCATGTTCTCGCTATCCCCTAGCTAGCAGCACTGCACCAGACCTCCTGACCATTTCACTGCCAAGCAGGATCCAGAAAACAAGCAGAGAATCTGTTCACAGGTGCCTGACTTCCTGATATAGCGGTCCTCTGACAGCTCAGCTGATTAGGAATGATCATCCACAGCATAGCAAAGCACCTTGCTCATTTGTCAGTTCATTTTCCTTAGTAAGTTACACATCTCTTCTAATACTAACAATTATTTACACGTAGGGAGCCTAGAAGCTGGAGTAACTTCTCAGGTTTTTTGTTTTTTCAATTTCCAATTCCAATCACCTTCTCAACTCAAGCTAAACTACCAAACTGAAAAAAAGCCATATTCTCTGTATCTGCAGAAGAATCTATTGTTATGAAGGTTCATTCAGCACTCAACAAATTGTAGTTTCTGGCATTTAGCTGCAAATTCCTATCAGTTCAATGATCTATAAAAATCTTGGTTATAACAGTGGGTTATCTAAGCATAATATTAAAAAAATATTAACTTCAGCAGCTAGTATTAGGTTCCCATCCATACAGGACTAATTTAAAATTTAACTATTTTAAAAATATTTGTAATTGGGTTTTATCAATTTTTAATCCACTCCTATTCTTTTATTATGTATATACTCTACTATACACAACCAACACTACAGAAAAGATAAAAGAGATCTGACAAATTATAAATATAAAACCCAAAAAAGACAGATAGTAAAGAAGTGAAACAGTTTGAGAAACTACTTGCAAAAGGCACTAAAGCCCCGTAACACTGTATTTTCAAACAGGTTAGGGCCACCAGCAGGCTAACAGCATCTGAAGGGTCAACAGATCATCTAAGTGTTAAAGTGGTCGGAGAAGATAAGGCTCAAGATGCAAAACCCACTTCTGCTGTGTTCACAAAGTTTGGGAAGATTCCTGTGTCAGGAACCTCCTTCACAGGGTACAGTCAAGGATTCTTCCTGAAGTTGAAGTCCTGACAAAAGTGGTTATAGGACAGTATTGACAAAAAACCCCAGAACCAAACACCCCCACTGCCCCCAAACAGTAGCCGTTTGTCAGATTCAGGTGATATCCACCACAGAAACTCAAGGGTTAAACAACTGAAGTATTAAATGTGATGTGTATTATCTGGATTTATAATACATTAGTCCCAGAGGGCCTGAAGATTACCAAGGACACCACTTTGTAAAGAGACCCCAGACGAAATGTTGAATCAGTGACCACATTAATCACACTAGGCTGGTATCTGTGTAGGGCCAAGCAGACATTACACAGGGAAGTGTGATGAGTCAAACTTTTCTGTATGAAGTCACAGCTCCGTCATACTGCAGGTCTTTAGATTTCCAAAAGCCATTCAGTAAGGTCCCTTAGGAAAAAACAAAAGAAAACAAAACAAAAAACTCTCTTAAAATTCCCTAATGTGTTGTGGGACAAATCAAAATACCACACATGAATAACGGGTGAAAAGACATGAAACAACGGCTGGTACATCTCCAGTGGGAGCTCTGTAGAACTGTGCTCAAGCTTGTGCTCTTCAGCATGTTTGTTAAGGGTAAATAAAAGGATGACAACATTTGTTGATGACACTAAGCAATTCAGAGTGGTGAAGACAAACACAATGTGCAAATAAATGAAGGAGTTCATACTGCTGAGCGGACAGCACAATGGCAGATAAAATTCACTGTAGATGTGCATATTTAATGCACATGGTGAAAACAATTCTATTTTTAGATAGAGATGGACTCTGAGTTGGCCGTTACCACACAGGAATGAGAATCTGGTGTAATGATGGAAAGCACTATGAAAGTGTCAAATCACTGCTCTGCAACGGAGAAAAAGCAAAAACAATTGCTAGGAATTACTGGGAATAAGGCTGAAAACATTATGCCAACATTTTAACTCCTAGCATAAGAGAACAAGAAGGAAAAGGAGAAATGAAAATGCTAACATTTAAGAAAGGCAGCCAAACACAGAGACACTGCCTCCAGCTCAGGGAACCAGAGAGCTATGAATTACTGGAAAATTAGTGAGTCTTCTGGGAGGCAACTGCCCTGCTCTTACACCTTTCTGCTATGGCTCAGCACTGGAGACAGAGTATCAGCAAGAAGGAACTCTGCCCTGACCTGGCCGGTTTTTATTGCTTCTTATCTCTTCTCTTTATTCAGAGCTGGAGCCTTAAAAATTATACTGCAACTGTGAATAAAGACAACAGATAGCAATGATAGCTTAGTCAATCCAAGCCAACGTCCACTGAAACTAGCAGAAGAAACCCATAGGAAATGGGTTTAATCCAGAAAACATTAAACCCTAAGTTGACCTCCTTGGCGGCCAGTGACATGTGTCTGACTTCAGTACAGTCGGATGACGCCTACAGTGAGTTACTCACTGACAACTAACAACTTCATAAACCATTTCACATAAGTTGAGGTAATTGTAATTTACTGTCAGACATACTGGGAACAGAAAACAAAAACCCACAACACATCCATTATCAGCTAAAGCACTGATAAAACAATGGGATCAATATGAGTCATCACTTACCGCTGGCTGGTTTTAGGGGATGCACAGTAACATGGAACTTTTTTATTATATGAATGGGCTACTAAGAATGACAGACCAGTAATTTTAGTACTTCAAAGGTTTTTTTCCTTTAAAGTAGGAGGAGTACATTTACCCTGGTATACGTCACAGAATGGTAAATTATTTTCTAATCACACAGTCACCACCTACACAGATATCCACACATTGTAAATCTCTGGCAAAACTGTATTAATTCTATTTTGACATAAAAGTGAGATGATACAATTCCTGATGCAGAAAAAAAAAATCAGAGGTCAAGCACTCTCCTTGCCACTGCATGCAGCGAAAACAATAGCAAGCTCATCTTCAGTGCACATAGGTTAGCTTACGGGAGTGTGAATCTAATGCTTACACGTACAACTATCGTAAGGTTTCAAACCTCAGGTAGTATTTACTGATCATATCTAGGGTTCAGCTAGTAGGAGCATTCTTCCCCACATCCAGAAGGACAAAGTATCGTCCTAAAATATTTCTTATATATATAAATAAAAAAATAAGAGGGGGACAGATGTTTATTTCTTCTTGAAAGATGACAGAAGGATAAAAGATTCTGCAAGTTTATGGTAACCTGAAATACAAGGAACGAAACATCAGCTCCTTTTGGGGAAAGGAGACTGTCTCAGTAAATGTTTAACACACCAGGTATGTTAAAGGAAATGGAGCCACTTAAGCAAAAACAATTGAGGAGGGAATCAGTACTGTGAAATGCAGTCACTAACAGAATGTTATGTACACAGGTATTTTAGAAAGCCTCCTTTAATCTTTAAATGTTTCTAATGAGCCAGTACGACAAAATTTGCTAGTGGAAAAAGAGAAAATTAATTGGAAAATTGGTTCAGTATGATCAACAGATACATTCAAGTTTTTCTTATCATATTTGCTTCAGTAGAGATCCATTGCAGTGCTCTCACCAGCAAATCTCTCAAGAACCCTAAGGGCAATAGCTTGTCCATCTGCAAAGCAGAAATGAGTCTGTCTCAAAGAACACTGTAAATGAGTAAGTGAAAGTCTCCGTGCAGCTGACAGAACCTTGTGACTGCAATTATCAGAGAGCACAGCAAACCTTTTCCATATGCTTTCAAATGAATTTCACAATTATGTTTCTTTGGTCATAGCTGAATATGCTCCGTTAAAAGGATTAAAATTAGTGTTACCAATGAAAAGTTAATGCAACACATTAAGAATACCAACCCCAAAATGTGGATTTCATACCGCATGAAATTTCCTTCCCTCTCTTGTACTGAACAGTCACACAGTAACAGCAGATTTGGAAAAGTATTCATCCTCTTTAGGTCTGAACTCGCACATAAAAAAAGTCACTGCTGCATAAAACAAGATTGGAACTTAAATTAAATGAACATTAAAACTTACTCTCGCAAACACTTTACATATAGAAATGTGAAAATCTAACTGAGAGCCAGTCACCATACCTTCAAACAGCTTTTCCTGTATGCATTCAAGTGCTTTCTGACTGTCATATTGCACACACATGTTGGACACAGACAGCTGTGTAGATATACAATAAAACTTACCATTTCTGTTTACATAAAAGGCAGTATGTTGATACTGGCAACAGAAAAATCAAGGTTTAGAGTTAGTTTTAAATGCCTTCTTCCTTTCAACTGCTCACAACTATTTCTAAGGTAAGATTTTTAACTCCTATCCCCTGTTAAAACTGTTTTGTTTAGTCAAAACAGAGCAAAATAATTCCATTCTTTTTGGGTTAGTTGTTTATGAAATTAACTACCTTTTTTCTTAGATGCTGATTTGTTATTAAATATTATCTGAAGCAATATGCACATATGGGATTCCTGTCTGAAAAACAGTTTATGTATTGAGCATGAAAAACACATTTTGACTGTTCCAAACATAAGCAGTAAACGTTTAGCATGCAATACCATTCATGTACAATATATAATAACCTTATTTTTGTCATGTAGTTACAAACGCTAGCCTACAAACCGTACAGTTATCTTCATCATTTTTGCAATCAAGTCTGAAATTGCTAAATACAGCAGTAAGATCTTTTTCTTTTAACACCCAAGTTCTTTTATTATTTTCCAAAACTTTTTACAAGATTTTGAGTCTACTTTTTACCTCCCTTGGTGGTTTCAGCAAAGATTAAGGACAATCAATTCTTTCCAAGCTCTCTCCTGGAGCTTGTGTCTGTTACCTCATTTCCTGGCTCCTATGAAGCAATGTGAGACAAGACTTTGGTGAAAACTATCACCATAACATTTATATTTCCAAATACCGAGTTCAGTTCCTCAAAAATAATAATGAACTCCACGGCATAAGAGACTGAACTTCCTCATCCATCACACTCTCTTTTCTTAAGGTGTTCATGCAACTGAGAAGGGTTTTAAAACGTTACTGGATAGTTTTCCAACTCTCCCAAGCAACCATCTCTTCTCTCTTTCACACTTCCCAATAACATTTTTCCCTAGACAATCCAACTTTCAGATGCTGTCAGTGTCTTCTCACCCTCGAATTGGTCAGCTCTGCTAGCTCTGTTGAGCACCTCTTTTTCACATTCATTCAAACCATGGCACCACATATAGCACCACATCTTAAAGAAAATAATAATTCAGGCAGACTTACAGATCAATTAAATGAAGAACCAGATCTTTGTTAAAGATCATATTACACTTAAGCTCAAGGACTACACATCGTTTGATATTTAAAGTCACACAAAACAATTTTACTGCTGTAACATAAAAACTTACCCACTTGGCAATTGGACACCCCTGAGAGCTTTTTCCTTCCTTTCCTGTGTAAACCACTACCTCTATTCTTACAGCGCTTCCTTTTGCTCCATACCTGCATTAAAAAAAGTCCATGAGTAAAACAAACTGCTGTAGACCATTTTAAAACAGGAAACATTTTCAATAAAACAAGAATAACAAATTTATTTTTACTTCACTGAGAACAGAGGAAAATCAAAATATTTATAAAGTCAAAAAATACTTCTAAATTTAAAATTCTATTTGCAAGAGTGATTTTTGACATCCCTCTTCTGGTAACAAGCTTCTGTCACTAAGAAAACATTATTTGGGGAAGAAAATGTTATCTGCATGTAAATTCTAGTGCACTTAGTCACTAATGTGACCTTTCTGTTTAGCTTGCCTGAGCTGCTTTGGCTGTAGGGCACCAGAAATCCTAATTCTACCAGCTGCTGATCTCCATAATTCCTATTAACTTCAACGGCACCTAAGAGCACACCACACTTGAAATTCAACACTGAAGTTGCAAGAGCTCAGAAGACACGGGAGTTTTGAACTGAAATGCCAGTGGTCACACCTCAGGCACATCTGAGCAGGAAAACACTTTACAAATTAGTACCACAAGAAGTTTAGAAAAACAAAGCTAAATATAGCACGTGATTTCTCATAGCTCCTCTTCTCTCCTGTTTAGACAGTCAAAAATACAGTGAGCATTAAAAGCTGAATTTTCCTCACCTGTTCTCCATTATTTCTCTCACAGCAGCAACACTTGGTCCTGTCCCGAGGTGTGTATAATACGGGCCTTCATCTTTCTCTATGATTTGCTCTGTAAGCAGGTTGAGAAAACTAAGTTGGCACATACAAAATTTATTTACACCACTACAAGTAAGCTTAGAAATAGTTCACAGAAACATCTTCCAAATCAAATTAAAAAACATAAAATTTGTCCCTGAAATGTAATGAATAACACGTATAATAGATTTTTCTCCTCAGAGGCATCAAAATTATTTTATACTTCTTTCCTCCTATTAATCCGCTAGTATTTTTCTTTATGTTATAAAGTAATCCTAATTATAGCCATAGTTTGCATTCTTCACAAATTTTCATTACAGGAGCTGGCATGTATTGATTAAGTAAGCTTCCCAATATCCTTGTTGGTAGGAAAACAGAAGAGAATGGAGGGAAAACAAATAAGTGATAGTCATATACTACAGAACAGAAAACATAATCCAGGCCTCTTAACTAGCATTCTGTTGATTCAGAACATTAAAGCAAAGATGAAACAATCTGCCTGCACACAATTTGTTGTTAAGTCTCTGACTTGTTTTTCCATCTGTGCGCTTTGATAGTCTGAAAACACAGCATGTCTAACACCATCCATCAAGCTGTATTTGCTAAATCCTCAACACTGAGTTAGGTCTGACATATCTGAGAGGGGGCTGACATCCTGCAATGCAAATTATTCTGTATGTGGCCTCGCCTGAACTCCACCTCACCTCTCCTCTCTGCGAAGAGAGGCGTCTACAAGCCTTTGGCACAGATTCTTCAAGGCAAACTGCCATCAGTCATCAGGACTAACCCTAACTGTAACAAGACCACCCACAACTATGCCCTGCTGCTTATCTAACAGCATTTAGGCAACAATGACAATATAACCAGGAAATCTTTGCCCAGCCCACCTCAAGCAAAAGCTAGTTCTAGACCATAAAAATCAGAATTTTATATACTGCAGATTAATTCACATAGAGCACATGTCAGCAACGACAAAACAACAAATAGAAAAACGCCCATTTCCTCCTGAATTTAAATTTAAGTAAAGAATTTAAACCTGCCGGTTGCAACACCAAAAATACTCAATTCTACTGCGCTTTGCAGGCCCAAAGAACACCAGGCAAAAGTTCCAGGGAGGGGAAAAAATAATTTTCTCCCATTTAACTAATGGCAAAACGCTGATCCTTTTGCAAAAGCTAAGTAAGCATCAAGTACACTTCCTCAATTAAAGGAAGCAACATGACCACATCTCCCTCTGAAAGGTACAGACGAAAGTTCACAAAAAGACTTACCAACACAGTCACAAGTTGGCAATTCAGATTGTCCTTTTTTTGTAGGTGTATCTATTAAATTTTTTGTAGGCGTATCAAGAAACTTCATAGGTGATTCAAGGAAACTGCTGAGCGTGTTTTTTGCTGGAGAACACCCTGTGCTCTGCGGGTGGTCAGTACCCAAACTGGTTGATGTCAGAACGGTCACTTTGCCCGCACACTCCATATTCCTGAGAGCTTCAACAGCACCTGGTACCTGGGCCCCACAACAGGGAACAGGCAGCACCTGCGACTTCGGATCTACTTGTTGTTCGACAGCACCCTGCTGAAGATAGGCTTTGTCTTCACTACACGTTTTGTTGGCTCTCAGGTTAGACTGATTAAAAGTTTGAGGCAAAGGATGCGTCTGACTGACATTCGCTGTTTGCTGTACCTGAGAATTACATTTTTCTGTAAACATCGGTAGGTTTTCATCACTTGGTCTGTTCAATAAAGATGCTGTTCTCAACTGTGAAACAGCCAGAGGATTATGGGAGGACAAGTCGCTATGTTGGTTACATGCAACAACTTCGTTTGTCAGTGGATCAACGCTTAGCGGATCACCGGAGCCTGCAGTTTTGATTTGCTCATTCACCACTTCACAGCCAAAGAGCCTGTCTTTTTTTTTCTCCTGGGATACCTCAGGTAAACATCTATGGAATTTTATCTGCGTTTGTGGGAGAAATAATCTGTTTTTTTCTTGTGATGCTACAGTATTTTGATTCAGTGCTCTCTGTACTTTGGTTCTCGGAGACTTTTTTTCAGACAGAGCTATTCTGGAGTCTTGTGGCATGGTTTGACCAAGCTTGTGCAATTTTGATGATATCCAAATGTCCTGTAACTGGCTATGCTGGCATGACAGCAGCTCTAGCTGGTTTTGATTATTTTGTTGATAGCGTGCTTCTTGAGGCTTCTTTTTGTGTCTTGGTTTCCATGGTACAGCACTTCCTTTTTTATTTGTTGGTTGCTTTTGCTTTAACAGCAAGGAACCATAATTATGCCTAAAAAACAGAGATTCTTTTTTCTGCAACACATCTTGGTTATATTTTGGCTGCCTCTCATGTGATATTAGGTTAAGCAGCGATGCCTTTATGTCATTCTTCTGCTCTGGATTTGTCTGGTTCGATTCAATTAGCGCTGCAAGTTGAGTCAGTTGTGTAGCTACATCCTCTTCATCCTGGCTGTGAATTCCTCCTTCTTTGATCAAAGAACTAGCTTCCAAATTCAAATCATTACAGGTTGGCTTTTGCTCTAACTGACCAAGAGTTTCCAAGTTGTTACTTGTTTGCTGGACATTACGTGAAACATTGCAATACCGTGCAAGGGTGACTGGATCATGACTATAATTTTTATTGGTAGCATATCCTGAAAATGCTTTTGCATTAGATGTTAGATCAGATACAGTTTTGGTATCTCTTGAGGATAACTGTAATTTATACATCTCACCAGTGAGACTGGCAGGTTTATCATGCAATTCCGAAACTGAACTTTGGCCATTGTATAACACTGCTTTATTAGGGAGCTGCTTCTGCGAGTGAATGCAGTGAGCCAAGAGCTGCTGCTCATTCTGTAAGTAAGTGTCTTTGATTTCTTTTAATGCAGAAGATGTGAAGGAGGATGAGATATCCCTTTTACAACTGTGGAGCAAGTTGGAAGTTGCTTCTCCTGTACATTCAGCACTTTCAGTTTTAGCTGGTGAAGCTGTTTCTAAAGGGGCTTCGGATAACTGTGTTAAAGCTTCAATAGCTACAACCTGCTCTACAGTTAAATTTCTGGTTTTAATCAGGGACAAGAAAGTCGGCTGGAGCAAAGAATCCTCACTCTGCATCTCTGCGTTAGGCACTTTAAAGCCATCCTTCCCTACGTGCACTTCCTCTGCAGGCAGTGGAGGACAACACAAGCTTTCTTGCAGATCTGAAATGGAACCTGTCTGCAAAACTGACTTAGAACCCTCAAAGATGCTGCAAGTGCAGTTTTCCTCTTTTATTAAAAGATTTCCTTGTTTTTCTGGGTGAACACAGCCAACGCCAGTTGGCAGAGTGTTCACTATGTTACTCAGATTGGTACCCTTTGTCCATTGCATATGGGAGTTGCTTGTCAATTCTGTCTTCTCTTCCACAGATACTTTTTTCAGCGAAGAGACTGCTTCCGGTGGTGAATAATGTAGGGGTTTTATGCCATTTTTGATGGTCTGTGCAAATGATTTTTTTGGCTCAGCTAACCAACTAGGAGAGACTGCTCTTTCAATGTCTTCAATGTTTTTCAAGTGTTCGTTGCCTGTCACAGTTCCATGGATATCTCCGTTGACATGGACACCAAAAGATGGCTTCTCATTATGTGCCCACTTCTCTGCTTCTAAGCCTGTCATTCTTTCTTTCTCCTTAGACTGCACATTTTCAATGGGTACTGTTTGGTTTGTCTTCACCCTGTATTTTTCACCATGACCACATATACTGCATTCCATGAGTTCTGGTCTGCGGCCATTTACTGGTTTGTTTTCTAAATTTGCCTAGAAAATAATAATAAAAAAAATTTGTTGTAACAGCTGTTCAAAAACGTTAAAAATAAGAAGCATAAGATTTACAGCAATTAAACCCTAGTTGGACAGACATGAGGAATATACTAATTAAGCACAAGCACAGACCTTGGAAAAAAACCAGGAAGTCATAAAAAAACCCCAACCCTGAAGCCTAAAGACCCTATCCGTATTTATAGCTATTTTTTCTCACGGCTGGGGAGGCAGAGGAAGAAATGTGTGTGCATGTGGCGGTGGTGGTAGACTAAAGACATTAATGAACAGATAATGGACATTAGCATTTAGAATCAGATCTAAGAATTCAATTTTTAATGAATTTGCATAAGCAGATGAAAGTCTTCCCTGAGTTCAAAGCAAGACTGATATCTAAAGGCTTGTACCACAAAAAGTTTAGGAATAATTTGGTATAATTACACCGATTTTGGCTAGATCAATAAACTGATACAACACTTGGTTGGACACTCTAGCAAGAATGGCTTAATTTCAAGTCTGTAAAAAAAAAGACAAAACCTAAGCTGAAATGGATAGTAAGCCAATTAACATTAACTCACCTGGAAGTTACCCTCCAAACACTGTGTTTCGTTTCTGTATTTAGATGGCAACTTCCAGTCTCTCATGTAGCTATCCTTAACAGTATTTTAGTAAACTCTAAATTCTAATATTTGGTTAAATATATTCTTCACCTTCACTGATACTATACAATTCATGTGGTCAAAATCTAGAGTCAAAATATTGTATCCTCGAAAGAATATGTACATATGCCTTAAGATAATATTACAGATATGAAGTAAGGAGTTATATAGTTTAAGTTTAAAAAAAAAAAAGGCAGGAACTCAGGCAGAAAAGGCAATAAAGGTAGGAATCCAACTTGTATTACGCTAATAAAATTTTATTTCTATTTATATTAAATTCTTTTAAAAATAATTTTAAGTCACAATAGACAGTGCTGGTACTTAATCTTATCATAACATCTAAGAGCTATCTAAATCTGTAGCCTTAAGCCCTAAAACTAGAAAACCAGTACTGCTTTTCAAATCAGATATAAGCAATACAACTGGTTAATTAACCACACGCTGGCACAGTACATCTTAGCAGGTCCCAGAAAATAGCACCTATTTTAACATGAAGTATTCAGTTAAATCAGACATGGTTTTGTGGTCACACCAACTAAAGTGCATGGACTTCTCTGAGAATACAACTCAGAACAAATGCAAAATAGATTTATGATTAATTATAACCATCGAGATGAAATTGCCAGAAACCCTCAGGCAAAACAAGGCATACGGACCCAGCTCCATCTGGAGCCTAGTGTTCACCTCACAACTGATTCCCAATTGAGGAAAAAAAAACCACCGAAACACAGGAATCCCTGGCATGCCCTAGATATAGAAACACAGAATGGTTTGG
>VWZZ01007515.1:48991-78800 GCA_013399095.1 Psophia crepitans | reverse complement strand
GGGAGGTTTAGGTTGGATACTAGGAAAAATTTCTTCACTGAAAGGGTGGTCAGACATTGGAATAGGCTGCCCAGAGAGGAGGCAGAGTCACCATCCCTGGAGGTGTTCAAAAAGCATGTGGGGACAGCACTTTGGGACATGGTCTAGTAGACATGGTGGTGTTGGGTTGACAGTTGGATTTGATGATCCTAGAGGTCTTTTCCAACCTTAGAGACTCTATGATTCTATGATCTTTCTTTTCCTTTTGTCCTGGTTTCAGCTGAGAGAGAATTAATTTTCTTCATAGCAGCCAGTATGGGGCTGTGTTTTGGGTTTGTGCTGGAAGCAGCGCTGATAGTGGAGAGATATTTTTGCTGTTGTTGGGGATGCTTACACAAAGCCAAGGACTTTTCTGCTTCTTGCATCACCTTGCCGGTGGGATGGCTGGGGGTGCACAAGAAGCTGGGAGGGGACAGACAGGACAGCTGACCCAAATTGACCAAAGGGGTATTCCATACCATATGACGTCATGCTCGGTTTATAAGGGGCTTGGGGGAAGAGGAAGGGGGGCCAGCGGCATTCGGAGTGATGGCGTGTGTCTTCCCAAGTAACCATTACGCGTGACGGAGCCCTGCTGTCCTGGGGATGGCTGAACATCTGTCTGCTATGGGCAGTGGGGAATGAATTCCTTGTTTTCCTTTGCTTGTGCACGTGGCTTTTGCTTCACTTATTAAACTCTTGTACCTCAACCCACGAGTTTTCTCACTTTCACTCTTCTGATTCTCTTTCCCTTTCTGATGAGGGGGACTGAGCGAGCATCTGCATGGTGCCCAGCTGTTGGCTGGGGTAAAACCACAACACCTTTCTTATCTAACACTAGAAAACTTGTATTATACATCTCACTAATAAAATAAATAGTCAGTTCTATCACAAGCCTATGACTTCCCACCAGAGTAGTACAGCTTAAAAAAAGATCTGAAAATTTGTACTATGCCCTCTTTGTTTCTCAATTTATATATGATAATCAATACTTTTATAACTTAACAGCATACAGTATACAGTAAGGTTACTAGGCATTTTTTCAGCACACTCAAAAATCAGTATGGGTTTAGAAAGTAGTGACAGGAAAAATAACCATGGGGTTTGTGTATGAACCAACAAGGGGGAAGGATTAAGTCATTTTACCTTGATAGATGGTATGAACCTGTTCAGGAGCTGCGTAGGAAAGCTTATCTTTTTGGTTTTCTCCTAGGACATTTCTAGCTGCACTGCTTGTTAAAGAGAAGACAATATCTGGAGGTAGATCAAGAGGCAGATTCATCTTGGCTATTATGTTATTTCAGCTCATCGATGAGATCAATGAAATGCACAAGAACAAGATTTATTTAGTCTTTATACAACAAAAAAGCAAAAACTGCCCAACTCCCCACAGTATTTCCTCCCTACAACGCCCACTGAATTTCATCCTAGATTTTTGCAATGCATGCTACTCCTTCAGTTATTAACTTCCTTGGCTTATCACTTCCACCACAGAGGGTCTACACTTTTCCTTGAAGCCTAAGGGAATTTTACCAATGGCATACAAGTTAAAGTGCTGAGCGAAATGAGCAATGAACCTAATCTTTGTATACAACTAAGACACCTCATTTTTTTTCTAAAATGTGTGTTTGAAATAAGATAATGCCATTTAGATTTCTACTCCACGCTTCATAAGCAGTTGAAAATAGTCTATTTTTTGTCAGAAACAGAAAAAGACTATGTAATGAATGCTATTTTTCAGGAAAACATTGCTAAAAATTTTCAACTTGTTTTCCCTTCTAATATACAGAGAACTGAATCTCATCTTTTTTTTCTCCATTGTCATATACACCTAAGCTCAATACAGTACCAAAGTAATTTTTCTGTGCCTTTTACTTGTTTCTCCTTTTGATGGAATAGTGGCATATGGGAGAGCATCAAGGTGGACAGTTCTGAATAATTTATTCATGACTCCTTGGTTCCTGTGAGCTGTGTACATGGCATCGCAGCATGACTCTTGGGTTGTCCTATACATGCAAGGATAATGATAATTAGTCATTTTGTGAAGAATAAAAAGTTAAGCAACTCCTCCTTCCCTCCCTTTCACACAACAGTTAGAGCCAAATGGTTGTTCAAGCTTGTTATGCACAATCCTGTTGTTATAGGGAGAACTATTCCTTAAGAAGATTAGATATTAGCTTAAGCTGCCTTGGTACAACTGAATAAGCATGAGCCTGCAGATATACAAATGCTAAATCCACTGGCATTATCATTTCTTAAGCATTCAGAAACCTCCAAGCTTTTCTAGATGGTAAAGCATCCTACTACACATAAGTCTATTTCACAGACATACTAAATCTGTTTATTTTGAATAGAAGCAGCATTGTTCAAGTTAAGTTATAGTGTAATAAACAGATTAGGGCATTAGGCAACAGTATTATTAAAAGTGAAAGAAACTCAAAGTGAAGGGAAAGAAATGAATGCCAAATCCTCTATTTCAAACAAAAATGCAATGAAATTTAAATTAAATCTAGCTCAAAATTATTTACCTTTTGGCATCATACATCGGTATTTTAAGTACCAGTTCAGAAAGTAAATAACACTCCAGGTTGAATGAAAAATTACCCTGTCTCTTTTGATTCAGTGTGAATTTTCAAATTTAAAGTAACCTGTAGTCATTTACTTAGGGGCCCTTGTTAAAGTACTGTTTGTTACACCAAAGTACAGATAGGAACTTCCAAGATTTTTAACTTGCTCCTTGAAATCTGACTGCATTTTTTTTTTCTTTTCTATTGTTCTCAATGGCTTATGGCAATTTTACAATAATGCAAATGGGTTATATATACCATTTTCTTTCACTTGCACAGGTAAAATTCACAGGGAAAAGGATCATTCACTATCCCTATCAGAGTTTAACTAATAGGATCTATGCTGGACCTTGATACAGAACTCTCTTACTGTTATTATACCAATTGCTACTACAAAGCAAAATCTTGCATCAAAAGTCAAAAAGAGTCAGTGATGCTTCCTGAGTAGAAGGCTTCTTTATTATAATATAAAGCTGGCTATAGCTGTGTTTCTAGCACTGGGTATTTCCAGACCAAAGTACAAAGACTGAAGACTAAGCACTTCTAAATTGTCTTTGAAGTGGTTCAATTTTTCATGAGAACAGATTTTGCAGATACTACCAGCAACTGCAGAAACAAGGTTGGGGGTGGGAATGTGGGTTGCTTTCAAAAAGTTATTAAAATCTAGTTATTTGTAGTCTCTTTAAATCCAACTTTATAGTTGCCCTGTTCAGCTTTAGAATATTGTTCTAAACAAAAAACAAACAGAAAATTTTCTTGTATTTCAACACCATTGACCTAAGTTTCTATAATTTTCTAAACTTGATCAACATTAAAAATCGAGTTACATGTTGGAAGTTTACAATAGCGGACCTAAACACAACAACCTCAGGTATCCTCTTTGACCCCTTTTAAGAGGATACAATTTGCCGGTAGATCTATGTCTCAAGAATACATACAATATATCCCCATCTCTAGTCAAGGAAGAGCTGCATTTGTGTCAATAGTAGAAGTATAGAATAGAATCATAGAATCTTTAAGGTTGGAAAAGACCTCTAGGATCATCAAGTCCAACCATCAACCCACCACGTCTACTAAACCATGTCCCAAAGTGCCATGTCTACACGCTTTTTGAACACCTCCAGGGATGAAATGGAGTATCAGACCTTAAGAAATTGAACAAAACAAAATGGTAAACAGTCATGGGAAACAAGAATAGGTCATCCTCTCCTAGTTGCACTATTATGCAAATGTCTTACAGATACGTGTTCAAACCACATTTTAACTCAAAATAAGCTCTTTGTCACTTCTGTCTGTCCGCACAGAAATGGGGGAATATCATCACAGTGTGCTTGTCAGATAGCATGGAATCCAGAAAAACCAAACATATATGAAAAGTTATTGCTTTGGGTTATCTACTGTGGACACAGATACTCAGGATAAGCAAATCATGCCAACAGACTCTAGAATGCTGAAAGCCAGCCTTGCCTGCAACTGTCAGAGAGACAATACTGGACTAGTGGGACCCCTGGTCTCCAAAAGGGGCATTTCTAATATAGCTACCTTTGAGTTCAATTTTCAAGTGTTAGATCAAATGAGAATATTGTCTTCTAGGTTTGAATACTCAGTGGCATTCTATACCACTTAAATATTTACAGCACCTTTGAAGGAACAGAGTGAATTGATTAATGGTGTTGCAGACATTTCAGACAAATCTGGGGAATTTAGAGATAACTACAGTAGGATTTTCCTGTTCTCTTTTTTTTTCTTTCATTTTTATTTTTAATGAGTTCTTTTGTGGAACACTTCTATATGGAGAAGTCAGCAAGCATGTTTGTCATTCGAGGATTTGTTGTCCCCAACCCTTCTAATCCAGAGCACGCACAAACACATTTAGCATTCAATTTGTCACCTCTAACCGATCTTGTACATAAGACAGAATACCTGGAATTGAATAACCAGATATCTCTATAGTACATTGTAGCAATTCCTTCTCTTCTTCTGATGATAGCCCTGTGGTTTCACGGCATTTATTCTACTCTTCATCTTATTGTTCTGCAAGGTGGGAAACTTCTGTCTACTATCAACAGGAGTAGTTGCTGGGAAATACACTGCAGCAAACAACTATCTACTCACTATTTCAGTTTTCAAAAATGGAGTTTGAGAAGAAAATCAGACATCCAAACAGAAAAATATTACTTTGGTCTCGACCCAAATTCCAAAGAGAAGACATATGCATATGAAGAGGTGCTGTTGTTCTCTTAAGATTTGTGGATTTGCTTGTTTGGGTTTTGTAACGTCAGCAGTGTTTTACCACGCTATTTAATGAAACACCACTAGCAATTTAAAGACCACTTCAGTGAGAAAGAAGGCTCCGCATAGATATATCTTCTCAATTTGTCTGTGCAATTTGCTGCTATGCTATGAGACTCAGTCTGCTACTGTGCACTACTCCTTCCCCTCTTGCTTACATGTCTGTCATACCATCTTTCAAAACCAACCCTGTTTTTCATAAATCCAGCTGGGTCTACTGGAAATCAGCATTGCCTGTTTTGTAAAGAACTAACAGACTTCATTGGTTTACATTCGGATTACCGTGAGACAGTACAAAGGGCAGAATTCTGCTGTGTTTAATGTATACAAAATGTTGCACTATATCCTTCATGTCAGCATTTTATCCCAAATCCTTTAAAGGAAAAATCAAGTAGAAAGATGAACAGAACTGGCAAAGAAACTGAACAGTTAAGACAAAGGAGAAGAACTAGCTTGAAAGAAAAAAGTATCTATTTCAGTGTGCAAGTGTGAAAAAATTCTGGAATATTCCCTGTTCCTTCGAGACTGTTGAATGCTTTCCTTGGTCATGTCAGCAACATATTTTAGCAATACAAACCACTTTTTTTAATCAGTAACTTGTCCTGTTTTCAGCTGGGATAGAGTTAATTTTCTTCCTATAGCTGGTATAGTGCTGCATTTTGGATTTTGTATGATACACTAATGTTTAGTTGCTGCTAAACAATGATTACAATTAAGTCCGGGAGTTTTCAGTTTCCCAGGCCCTGCCATGAAGGGGGCATGAGCCTTCTGCAGGACTTGCACAAGAAGCTGGGAGGGGGAACAGCCAGGACAGATGACCCAAACTGACCAAAGGGATATTTCATACCATATGATGTCATGCTCAGTATATAAGCTGGGGAGAGTTGGCCGGGGAGGGCCGTGGCTCAGGAAATAGCTGGGCATTGATCAGCAGTTGGTGATGCACTGTGCATCACTTGTGTATTATTATTATTATTATTATTATTATTATTATTATTATTATTATTATTATTATTATTACTGTTTTCCTTTCCTGTCCTATTAAACTTTTTTTTATCTCAACCCATGAATTTTACTTTTTTTCGATTCTTTCCCCCATCCCACTAGAGGGGAGGACCGAGCAAATGGCTGTGTGGTTGTTTTAGCTGCCTGCCAGATTAAACCACAACATAACTAATGATAGAAAGGGGTAAGATTTCTTGCTGACTAGTAAAACAAGGTGAATTTTTTTCTGAAAAGGTCTTGCTGAATTTAATATACAGTCATATTTATGTAGAATTCTAGGAGGGTTATATGGAAATATGAAATAATTTTAATACTGTTTTAGCATAATTTCTGAAGGCTTTAATTAGTTTTATCTCTACTAACATTTATAGGGCACGTCTGCAAAATGCGGTGATTGATTTCAGGCAAATAGTTAGAAATTAAACCTTTGGTGTAATCTCATTTTTTGTGCAATCATTTTTTATTCTGTGTAGCTCTTTTACAACTTTTGCATTCTTTATCACATCGGTTTGAAAACTCACTAAAAGATAAATGATTCTGTGACATGGCTAGAGACTTGTGCTTCAAGACACCAGGTGCAAAGGTAGAGTAGAAGACCCCCTAAGAACTGCTTCATTTCATGTGATACTACAACACATGTTATCTTCAGCATTTTCAAAGCAGTCATCATCGCAAAATTTAATGGCGACTAGGGCAAAGATTTTCCACCTAGTCCTTTGTAAGTCCTAAGAACCTCCGTGCAGGTTAAAACCGTAAATTTCTTCAAATTACATTAACAGAACATTTCTTCATGATCTTACTTTCTAGCGATTTCTAGGGAGGCACAATTTGGCATTGTCTACTTTCCTTTTATAGTTTACTCTGCATCCTTTGCTAGTAAAGTTTTACCTCCAAGTCTTACTCAACTCCGTTCTAAGCTACATTAATCCAAGCTCAGGGAAAAGAGCAGGTCTCTTTTCTAACCAAAAGAGAGTGGCTTGGTAGACATGGGGAGAGAAATGGATATTGTCTACTTCAGTAAAGCTTCTAATGCTGTCTCCCTTAAGATCGTCACAGACAAGCTGCTGAAGTATGGGTTAGATAAGCAGACAGTCAGGTGGACTGAAAAACAGCTGAGTGGCCAGGCCCAGAGGGTCATGACAGTGGCACAAAGCCTAATTGGAAGCCAGTAACTAGTGGTGTAACCCAGGGGTCAAAAGTGGGCCTGGTTCTGTTAACATCTTCACTAATGATCTGGATGATGGGGCAGAGCATTCCCTCAGTAAGTTTGCAGATGACACAAAACTGGGAGGAGTGGCTGATATGCCAGAGTCATGCTGACATCCAGGGGGACGTCAACAGCCTGGAGAAATGGCCTGATAGGAACCTCATGACGTTCAACAAGAGCACCAGTATATGCTGCACACCAATCAGCTGGAAAGCAGCTGGGCAGAAAAGGACCTGAGGGTCCTGGAAGACAACCACCTGACCATAAGCCAGCAGTGCACCCTTGCAGCAGAGAGGGCTGCACTAGGATGAGCATTGCCAGTAGGTCAAGGAAGGTGATCCTTCCCCTCTGCTCTGCGTCAGTGAGGTCACACCTGGAATACTGTATCCAGTTCTGGGCTCCTCATTATAAGGCATGAGCATACTGGAGAGAGTCCAATAAAGGCCCACAAAGATGATGAAGGGACTGGAGGAAAGGCTCAGAGTTGGGACTGTTCAGTCTAGAGAAGGCTCAGATCAATATATATAAATACCTGAAGGGAGGGTATAAAGAAGACAGAGACAGGCTCCTTTCAGAGGTGCCCAGTGACAGCACAATGGACACAAACAAACACAGAAGTTCCCTCTGAACATCAGGAAACACTTTTTTTACTGTGAGGGTGACTGAGCACTGGGCACAGTTTGCCCAGAGGTTGTGGAGTGTCCACCCTTGGACATACTAAAAAACATCTGGATATAATCATGGGCAACCAGTTCTGGATGACCCTGCTTGAGCAAGACCGTTGGACCAGATGAGCCCAGAGGTCCCTTCCAACATCAACTATTCTATGATTCTGTAGCAGAGACTTGTGTCATACATGACTGAAGCCCAGTGAAGGTACAAAACTCAACAAAAGTGTTCAAAGCAGAATAAAAAGGTGGCAGCATCCTATAGAGAATCAAACTGAAATGTTAATTGCGTCATGTTTAGCTTTAGCTGATACTATTAATCCTCCATTTAAATGAACGTTATATCCAATAAAATGAAGTTCTTTGCCACGTACTAATACCAACACACTTACTTGTTGTGCGATATGTTATTTATGTGTGAACTTTGTGGATACAAATGCCTTGATATAAACACTGATATACATGTTCTGCTCGGCATATCACAGGGAAATGCTAAACCTGTGAAGTATATTGATTTGTCTTTTATCACATTGTTTCTCCATTTAGACACAAACAAGGAATCAAGGGTCTTTTCTGTTTAAATTAGTCTCTGTACTTCATAACATTAACATTATTAGCCTGGTTGACAACTCATACTACTCCTATGGACTTCATTATAACTGGAAGAAAATTAGGCCTGAGAAAAATAATAGACAATTACAGATAATAGACAAAGATAATTTTTCTCTCCCACTTCAACCATCTGAAGTTCTCCCAGTGAAAAAATCCTAAGTAAGATTCATTCAGTCACAACAAGAGATACTCACTGTTAACTCTACATTCTGCAAGTTGATTGAACAAGTAGTTGTGACTAAGGAGTAATTTACACTATGAAGACAGGAGCATATAAAATGATTGAGCTAATGATAGCCCATTATTCAGAATCCTGCACAAGACCAAGATACAGTTAGCGTCATTTTATCAATCTTTTGCAGTGCTTTTAACAGTACCTGGATAAAGAGCAGATGTGAAGATAAAACATTATTCCATAATGCTTTATGATCATAAATCTCATTTGGGTGTTTCCACTATCATTCAGTTTTATATCAGTTCAGGCAATAGGACTACGAATTTCCATGAGCTGTATTCCATTCACCAGACAATCTTCAGGAGGGGAAAAACTGTTAGTGTTTGAAAAGAGTTATTGGTATGATGTGGGTAATTATAATAGTGCTTTATGCTTTGGGGGGTAGTGTCACACAGCTCTGGTTCGTGGGCAGCAGACTTTAGTTACAATGTACGTGGTGTGGTGTGTTATTCTGTATGATTAGCCCTGCATGGCATTGCTAAAGAGAAATGGTGGCAAGTCAGACTAATATAACAGGAACTAGAGTATTTGTAATTCCCTCCTCAACATCTGTTGCATAAAATGTAATTTGCTCATTTGTGCAAGCTGTGCTTCTTTAAAGGCAATATCCAAATCCTTTTTTGGATCTACCTGCCTCAATTTGTACAACTTGAATGTGGCCCAACATAGCCTGCATTTCCATTTCACCTAATTTAAGAACGCTGCAGTGAGCAACCTGTTTGTTTAAATTACATCAAAAACAAAGCAACACATGAGTATGAGTGACCAGAGAGTCAGAAAGGAAGAATTCAAAGAGGGATTGTTCTGTTGTTTTTTCAAGAGGAAGAGCTCTCAGATCACCAGGAAGAATATTAAGGAAAGCAGTTAATATGTAGTTAAAGGAATCGTAATGCACATGAACATATGTTGTTTTACCTAATTTTGATCAACTTAAAAGTAAAAATGTCTTTATTCTTTCAGTTGTGTTTAACATGCCATCTGGTTTAATTATTCCTTAGGTAGCACACTATAAAGTTAATAGTAACAGTATTGTTAAGCCAATCAGAAAGAATGTTTCTGATGTGATTTTTCACCAAGGATGTTTCTCCTAAACCCATTGACTATGAGGTCAATGTAATACGCTTTTGCATAAGTATTACATTACTGCCAGTGCTTGGCAGATGTTAGCTCAGAATTGCCACCTCTAGATTCACTCAAATCTGTTTACTCAGTGAAAGAATTTAGTCATAATCTAAAGCGCTCCTTTAATTTTGAGTTTCAGGCAGAATTTTAATTTTAAAACTATTTTAAAAGTTTTAAAATAGTTGAAAAGATATGATGACATTAAAACCACAAGATTTTACCTGATTGTCTGTCAGAAGGAAATAAGCTGCAGTTTATAAAAGTCATGTTGATTAAAGAGTCTAAATACTAAAGTCAATCTCAGTCCTCATTTCAGCAAGAAAAGATATGCCCTGTGAGACTTCTGATATCCACTGCTTTGATCAGCTAGGGAAGTGAAATATGGAGAGTTCATTATTCATTGTAATACCAGAGGGAAGCTAGGGATTTAGGGATTCACTTCAACATCTTTGAGTTGAAAAGTGATTTCAAGCAGTTTTGCATAATCCCAGTTTTAAAGAGTCCTAGTGAAGTTCACCATTCCCCTCTTGCTGACTTTCAGCAGGACCTAATTACTGTTTAAAATCCTAGCTACAAATTAGTGTATCTTCAAAACTATTAGTACAAAAAAAAGAATGCTGTAACAAATTCTCATAGAGTTGAACATTTTCCTGTGACTCTAAACAATTCTGTTTCCCCGAAGGTGTTTCTGAACTGAGGGGAAAAGATGAAAAAAAAAAAAAAAAGACTCTAGAACAGAATTTCATCTCAACAAATGCATAAGAAATATTTTACGAAACACACAAACACACAACATACTATTCTGAATTTAGCCAAAGAAAGGGAGAAGATTTAGAATACATTATTGGTAGTAGAGTGCTTGATGTTATTATCATCATAACATATATTTCCATTCTCAAATGTACTATGTTAGTGTTCTCATTCTCTATTCCAGATTTCGGCTGATCATATGATAGCAAATGTTACATGATGAGCATGAATTAAAAGATCAGGTATCAATCGTTCTGAGAAAAAAATAAGATGAATCTTTGCTGCCCATTGCAGCTGGATACAATTTATGGCATAATACTGCTACTCAAAACTACAGCGGAGTCTGGTAACATCATGCAATACAAGAGACAAAAAATGATTTAATCTCTCAACACCCGTACTACATGGAGTTAACGGAAATCATTTGCAGTTTACTAACTGCCTCCAAATCAAATCCAGCCCAGCACTGGAGGGCTCTAGGCACAAGTGTCATATAACCTTGTGCTGTCCTCAGATTTCCTCAGGTATCCATTTATGGCTGCTGCTGCGATTATTGGGCTGAATGACTTGTTGATAAAACTAAGTAAATTTGTTCCAGTGCTTCAGTATAAATAAAGAACCGAACTAAATAGACTTCGATCCCATAAAATGATAAACACACAATATCAGACAATTTCAGGTGCTTGAATGTGTTTTACCAACCAGAACAAATGTTACCCAAAAGACAGGACTCTCTCCCAGGACTCACTTTGGGAAGGCCTAAAGGTAAGGACATGCAATATTGATGGATAGAAGAGATTCCAGCTGTAACTCAAAACTTAAACTTAAAAAAGGCCTTATCAACCAGTCCAAAGGAACTAATCAACATGTAAGAGAGATCAGGAGACAAAGACAGTAATCCATAGGCAATTCCATGATTTTAGTGCAGACTGTTATCAGAAAAGGTAACCTCTCCCTTATCCCAGCCACACGTTCCTACACACCCTTATGCCAGCCATAGCACTTAAGGAAGCTATCTGTCTGAAAACCAATTTGACCAAAAGAGGAAGTGGGAGACAAGAAAGAAGAAAAAATTAAGTGTTGGATGGGATCATTTCCATGATCTGGCTCTCAGTGTGATAAGAGCTCAGTCACAGTGAGTTGAAATGATTGAAAACCACGGGCTCGAGGGCTGTACAATATTCTTATTTGGATACTGCAGATTGTTTTAATTTGTACCAAGCAAACAAAAATACCCAAGTATAAGAACATTTAATAAATATTGCTGGCTGGCTATTGTACCATATTCAGTTACCTACACTATGAATCACTGGCAATCAGCACTGGCAGTGGTTTAGCACTTATTACGGTATCTGTCTTCTGCATCATGGGAATGACAACCTGTTCGTGTTCCACCCTTCGCAAATACAAATCATACGTGCCCTAAAAGTAACTTATTCTTAATCCTTCTCACTCAGTGACTTATCCACAAGGGGCACAACCTTCAAGGATAGAGTTCTGATGAGATGGGCCAAAGTTGTGCAACATAATAGCTTAAATTAAAAGCGAGCAGTTGAATGATACAATGGACTGGTGGCTGGAAAAGAAAAAAAAAAAGGCAACACAGAAATAAGCTAACAGCTAGATGTTACCATCTCGCAGAGGCCTAACATTAAGAACAGCAATAACTATGGAAAAGAACTCAAGCCATCAAATCCAGTGCCTTGCTATCACAGACCCCTATATATTAAAATCCTTTTCCTAAATCAACTAAATCCCACTTCCACTGAATCCTGAGCTAACACTGTATTTTGTTTGGGTTTGTTTTGTTTTTTTTTTCTCTTTTTTCTTTCCTGTTGTTTATTCTCCTGATGTACCTTGTATTTCTCAGTTGTTGTTTGACTAAACAAGGCAAGAAATTCTAAACTTAATTTCTGGAGTGGACATCCAACCACTTTTCCACCTAGTTCAGTATGAGTTTCTGAATAAAGGGAATTATACACAGCTTCACTGATGAAGTCTCAACAATGCTTCTATAGTGACATTAATACTTCTCTATTTTCTAACTCACCTTGGGGTCACACATCTTTTGCACAATCCCAGTAATGATGCATAGCTATCCTGCAATGAACCAACATGTCAAGAATATCTTTTCCTGGACAATGATAAATGAACTCTCATTTAACTGCAGAAATTCATGATGACAATTAATAAACATATGATGTTGTACTTCATCTAACTGTAGTTCACCCCCTTCCTATTACTTAAGTCTTTAATCTCATCCACTGGTGTTACACTTTTTCTAATACTTTGACATATCAATAGGATTTAAAATGCAATCTAAATGAGATACATGCACCCTAAGTATACTTGCTTCTTGAAGCACTGGATATAAGGCATTCCTTGATATCATAGACTGGAATCCAAAATATCCCAGACTCATATTGTGTCAAATGATGCCATGATCAAATCATTTGTTCTAAAACAGTAAAACCAGGCAAGCAACAAATTCTACATACACAGGCTACTGCAACAGCGATTTGATTTTATATGTAAAAGAAAATGATTAATGCTTTTCATTTAGTAGGAAAGAGCTGCACTCCTAACTTTACTATCTGGAAAACAGGAGAAGTAGCTGTTTAAAAAATCATATCATTTTTAGTGAAAAATGTCTTCAACTTTGAAAATAATTGCTTTTGCCAGTAGGTTCTTAGAAAATTACCAGCAAAGCATTAAAATAAAATGTATTAAGATTCAGAAGACTTTTAAATAATTATCAATGTGAAAATAAATTACAAATACCAACTGCTGGCCTGTTCACACGTATTAGCAGTAAAGAATACACGATTCCAGCTTAAAATACATTCCCCAGTCATTGACACACTACAGCAGCTACCTAAATGCAGCAGGAAGCTGTTGCAAAGGGTGACCTTTTGAAGTATAAACAGAAAATAACCACTTAGTCTCTTTCAGTCATTCTCCTTCTTTTACTGCAAGTTCTAAGAACCTGATCAATGAAAAAAGAGACACTGAATTATTATCCCTTTTGCCATAATTTTTCTAAGTAGAAAATCACACACACTTGAGGAACAAAAGATGCACCAGGACTCAGTGAACATTAAGTCTTTCTTTCTGTTCCCATGTCAATCAAGTGCAAGAAAATATTGATAGCTTTTCTACCATTTTAGTAAGTATACTGTTCTTTAGAAAAGGGGTCAAACCAATGATATTCCTGTAGAGAATCTGACACAATATTTTCTAACTAGTGAAGTAATTGTTTTTCTGTAAATACAGTTACAAGACCTTGATCTTGAGTTTTAGTGTGCGCATACAGAAATGTACATCACCTTTGTTTAGCTTAGAAAGACTGTTTGATTATGATTGCTGACCAGGTGTTAAAGTACTAAACCATGCAACAGTCTGACACACCAGTGCTGGACATGTTCCCAGCTGCTAGCCAGAATCCGATCAACTTTATTGAACACCTTGCTTAGGAAAAGGAGTAAAAAACTATCCTGTCTAACACCACCTGTCAGCTGGGCTTCAGACCAGGCCACCAGTCTGAGACAGCACCTGTGGCTCTGCTGGGTGACCTCCACATTAGGGGGAAAAGGAAGACAATCTTACAAATTCTAACAGACTTGGCAGCTTTGGTACAGCTGATCTCCAAATACTTCTATTTTCCTCCCAAAGACAGCTGCAGAGGGCAAACAGTAACAGCCTGAAATGACTTGGGTCATTTTTCTCAGACCACAAACTCCGGATAGTACGGGAACTTCTTTTCTCTACCATCTTGAGACTCTTACAGTAATCATACTCCTCCTATTTACTTCTCATTAGCATCGAGATGTAGAGTGTGAACAGCAGAATACACACACAACATTCAACTCTACCCCATGTCAAGTGTGAAGATAATAAACTCTGTAAAAAGCTCTTGTTTAAAGAGGAGGCAGTAAGAATTAAATCCAGGAAGGCCAAAATAGTGCTGAAACCTTGACTGAAGTGCTCCAAAAAACAGTCTGTCTCTAGAATTGCTCCCATTTACAAATATACTTGTCTTCGTCCCACTAAATCAGGTCGCAGCATCAGATGTCTTTTCTTCCTCACCTACAGCTCAGAAAGCCATGGCAGCAAAAATATTCTCCTGGTTTTCAGCTATGACTTACTGAAACTTACCTGCTTTGCAGGCATGGGTTGGTCATGGTGAAGTGGTCATTCATATCTCCAGATCTGCACTGCATGCACAGAAGGAAGAGGAAACTGATTTTATGTGGAAATGAAGCTCCAAATGAGACAAAATTCAAAAGCCCATGCTTAGCAACATAAAGCATCTGCTAAGCAATAAGAATGTGTACAAAGTACAGGTCAAACTTTCAAAGGCCAACACTGGTCTGTGAAAGTAACTTCTAATGGGATCACCATTCCAAGAAAACAATTATGTTTGTCATTCTTGACAATGAAGTGTAAGAAAGAAAAAAATTTAGGAGCACTGTGATACTAATTCCCACAAGATTAATGAAATGAAATAAAATACAAACCAAATATATTCAGATTAATTTACCCTAATTTTCTTCTTTTACAGACAAGACAAAAAGACTTCTATAAATTAATTGAACTATTTATTCTACAAAAGAGAGAGAAGGACATGCTTGTTGGCAGTGTTTTATGAACCTGAAAGGTAATGGGGTCCATAAAACTCCTTGACACTTGTTTTTGAGCTTCACAAAATTAGAGTCTGTACCTTACACTTGAAGTGTCAAAAAGACTAGTTTATTTTGCCTGATTCTTCTACCAGACAAATTTCCTGCTCACAAGAATTTGTTTCATAGATTTTTGCTCCCTTCTCTTTAAAAAATAAGAGATGAAGTTCCCTGAGGTAATAAGACTTTTATGAAAGGCAAAAATAACAGGTGCCTGTCCTGCAGAAAACCATGCCACAACCACTCTTTTTCAACATTACTGAAAACATACATAGAAAAAGGATTTACGTTTAGAAACATGTTGTTCATCTAAGATCAATATTCTGCATGGATATTCTTCATCTCACATAAATTTGCTTTTTATAGGTATAGAACCTAGCCAGGCAATGGAGAAGAAAATACTATAAAATGAGGCTTATGCCGTGTATATGTGTATCCTAATCAGTACAGACAGAATCACTCTCTAAAAAGTACATGCTAGGAACAAAAGATATTAATTTTCAGTATTTGTAGAAGTTCTTTGTATACATGAAAAAGTTTTCAAATGTTATAGTACACTGAATTGAACAGAAAACTAAAGCACATTTTAAGAATGATTCCACAAAAGTGCATTTAGAAATCTAGCTAGTTTCAAAAAAGCTGTATACTTAAATTAAACAGAAGTAAGAAATATCAAACAAAATAATCAGATGGGCTTGAAAAAAAGGTAAAGGTAGAGTTTGGTAGATATTTTGATAGCATTTGCATTAATTTCACATATGGAAGCTCTTCTTTGTTAGCCTCACTGGTTCAGACATTCATGCAAGCTTCCAATGTGGTATTTCACCATTAGTCATTTTAAATCCAAGATCAGGAAAAAGAATGTCTTCTCTTTTCACCATTAATTCTCTTTCATTATCTGTAATTGATTTAAAAGGAGTGTTTTCAACTGTTTACAGACAATAAATCATTCCTCATTTTGTGTGTTTGAACCTGCTGAAATTCCTTGTTCTCTGCAAATAGACATTATGGTCCTTTTTCTGGAATACTATCAACTGTTAAGGTATGTAAGTTTAAAATCTATCAAGCAACATTCTTTCTGCCTGAGTATAGTCCCAATAACAGCTACTTTCAGTGTGAAAGAAAATACCTTTTTATGGTTATCACTATTGTATTTTATAAAGCTAAACACTGTAACATTGGATGAACGTCCTGGCCAAGATTTGGTTTAGTATGTACAGCAGTTCAATGACTTAGCCCATACGCATTCTGTAAGATCTTGATTTTCCTGTCTCTCAGCTAAAATACCACCAATGTTGGGGAATTAATATTTTGACAGTTTGTTAACAGCTTTAATTCCTCCACTACGGTAGTTCTTGCATTAAAAGAGACAGAAGCGGACGCTCTCCCTTTTACCAAGTATGCTTTCCTGACTAGCAGTAACATTTCAGACTCGGATGCCTGTGGAAAAGACAGAGACAAGGCTCGACACAGAATCCACTATCCAACAGCAAGCACTCAATCCACCTCTTAGCTTTTTTCCAACGATTTGCAGCCATAGATGTATCTCATACCCTATAACCATTAAAGCCTAGAAAGAACTGCTTTATCAATATTTAAATATTTAAGTGGTTTTACATAATTTTGGAGGAAAGATCCACAGAAGAAAAAATATTACGTTTATTTATTGATCAAGCTACTCCTAAATAAACAAAATTACTCCTCTCAAAAATTCCAGACAAGATGTAAATTAACCAATATGTTCCATTCATATTCAAATTAAAGTAAAATTAAATAAAAGTAAAAATACAAATTAAATATTAATTAAAAATTAATAAAGTAAAATTAAAATGGATGATCCAGAGTATCATGGTTTTTTTTTTCATATGTGTATCCCTGTGTTTATACACCAATTAGTCCTTGGATGGAAGAGGAATAGCAACCAAACACACAAAACAAACCTCTGGGTGAATTTACAAGCTTAAATTTTTTAAGGACAGAATTTTTTCTGATGGTTGTCTGTCACATAGTTGTACCTGATTTGAAAGGCGCTGCTGACTTTTAAAGAAATGCTATCAAACTCTGCAAATCAAAGTGAATATTCAACTTACAATTCTTTTCAACATACCAGCAAGGAAAATTCAAAATTTTAGTTCCTCTGTTATTTCTTTACATTTACACCTCTTTTTTTTCTTCTGAGTTTTCCTTATTACCTTCCAATTTAGAAACCAAACCAAACAACAACAAAAAACAAACAAAACAAACAAAACAAAACAAAACACAAACAAACAAAAAAAACCCCACACCACCACCAAACACCACAACAACCTCATGGCACTATCTCTGCTCTTGAGGGGAAAAAGTAAATCGAGTCAATCAGCAAATTTAGAGATGTGGGAAAAAAATGTTACCCTTTGATCAGTTATATTCAGCTACAGTGCTTCATCCTGAGAATAAATATATGCATTATAGAAATATACACTGAGAAGAATAAACCAGAAAGCAAAACAAGAACATGAAATTGTTCAAAGCATACTTTAGAAACACAGCTTTTTGACTTTACAGAGGAGCTCTGAAATTTTTATTCCATATGCTTTATATGATCATCCCTTTCATTGACCAAAATCAACTAGCTCCAGTTTAAGTTCTAGTTTCCTGCCATCCACTTTTAAGAGAGCTGCTCCTGCTCCACAACTGGAAAAGTGTGTATTATCCAGCCCTTTGTCACACAAAATATATATGACCTGAGTAATATTAACATGCATCTGAACTTTAGACACTCCTGTCATGACAAATTATGTATAATCATTATATATACCAGGGCTCTCCAGCGCTTTCAAAACTTAAAATATTAGTTCAAATTACATGCAGTGAAACTGAAAGCATATTTTTCCTCAACAGTTCAGTAGTTCTAACCCTCTATGTATGGCCATATCTGTTGCTTTAATATACTTTTAAAATAATTACAGAAGAAAATTTAAAATAAATACAGAAGAAAAATTAAACTGTAATTTCAGATATGCATTATATTCTCTGTGGACTGCCTGTTTACTAAGTTCTAATAACGTACATGCATGCAAGCCTACAGTATGCCATATCACAGAGTTTATAATTGGGCTCAGAGAACCTGATGCATGTGAAAGAAAAACAACCAAGCCCAATTCTCACATCTCTGCCGATGTAGCAGTTGGGAGAAAAAGTCTTTCTACATATATCAAGTTAATGTGTCTGAAAAGTCACCGGCAAACCGTGATTCACATAGCTGTACTTGTCAGACCAAGTAACAGAAAAGCACTTCAGAATGTGGCAAGACAAACAGTAGGGCCAATTCACCTGACCTTACATAAGAAAAATAAGAAAGCAAAACTGAAAAATATAGAAAACTAGTATTAGGACTCTATGCCAACACAGAGCACTAAATTCTAAAAGAAGCTCTCAGGAAGGAAATGGACATGGGTTACTACGAGCAGCGAATGAGAGGCAGTGAAATACATTGGGAATGTGCTCTAATAAGGTAATGTAGGAAATACTTTTTTGAGTTTTACAAATTAGGTCTTTGATGGAGACAAAACACCCCGTATAAATTTCAGGGAATTAACTAAAAAAATTAAAAAAAAAAAAAGAGAGATTGTTAGTTGCTTCATTTTATTTTGCATCTGTGCTTATATTAAAATATCAAGAGGAAAAGATTACTTCCATTCTGTGAAACTGAGCATTCTGAAGGACCTCCCTTTTTTCTATAGAGACATAAATTATCTGAGAAAACATAAAGCAATAGTTCTTGGTATTACATATGCTCAATCGAAGTCATTCCTGTGAAGTCAATGTAACATTTGTGCCAAAGAATAAACTGGTTTGCCTATATTTCTGTCAAATGTCAAAATGGTAAAAGATAACCATTAAGCTGTTTCATAGGAATTACTTTTGAAATGCCACCAATTCAACTATTATAAGGTGTTTTTAAACTAATTCCTTGGAATTGCAACTAAAATACCTCAAATCCATTTATCGTAATTACAAGTGGCAACACATGCAACTTGTTATCATCCTGAAAGCTCACAGCAGCACTTTACAGAAGTCTGAAAAGCATGGGAAAGGGAGCCCATATAGCACCATAAACTGTTAAGAAGTCTCTTTGGTAAGGCACTGTAAAGAAGATTATATTAGAAAATAATTAAATTTATACACAGGATCCAGAGAGAGACCTCTAGTTATACAAGCAGCACAACAGGATTTGGCCAGCTGTTGGACAAAAAAATGTCCATGAAGATATATACCATGGAAAAAGGGGAAAAGTAGCAACATATTCCTTGAACAAAAACATATTGGTAACAGAATGAGGTGTAGAAGGCAACAAATTTCTCCAGATGAAAAGGACTATAAAAATAGCACTTACACTGAAGAACATAGAACTGGAGGGACTACTCGGGCCATAATGCCCAATACCCTACCAAAACTAACCACACAACAAATGTATGTCTTTTTTTCATACATAGCTTTTATTTTCCAGGTGAGGGGAGAAGGAAGGGCAGAAGGAGTTGATGGAGTGGCACTCTAATTCTCAGCGCAATTCATATTTGCTCTTAAATTCAAGTCAAGCACTTCTAGTCCTCTTTGCCCCTGCAGCTTCTTATGTGTGTGCATGCATTGTTCACCTTTAAACCTCTTCTTACCTAAATCACTAGTAGATGAAGGTGATTCAAATGTATTAATCACACTATAAAAGGCTGCATGGTCCAAATGTGTTTAATATTGTTTTGTATGGAAGCAGCTTAAAAAATGAGAAAGAATGGTAAAGCTGATAACCTTTGGTACATTCATCTAAAATTCACCTAGTTTCCAAATTTTAGGGGAAAGACAGTATTTTTAGAGTGCCTAGAGTGTGAAAATACTGGCAATGAAACTGGAGAATTTACAGTAAGACAAAATACATTGCAAAAAAATGTTCAGGATACAAGCTGTTTGCAAAGATATCTTCAGAAGCAGCCAGTAATTTATGCCAGCTACATCCCTCAATTTGTACAAATGCTTTGCTGCAGTAGTTCAATATCTTGACCTACAGTCTTAATGAATCTGTATCACAAGCCTATTTATTTATGGTTTTCCTTCCTTACAGAAATACTGAACAAGTTACTTGGCATTAAACATTTAAATATTAAGCATGGACCTTGAAAATAAAATAAGCAACATTCTAAAGATGCTGTACTGCAGGACCAGATTAATGTGGTAACATATGAGTTAAAATTTTAGGAAGTTGTCTAATCTGCTTTATAGTCAAAGACAAGCACTTCTGCAGCACAATTTACCTCAAACTATATCATGTATCTAAAACAGGTCACACAGTAAAAATGTCTGTTTCCACTGACTATATACAGAACTACTTTGGAATTTTTTCACTCTACAAAAATATTTGAAAAAGTCACATTTCTTTTAGGTTGCACAGAAGAAAAGTGTTTATCCAAGGTATAAGTAAATACAGAATCCATTTTAGTTTAAAAAAAAATGAGAAACTTTCAAGAACACCAAAGAATGCCATTGGTAAGAGGCAACCTCTCACAATGTCTGTTATATTTAGTTTAACTTAAAGCAAGAGAACAACATAGATTGGATTGGGTTGGAAGGGACGTCAAAGATCACCTAGTTCCAACCCGCCTGCCATGGGCAGGGAGATCCTACACTAGACCAGGTTGCCCAAAGCCCCATCCAGCCTGGCCTTGAACACTTCCAGGGATGGGGCCTCCACAGCTTCTCTGGGCAACCTGTTCCACTGTCTCACCACCCTCACCATAAAGATTTTTATTCCCCAATATCTAATTTAAATCTACCCTTCTTCAGCTTAAGGCCATTATTCCTTGTCCTGTCACTCCCTGCCCTTCTAAACAGTCTCTCTCCAGCTTTTCTGTAGGTCCCTTTAGGTACTGGAAGGCTGCTCTAAGGTCCCCCTGAAGCCTTCTCTTCTCCAGGCTGAACAACCCCAACTCTCTCAGCCTGTCCTCATAGGAGAGGTGCTCCAGCCCTCTGAACAGTTTTGTGGGTCTCCTCTAGATCCATCAGAAGAAGTGCCAAAAGTCACTGTTCCCACAGCATTTTGACATTTCTGCTTGCAACTGAACCATTTAACATAAAGTGCAAGAGCTTAGCTTAAACCCACTTCTATCATCTGGTTAAGCTGCTCTGCCAGACTTTGCCCTGCTGTAGTTCAATGGAAAAAAAAAAATATTCCACTAAAAGGGACACTGACATCTGAGGTATCAAAAGTGATACAGGCATTTGAACTTAACAGTATCTCATATAGTCAGCATATAATCTCTTGGAACACTTTTGTCAACATCAGAGTTCTAAGATAATCAGGAGGAAAAAAAGAGTGTTCTAAAAGCAAAGGTAAAAACCACATAAATTAAACTATTATTAACATGAACACAGGAAGATAAACTTCAGAAACCAAAATTTCTTTTTCAGATGTTGTAATTTCTTGTTTCTGTAAGAATTAAGGACCTTTCTCTCAGATGATGCAGCTTTGTCAACAAACAGAACCAGTGGGTTCTACTGCTGTGCTTGAGTAGAGTTGGTCGCTACAATTCTTCTCTATAATAGATGAAAAATCAGGAATCATTCCAATAAACATAACTTGTAATTTGAAACACTACCAATCTCCTAGGCATTCTGCTCTGGGCTTTTATTCAGATTTTGGTACAGAAAATACAAACGTACCACATCTGTTAACAACATTCTGGAATTAACCTCTGAACAAAACAAAACCAGAGACAGTGCCAGTTCTGGACTTTCAAAACACCAAACCAAACAATGGGGTCACAGCTCAAATTGCTACTTTCAGTCACAGGCAAAGACAGAAGAAAGGTTTATTTTGCCAGGTATGTAATCCTAAAAATATCCTGAGATCCAGCCCAGTTAAAACACTCTCCTGTTGCAAGAGCAGGAGATGCAAGTGGTGGAGGGCTGTTAAAGACAAGGGTCAGCTGAAAGCATGTGTTATCTTGGGCTGCAAGAGAATGAGGCAGAGAACATCAAAACTAAAAATAAATCATAAAAACCTACATCCTTGAAGGGCATTGTAACCACAGACAAAATAGTAGCTAGAGGTCTCTCTAGATATAGTTCATGTTTTCTCCAACAGCAGCATATCGTTTGGCAAAATAAATAACACTTTGTCCTAGAGAAGCAATTTCCTTATTGCTGTACTGGGCCAAGGGCACTTAAAAGAGGTGCTAAGAGACACAAGACTGGGGATGATATTGAGTAACTAGCTGTTACTCAGGAAAGAACCAAAGGGGCTGTAGCACAGAGATTCCTTTGAAAAATAGTCAGTTATACTCCTCACCTCAGAGTTAGATGAGATAACTTCCCAGTATCTGAGAGCAATCAAGTGTTTGAAGAAAGCTGTCCAAAGAAGCAGTCCATCCAGAGATTGCAATAAGACACAGGCCACAAAGTATTTAGGAGATCAATAGATCAGCACATGAATGCAAAACCCTCTACCATTACACTCGTGATTCCTGTACTGCAGCCAAAGTCCATTCATTCAAAAACATGCACAAAGAATTTGAAATAAACCTCTACACCAAAAATATTGGAAAACATAGTCTAAATACGGTTCATATATTTTCAAATAGTCACTGCATAACATTTTCCTATTTGCAGGGCTAACATAAAAGCATATCCATGAAGAGCTGACTTCCCAAAACATCTACAATAAGCAATTTTGCCAGCCATCTGTGCAAAAAGCAGTGCGACTTCCCTTTAAACAGGGAAAAAAACCCTAAACAACCCCCCAGCCCAACAGCCGAACAACACACCTGGTCAAATATGAGCTTAAGCATGAAAACACACCAGTGTGCATTTAGCAATAAAGAATACAGGGAGCAGAAAGACTGTGGTTAATCAATGCTGTCTAGATTTGCCTATGTATTTGGCACTTCTGTACATAGTTCAGTATGCAAGTGCATTTTTGAGTTATTGACCCCATTCAGTGCATACCTCTAATAAACATTATTTGGCATGCCAGGTGCTGGACTAGCTGTGGGCTTTTTCCACATAATAGCCTTATGGTTAGAGTTCTCCCTAAGAAAGCACTAACTTACATCTAAAAATTGAGAGATTTCATGTCCCCAGCTTCTAGCAGAGAAGAATGAGTGGGAAAATATTCACTCGTAAGGCTAATCTCAGCGAAGGACTTGCTACTACTTCTTCAATAAAGTCACTAGACAGAGTGAAATATTAATGAGACCCTAGTAAAAGAAGATACAATCTAGCTCATGTTTATGCACTTAGTTGGCGCCGTGGGCCTCTGCTCCATGCTCCCAACACCGTTTTCATAGTATAGCACAATACAGTACATTACATAGAGAACAAAAAGCAAGTCAAAGATGTGTCAATCCTCTCCTATCAACCCTGCTGAAAAGACACAGAATACTCCTCTGCCACATATGGAATTGAAAAAATCCATTTCTTTCTAGCTCCTCCTCCCTACCTGCTTCCCATTATATCCATCTACATCTGTGGTTATACTTGCAATGGAAGTAAGAGTCACCAGAATTCAAATACACTTGAGAAATCATAAATGATGCTTACTTAGCCTTAAAGGGCTGCATGCAACACTAAAAGTGGTAAGAAGACATTTGTTATGTCGATGCCAATGACTTCTATGTAATACATCATCTGGACAGACTACAATACAACTGGTGAGACAATCTCAATGTCAGTTGGGCACTCACATTGACAGGTAGTATGTTGTAGAGGCCATTAAGATCAAAGCACTGGTTTTAATTCAAAAAAAGAACCTTCTGAAAAAGGAGCAGCTGGGATGTTTTATAAATAATCAAAATTTTAGTATCTTGCTTTCCTTCTTTCATGTCATAAAAGTATTACTCTCCATTTCCATATACAAGCTAGACTGAAAAAAGTTTGAATAATGACTTGTGCATATGCAACGTACATCATCAGTGACCATTTATCATCTAGCAGCTGTTCCGTAGCCAATGCACGATGACATGGTAGCTCCTGTTGGAGAGGTGTCCAGGTGACAGTCTTTAAACGTCTTCCCTGCTGGCAGTGTCAAATAGTGTAACAGAACAATAAGACCTACAGACCATAGTAGTCTCTGTCTTCTAGACAGAAAGCAATTCCAGAACAGGATGATGAAAAGGTATTTCTCAAATGAGCAGTGTCCACCCAATGTGTAACAAAAGGATCTCAGTTTCAAGTGAGGTCAATCTAATATTTTTTTTATAGAATTATCTGCATTTTGCATAAAATCATAAACTAGTTTGGGTTGGAAGGGACCTCAAAGATGATCTAGTTCCAAGTCTCCTGCCATGGGCAGGGACACCATCCACTAGACCAGGTTGCCCAAAGCCCCATCCAACCTGGCCTTGAACATTTCCAGGGATGGGGCCTCCACAGCTTCTCTGGGCAACCTGTTCCAGTGCCTCACCACCCTCACAGTACAGAATTTCTTCCTAAAGTCCAATCTAAATCCTCCCTCTTAGTTTAAACCCATTACCCGCTGTTCTATCACTGCACTCCCTAATAAACAGTCCATCTCCGTCTTTCCTGTAGGTCCCCTTTAGGTATTGGAAGGCCGCAATTAGGTGTCCCCAGAGCCTTCTCTTCTCTAGGCTGAACATCCCCAGCTCTCTCAGCCTGTCCTTGTAGGAGAGGTGCTCCAGCCCTTTGATCAGCTTTGTGGCCCTCCTCTGGACTTGCTCCAGTAGCTCCATGTCTTTCCTGTACTGGGGACCCCAGAGCTGGACGCAGTACTCAAGGTGGGGTCTCACAAGAGCAGAGTAGAGGGGAAGAATCACCTCCCTCAACCTACTGGCCACAGTTTCTGATGCGGCCCAGGACATCATTGGCTTTCTGGGCTGCTAGCACACACTGCCGGCTCATGTTGAGCTTTTCATCAGCCATCACCCCCAAATGGTACCATGCAAAACGTTTGAGACGCTTTTTTTATTTATGCTAAGAACTTGATTATCCCGCTCAACTAATTCCACAAATTTAAATGTGGAATGACTGCAGAATCAGTCATTTAATAGAACCTACCAGACCTTCATCATTACAATGTTCTTATTTTGTATTCTGCAAGCAAAATAAACAACAAATTATGAGAACATTTCCTCTTTCCATTTCTTATTACTGTGAAAGAACTTACAATGCAGAACTGGAGAGTTTCGGCAAATATTTTGCATTTTGGAGTTCTGGATACTTTTCTCCTAGTACTATCAGCAGTTAGTCAGCACAAATGCTGGGCTTCATACTGCTCTTTTCCATACACAATATTTAAAACAAGAAGGTGAACTTTCCAAGTACCTTCAGCTTTGGTCATTCCTTTCAAAAAACTCATTTGCTTCTCCTTAGTAGCATTATCTTAACAGAACAGCAAACCCTGCAACACCACAGGGGTCTAATGTTTTATTTCTTACGCTTATAAAACAGTACAAAATAAGGAATGTCAAAAGTTCGTAACAGCCACAACTTTGCTAAAGCTGAATCATACGTTGTTTTAAAAGTCACCATTTACACATAAAAAGCACCTCAGTATTTACAGCAAAGCCAACTGAATAAATGCACTACAAAATCATTCTGAATCAAAACCATGTTATTTAGATTTCTGGTGTAGCATGCAGCTGTGATACCACAGAAACTTTCCTTAATTTGACCAAACTTTCTAACACAGAAAAATGTAAATTGCGGAAGAAAAAAACCCAACCAATTCACTGCACCTTTAACATAAAAACGGTAACTTAAAGAATTCACTGTAGGTACTTCTCTCTGGTCTACTAATTTCATAAAACAAGTATGCAGAATGCATGTCTGGGATCCAAAACTGTGACAACTCCTTTAATTCTGAATTGCTATTGAAGGTGGCCACCCTCTAAGCTCACCCTTCTGAGACTTTTTTTACATTTACTGATGCTTCTGTTAAGTAAACTAACTCCTTGGTGGTT
The DNA here is from genome assembly GCA_013399095.1 of Psophia crepitans. NCBI lineage: Eukaryota > Metazoa > Chordata > Aves > Gruiformes > Psophiidae > Psophia > Psophia crepitans. The sequence goes on along the minus strand of VWZZ01007515.1, from coordinate 52,699 downwards.
ACACCAAGGACCATAAAAAGCCTATTTCTACTACTTCATTTTTGCCTTCTCCTGTTGAGAGCCTACGAAATCAGACCATTTTTCTTCAGGAGAATACTACATTATATTTATCACTATAGCAACTAACCTAGTTGATTTGATGCAGGTTTCTCTTCCACCATAGGATGGAGCCACTATCCCTAAATATAATCTAAACACTTAGGAAAAAAAGAACGACCAGTTTATCATTCTACTTTGTCAAAGAGAACATAATTGGGCTTCAGGAATTAAAGTATAAATGAAAGTCTAATGGACTGTATATATACATCCAGAACATCCTTTATAAATACGCTTATCTGTCAAGTAGAACTCAGAGTACGGTGTTTACTAGTTGCTCCCAGTAATAGAGATGACAATTGTACAACAAATACATTCCCAGAAACAAAGATTCACAAAATAATTAGGGGAAGAAGCATTCATATAACTGATTCAGGAAAAAGCTTTGTCAGACCAATAGATTAAAAATTACAATAAGCAAGGTAGATCGAAAGTTTTATTTATAGTGCTAAAAAATGGAAGTATGTAAAAGTTCTGATTTTTTTTTTTTTTTGAGCTGCAGGGTTTGATGCTAATGTAGTAAAATGATATAGTGAGAGGTAATTAGATATGAGGTTCCTGTAATTACTTTAAAAATGTGTTCAACTGTAGTGGCTTTTTACACAGGTCTGCTTGATATCAGATTTAAGCTGGTATACTTCCATATACCTGAATATAAGGTATGTGGAAAAATACAGAACACCTTACATTGTCAAGTTCTTTTCTTTTACTTCCTAAGAAATATGGCCAGGCTGTTATTCTTAAAACATAGCTGAGACCCCCCACACACCCACCAAGTTATGCTTGTTTTCAAAAAATAAGGCATCAGATGAAAAAAGGCTGAATAAACCTCAGATAATTTTTAAAATAATTTTTAAAAATTGGCATTACTACTTTACCTTAGAAATAGCTTCACATTTTTTCCTTGATTTTTAAACATCTTCACCCTTTCCACAGAGCAAAAACATTTTTTTGCAATTTTCCAAATACTACCTCTAGAGAAAATGTTCACGGTGCTTCATTAACATTTGGAATTGCAGTTGTCAAATCAGTGAAACATTACATAAACGGTGGAGTGTTTTGACACTGCATATTTTAAGCTGCATGGTGCTTTTCAGCACTATATGGAATGAAGAACGTACTACATGTTTGAGAAACACCATCTACATCGGCTGAGAGAACTAATCAGAAACTAGTCATTTAAGCACACCAGAAATTGCCTTCATATTGTCAGCTAACATCTGCATTGTTCAGCATCAGTAAACACTGCAAAAAATAATAAAAGAACAATATACAACAATTCAACTGTTCCTTAGAACAGAACATTGCCAAACCTCCCACTGTTGAATATAAACAATTTTTAAGGTGTCTGAGTTTACAGTTAACTCTTTCCGAGGCTATGCTGATAGAAGATGTCTGCACAAAATAACTCATATCTTCTCATAAAAAGCTTGGGACTCTCCAGACATTTCTAGCACAAACTTAATAAAATACTTCCTGTTACTAATATCCAGCTGAATTCCCTTTACACTTGAACTATTCAGCCTGTAATATGCATTTACTGAGTCACTTATCGCCCAGTATGCGCATAAATTATTTTAAATCTAAGTATGTTGTTTTGTATACCCTCTATATTAGCACACTGAATATGACATTATGTACAAAAGGAAATTATTTAAGTGTGGTCTGTTTGATATGATTTTTTTATGAGAAGTGTAATATAAAATGTACTAAATTACAAAAAATAATTACAAAATATGTTATTCTTTTTGTAATAAGCCTCTTTCACTGTTGGTCAGTGTAAAGAGTCCCTGTAACATGCAAAAAAAAAGTGACTTAAAGGTTCTCTTCGCCAATTACAATCTTGTTTCAGGAAAAAAAAAACAACACAAACATAGAAAAATGGAGAATATAATGTGGTTGGAGGGAATGGAATACAGGGTTCAGAAATGCAGCAGGCATGCTCCTGAAAACCAGAATCCATTTCCTATTCATCATAACCTGCACCTATTACAGCTCAACAAGACAAGCCTAGTGCAAAGTCTTCTATGCTACAGCTAACGAGAGGAATACACACCATGGGTAAATTGCAGACTACATTCAGCTCAGGTTGGGAAAATACAGTGTACATTCATTTTCGCAAAATTGTGCAGGTCCCTCCTGATAAATTATATATATTTTTGTTGCTGCATAGAAACTGCTTTTTCTGTTCTCTTTGAAAGATCCCCACTCTGGCACTATGGACTAACTTGCATTTCCCAGAAGTATGGGCATTAATGGTATTTAAATTACGTAACTGCTTGAAAATAACTGCTACTGAGAGCAAAAAAAAACAACCCAGCCAGATAAAAGTAAAGATCTTTAATAGTATTAACAGTCCAGGCACTTGATTCTTACAGGTACCTTATCTGCAACTCGGTGTGATTAATGCACCATCTATCAAGCCTGAAAAAGAATACACAAAGCTCTACCGATAACCTGTGATGCAGCTCTAAAACTGATAGCACGGGTTTACTAAACTGCTGAGGATATGCTAAGGAAGTGGTGGGGTGCTCCGACGCAATTTCACAGTCGGAGAATCATTTATGATCCCGGTGATGTTAAGGCATCTGTCGCTTGACTAAGTATGTGCTTCCTAAAGGAATGAACATAAGCAAACTAGATCCTGTCCATGGAAGGTGGATGGGGGCAGGAGAGTGTGTACATGGAGGGAGCAAGCAGTCTGGGAGAGCAGGTAACACCTGATAATAAACAGTGAACAGTGGACCGTGGTTACTAGCACTAAAAAGTTTGTTCCTAAAATCCAAGAGATGTTTCTATTTGGACTGCAAATGTCACATCTACAACATAAGAACATCGCCTCACGCTCCCGAGAAGCAGCAGTACTAAAGTGCCAGTCTACCTGCTTCACCACGGGGGAGTGGGGGAGAAGCACCGAGGTGGCAAGCCTAAGGCACAGAACCTGCGCCGGCAGCTTCAGAGCCCGGCCTGTGCCAGAAGCGTTACCTCAGACGGGAAGGGCGTGGATCTACGCCCAGCAAAAGCACCAGGACAAATATGTACTTACTGCAGTAAGCGATTAGGAGACTAGCCAGGATCATGATAGCCCAGAAAGTTGAGGACATGCTTGGCAAGGCGTTGGCATCTTTCCTACTGCTTCTCCTGGGAGATGGAGCCATTGAAGCCACTTCCCCAGTGGGGGGGAAAGTCAGACAGTTTCACCAGTCAGCTCTCCCCTTGACTGATGGCCTTTCTCCACACGTAATCCCCAAGGAAGGCATCTTCCAACGACCCCGCTGTTCGTCAGCAGCAACACGCTCCTGTTGCAGGAACCATCTTCCAGCCAGAAAGCCAAGGCGACTCTAAAGCGCGCAGGACTTTGGCGCAGTGGCTGCTGCCAGCTTTCCTCCCGTACTGTGGCGAGATTCACTACCGTGGTGGGTTTCACTGGGACTCGGATGCCTGGCGTGGTGCTGAGCTTTGAAGATGTCCCACAAAGGAGTCTCTTTTTAGATTTTTTAATTTGCAGAAGTTGTTTCGCTTGCTGTCCTTTCCCCCGCCTCCACCCCCTCCCCCGGGGGCAGACCTCCGCAGGCTGGGGCCCGGGCCGAGGCGGTGCTAGCGCGGGGAGGC
>VWZZ01007515.1:34961-48199 GCA_013399095.1 Psophia crepitans | reverse complement strand
CCCGCTACGGCTGCTCCCAGCCTTGCCGGGGGTGGGGGTCGGAGGCGGCCGAGGGGCGGAGAGGGACGAGCCCTGCGGCTCTGCAGGGGCAGAGGCAGCTCCAGCCACCCGCGTCTGCCCGCGGCTTTAAGCGGAGAGGCGGCGCGGGGGAGCCGCCGGGCAGGAAGGGGAAGGGGAAAGGAGGCGATGCCCGCCGGAGCCCTTTCGGGGAAGCTTTGCTGCCTTCTGAGGGGGAGTCTCGGGAGAGGTAGAAGGGGTCCCGGGACCTCTTCCCGCCCCCTCACCTGCACGGTGCGGCTCGGTGTCTCCACGGTGTATCCTGCCCGGGCACGGCCTTAGGTGTTACTGGAAACATTCCTCCTGTGCTCATTTGTGGCCCTTACGGGGGCTGTTGGCACCCAGTTTCTGTCGCTGTAGCGGCAGGGACACACTGATGTGAAACTTGGAGGGCTCCAGTCCACATGGGCACCAGTAGCCTTTATGGTAATAATAAAAAAACATGAAATGCTTTAGAGACAGCAGGTAGTTGAGCTTTTCCATTCAGAGTCTCCATAGCAATGTCCTCACATTAATATTTTAACTTCTGCAGAAGGTAGTCACGTTCTGAGTACAGGCAGGGTTGGCAGACTAGAAGAGGAGTTTGGTCACAAAAATGTCCCAGTCGTCTCCTCCTGTGTTTCACTTGCATAATAAAAATACCATGAAAAAGTAGATCCATATTCCTTGAGTAGCCTGAGGTCTGTCTGGTTGTTTGCCACTTAAATTTCTGGACTTAAAATCGTATATGAATAATGCATTATTTACAAGACAGGACTGTAGGGACTTTTTTAGTACAGCTGCACTTGACTAGGCACTTGGAACTATGTTCAGTTTTGCACCGTGAGGACCTCGTCAATGTAATCCCTTTGATTTCAGATCTGGTTTTCTACTGGAGTAGTTTGCATCCTGAACTGGTAGGGCAGGAGGCTGATGTGTCCGAGCATGCTTCACAGAGGTGAAGCTTCAAGTATCGTTTGGGTATATGCACAGCATCCCCTTCCAAGGTATGACTTCCCCTTATTTTCAGTGTGATTTTCTTTTCTGTTACATTTAAAAAGTGGAATAGAGCACAACCCAAGCATTAAGGCAACATGCTGAGCTTTATTCTTCTCCTTCACATAATTTAAAAGTGCTTTTTATTACTATTTTGTATTTAGAGACTAAATGTCTGTAACACCTTCTTTCCCTGACTTAGACACTAGATTTTCTTTGTAAGTCAATATAAATTCCATAGCTCCTTTCGTATCCTGAAGTATTAGTTCAATTTGATGTTGTAAAGTACTACTGCATAATGAGGTTTTGGTTTTTGTTTTTTGTTGGTTTTTTTTTAAATAGGACTTTCAAATTTCCTATTCTCAGAACAAATGTAAATAAGTATTAAGCAACAAAAACGCCTCAGCATGATGTGCTGCTGTTCATTGCAATTCCAGGACTAACATATAAATTAAGCAGTTTTCCGTATGTATGAAAAGGAACTTGATTTTCATTACAGCTGCGAGTATTGAATGTATAGTTGAATAATATATTTGAAATATTACTGAAAAGAAAATGCATGAGTATCTTGACAAAAGATATAGTATGATGTATAGATTAAAAAACTTTAAAGGCACAAAGGATAGGTGCAACAGTATATAGGCCACTATACCTTTCAGTATAGTCTGTAGAATTTTATATAGCAAATCTTAGAGTTTACCCATTAAAGTGTGGTTATACAAGAGTATTTCCCCTGGAAATACATCCAGCTTTCGGTCTGAGGAGTGGGAGTCATGATTACCGTTCACCTAAAATAAAGCCTGAAGCTTGATGCAGAAACTGAAGTATTGCTTCGCTAGTTCTGAAAAGTGACATTGGTCACTTGAGACCAGATTAATTCTCATGTCAGAGAACTACTCAGTTACTCAGAAAGTAAGGTACCACTCAGAACAAGGACCACCGAGCTCTGGCCTTTGTGTTTCTATTACATCTACCTGTAATAGTTTCACATAAGGTATTTTTATGAAGAAAGAATTTCAAACATGACATTCTGATTTGTCAAAGAAAGATAAGACTTAAAAACACTTTTTTAAAATGTAATCTTAGGTCACTGCCGATTCGTTCTGCGGGTGTGTGTTCATGACCAGTAATGGTCTGGCTGTTCTGTACTGTTGTACCGAAAAGAGCCTCAGCCTAGAGTGGCATTACTCACCGAGTAAAATCCTACTCAATGAAAAACTGGAAGAATGTGATCTTAAATTAATTTGCTTGCCTCTTTCTTGACGTGTCCCCTTCACATTGATTTTCAGGGAAAATGTGTGAAGCCTCTGTCTTTAACGCCTCCCTCATCTCCCAAGAAATTCTCAGTATTCAGACCTCTGTGTGTGCAGAGATGTAGAAACAATGATTAAACTCATGGACAGATGTCTGAAAGCAGACAAGAAAATAGAAACCCAAGTTAAAGGCTGTGTATCAAAGTGAAATAAGCTTGTCAAAAATCAGATTTATTCCCATACAATCAAAGACACAGATCTCTCATTCTGCCATTGCTGTTGGAAGAGTTAATATCTACCAGGAAATTAAAATAATATTTAAGCTATTTACTAAGATAGGTTGTGCCATTCCTCCAACTGAAATTACAAACAAAATGTTTCTATTGTCTTGAAACAGGCATAGCTTGAAGGCTGTTGTATGCTGTAGCTCTGTGTCAGGCAGTTTGACCGTGATGTGTATCTGCATCACCGCTTTCTGCTAGGATGTCAGACCTGTAAAGCCTGTGCTGTGATGTTGACCTCTATTACAGGTGCAGCCTACAGAGGATAAATCCTAACGTTCGTTTAGCATCTAGCATGTACATGGTAGAAGGAAGGTAACATTCTTTAGATCTTTACAGAGTGACCTTCCGTTCTTTTTGAGTTTTCTTACTTTGAAAAGAGAAGTTGTGAGTGAAAAGTGGATAAATTCTGTGTCAGTACACTGATTTAGTGTACTTCATAAAGAACTACCAACCAATAATATTCAAGCCAACAATTGAGTTTTGGCTTTAGATAAAGTAAAATGCTTCAGTTGATTCTAAATATTGATTTTAAAGGAAAAGCAGAATAATCTCTGGATGCACATTATTGTCTATATCTGTTAATTCTGAGATAAATATAAGTAAAATAGATGTAAGAGAATAGCATCAATAAAAGCTTTTTTTAACAGTCTTAAAAACATAAATTACATACAGGAGCTATGTAACATCAGCTTGTTGTTTTCTCTCAACAGTATTTTCAGAGGAAGAGCAGTGGAGCTTAATAGAAAGTAAGCTCTTTAGCTTTATTTAACCATTTACATTTTCAATAAAGTAGTTAACAGACTCTGTATGTCCCTTTATAACAATCCATAGCACCTCGTTAACAGCCATAGCAAGTATCAGAAAAAATGCAATGGAATTGCTGTTTTCTTCCGTATTCCTTGAGAAGAAGGGATCAACGGAGACTGGTAAAGTGATATAGATTCATGGTTAAAGAAAAACATTTTTAGTGAGAAAATTTGCTGGTTTTGCATTTACTTATCTTAGACCATGTTTGAAGAAGAGGTTTAAACTAGACACATACCTCAATGAATCCCTTGTTTATTGCCCATAATATTGACCATCTATTTAATAGGGAAGGTTGCTTTTGGTTTGCCATATTTTGTGGCAAAGAAAGAGGAAGGAAGAAAGGGAGACAGTGTGTAGATGCATACTGTTTTCATTGTCAAATTATAACTTAGAGAATTAATTCAGTCCTTCAAAAGCAGAAATTATTTTTGAGTTTAAATGGCAGAGAACTGCATCTGTCTGAAACTACGGGATCAGGAACTTAGTTCTCACCCAGTATTTCAGGAAAACTATTTATTTACAGACTACTTAAAAATTCAGAGAGATGTATTTTGATACATGTTTGTGCAGCAGGCTTTTTTCCAAGGTCAGTAACAGTAAGGCCCTTAAGAACTGTCCACAATTCTCTTAACGCATAGTCAAAATATATTTAGGGGGAAGCTGGTGACTGTTCAGTGACCAGTGCTAAGTCACGTGGCTTTATTGCATTATAACGTCTGCGTGCCAGGTGCTCTCACCAGTGAGTGCTTCTGTTGGCTATTACATACCTATAACTACGATGTGTTACACGTAGACTGTGCCTTTTCACTGATCTTTCTATAAGTGATTCAAGCTACCAGTTAGTAGTGGGTTTTTTCTAAGCATTCTTAAATTAGTAGGGTTTTTCCTAACATTTTTTTATGCCTGCTAATGACATTATACATATAGATTGATACAGGTATGGTTCGAAAAACTGTGTGTTTTTGATTTAACATGAAAGCTTTCATAAGTTATGGGAAGTCCTGACCCCGTAAAACAAAATATGCAGACTTGTTCACTGACAGCTGTGTTAACCTATCCAATTATTTGCAAAGCCAAACATAAAAAAGCAAGAGAGTGACAGTGGAAATACGCTGCCAATACAAAACATTTTTATACCTGTCTGTATAACTGATGCGTTGTCACAACATCCACATTATCATTCTGACCAAATATTATTTATAGACTTTACACTAAAATGCAGAAAAAGCATGAAGGAGAAACACTTAAAGATGCGTTTTAATTCCACTTTGTGTCAAAGGCAAGTCTGCAGTTTTCAAAAAAAACTGGCACCCATATAATATCCTATCACAATATTGCTGCCATTTTTTCAAGAAATCCTAGCTACAGATGACCAAGAGATTAAATTAACTTTTGTAGAATTACTGTTTTTGCACTTTGATCCTTAAAATATTGAGATTAAAAAAACCCACTTTACTGTTGATATGCCAGAAGCCCAAATATCAGAGCTAAGACTGGGGTATAATGAACTACAGCTCTTTATAGCACATACTAATAAAATGTTTGTTCTTATGATGTGGGTGTGTAAGATTGTTTCTTTGCACTGAAATGTCTACAACTGATGTGGTAGATAAGTACATTTCTGTCACTTAGCAACCTTCACTGGTTCGGAAAAAAAAAAAGTTTGGGGTATCTGGAATGCTATTATTGAAAGTGTGTGGAGTTTAGCAAATTACCAAATCATTCAGAAGTGAGTCATTACCTGAGCTGCAGTGATGCAATATACTGGTTTTGACAGCAAGAACAGAAATAACTAACTTGCATACATGGATAATTTAGGAAGGTGAGTTATTTTAAAAAATTAGGAAAGAAATAGGAACATGAAACAGCAAACAAACCTGAAATAAATCCAAATATGGCAAATTACTTTCATTACAGTAAATAGATAAAGAATAAGAGGGACATGAAATCATAACTGAGCAAATTTCTGTCTCGGAGATCACATAAATTATTAATCATTTCTCTTGTGGGTTAGGTCTAGTTTCATTTTGTATATTCATATAAAAGGGACACTGAGGTCAGTACCTGTTCCAAAGTGCCCAGAAAAAACTGCTTTTGATACATAACCAACAATATATGCAATTATTTTACCATAGATTTAAAGCAAGGAAAGCATAAACTACTTGCTTGGGAATGTATTCCATTTTGTCTTTTTTTGCTCTGATATCCTTTTATTCATTTTCCTTCAATCACATACCACAATTTGATAACTTACAGATCGTACAGGTGTTAAGAAGTGTATAGTCACAGAGACATGGGAGGTTTGGGGTTTGGTTTTTGCTTGGTTTTTTTTCCCCACTCCTGGTCTTTTTCAATCCTGTATCAGTTTCCCTGCACTGAGTTCTCTAGGAAAGAGAAATCGAGGTATCCTATACATGTCTGTATATACACTCAGCAACTGCCTATGGCTTTACTATGTAAATCATTATTTCCTTTGACATTTAACACACACTGGAGAGGTAAGGGCATATGTGGCTGACTTTGTGCCTTCCTGGCATTTTCTGGAAATCTCACAAACCTTGCTGTAGGAGAAGAAAGAGTTGTCTGGAGGTAAAGTACAGGGTTAGTTTCTGAGAGCTCACTTCTGTTGCTAACGAAGGCAATAAATTCTTTGAGCAGCTCTTTGACAATTGTTTCAATGTCTCCTGCTGCCTTAGTTTTTGCTGGAACCATGAATGGTTATTGTTTTTCTGTAAAGATCTAAAGCTTTTTGACGAAATGTTCTGTTTGAAGGTGAGACAAGGCACAATCATTTTACAAATGTATTTTTAAGAACTCATCTCAATGATAGGGCGGTGAGTGCAGCTGCGGTCTGCCTAAGCTGGTGCTTGAATTGTTAAATTCACCATACAGCACTGTGGTTGATCAGTGAATAGCAGGAAATTTCCCCAGGAGAAGAACTAAGTTTCCCAGACCAACTAAGCAAAGCTGCGGATTTTAAAGCTGCAATTTTCATCTAGAGGTAATAAGCCTTACTGACAATGTGGTTGGTTTGCATTCTCCCGTTTGCCTGTCCAACTGTTGGCTCTTCAGAGTAGAATTAAGTGGTGTTTCTGGTATCATTATGCTGTCTTTCAGAAAGCAGCTAACTTTGTGTAACTAGGAAATCCCTCAAACAAATCATTGCCTTCCTGAATGGAAATAAGAAGTTATTATTTTACTGTAATTCATAGTGTATGAACTATGAACCTGGTGGCCTTTTATTGAGAAGCGGGCAAGCTGTCTCTTAAGTGATATGCTGAGGAGCAGACAACGGTTGAAATTTCCAGTGGCTTTTCTGGTCAGCTGAAATGCATGGTTCGTCATCAAACACATTCACATTCTTAGATGTGAAGGGTTTGAGAAGAAAGGGTAATAGAAGTAGACAACAATAAATTACAAAACGGAGAAATTACATTTTCTTTGGAAGGGTCCAAAGGTGGATCGGTGATTTACTAGAGATTTTGCCACATTGTTTTTCCTTTGGAATTTTTGTCTTTAGTTGTGTTTTTTGAGAGGGCAGAAGAAGAGAGCACAAGGGGTGGGGGGTGACAGAGAATTCTGAATTATAGAAGGGCTATTTTTTCAGTAGCCAGTGGACCTATTTGATTCTGAAGGTGTCACCTCTATGTGCATCCTGCAAAATTATGTCCATGCTGAAGGGTGGCTTTGGATACAATGTTTGGATACAGTTCAGGCTGCCCAGAGAGGCTGTGGAGTCTCCTTCTCTGGAGATACTCAAGACCTGCCTGGACGCAATCTTATGCAACCTGTTCTGGTGTTCCTGTTTTAGCAGGAGTGGAGTGAATTAGACAATCTCCAGAGGTCCCTTCCAACCCCTGCCATTCTTTGATTCTGTGTGATTCTGCTTGTCTCTCACAGAACACTAAGCTCATGAAGTTCCAAAATTGAAAGTGCAAATTCCTACATCTGCAGAGGAATAACTCCATGCATCAGTATGGTCTGGGGGCCAACTGTCTGGAAAGCAGCTTTGCAGGAAAGGACCTGGGACACCTGGTGGACATCAAGGTGATGAACCAGCAATGTGCTTTTGCAGCAAAGAGAGCCAGCAGCCTCCTGGGCTGCATTAGGGAGAGCATTGCCAGCCAGCCGAGGGAGGTGATCCTTCCCCTCTACTCAGCACTGGTGAGACACAGCTGGAGTGCTCTGTCCCATACTGGACTGCCAGAAAAGGTAGTACAAGAGAGTACAAGAGAGGCATGTCCATCTCTCTCTCCAGGGTGAGCGATACAAACGTACTGGGCACAGTGCAGCAGAGGGCCACAAGGGTGTTTAAGGAATTAGAGCATCTATTGTACGAGGGCAGGCTGAGAGAGTTTGGATTGTTTTGGATTGTTTATCCTCAGAAGGAGAGGGATCAAGGCGGGGGATGTATTCTTATCAGTGGCTCCTGACAGGTGGAGACAGACTTTCTCAGTAATATACAGTGGAAAGACAAGACACAATAGCCACAAATCGAAATATGGGAAATTCCACTGAAACCTAGAAGAAATATTTTACTGTGAGAGTGATCATACACTGGAACAGGTTGTGCAGTGACATTGTGCTGTCTCCATCCTTGGAGATACTCAAAACCTGTCTGGACAAGGCCCTGAGCAGTCTGCTGTAACTGACCCTGCTTTGAGCAGTGAGGTTGGACTAGACAATCTCTAGAGGGCTTCACCAACTTCAACTGTTTTCTAAAAAGTAACTGAATAATCACAGAATCACAGATTGGTAGGGGTTGGAAGGGACCTCTAGAGATCATCGAGTCCAAGCCCCCTGCCAAAGCAGGTACCCTAGACTAGGCAGCACAGATAGGCATCCAGAATAATGCTAAATTTAAAAAAAAAAAAAAAAAGTAATAAAAGTTAAATGCTGTCTCGCCACTTTTTAAGGTATTTAGCTGTTATCTAAGTCTTTGAGCAACATTTGTGCTTTCAGAGAGCATGATGAGGACTAGGTACCTCAGCACAGCAAGTGAATGTAAAGTCAGCAAATGGATGCAGCTTAAGAAATAACTAGCAGATAGTGGCTTGAAAATGGTGAGGACAAGGATGACTCCTGTCCTTTCATTAGGACTCTGTGGATTTCTGTCCACCTGGGTCTTTATCCCAGACCCTACTCCTGAAGGTTGTCACCTGTAATCCTTCCTTCCTACCAAGTCTTGTGTTTAGAGGAGAAGGCAGTGGTGGTGATAGGACAGGTGCGACACCATGTCCTCAAGGCATCCTAGTCATTATAACGTTTGTTCGGGATGTATGTTCAGGAGCTCAGTTCAGTTCTTTTCTCTGCTGTGGGCAAATCTGCATCAATCAATGGTTCTATAATGGGGCACTTACAATCCCCTTGTTGAAACAGTGTCACTGTACGTATAATAAATCAAGACTTATAGGGCAGAAGGAGAAAGTATAAAAGTGAAACTGATTCTGTAGCTAACTATTTATGTGGGTACTCACCTTGAGAGGAGACCAATCTTCTCTTGCCTGATCCCAGGACGGTTTCTGTAATTTTAACAATGGCTGTATAATGTGCTTAATTATGAAAAGGACAGGGCATTGAAGAAGATTGATATCAGAAAACTTTGATTTACTTGGCCTTAGCTTCCACGCTTTGTCTGTAGATTGGATAATACCTAGTGTTAAGTATGTAACTTTCATGGCAAATTTGGTATCACATTGCATATAATGAGATTACTCATAGCATTGACTTTCTGACATTGAATCAGTTTCCAGCCAACACACAGCTATTTTTTCTGAATAGTTACATCTAGGACAGGTTTCATTAAATGAACCAAAAATAAAATTGTTACATTAGTATTCACAACAATGTTTTTTTACAAGATCAAAGAATTGTTACGATAAATACACTGTTATTCACGCCTCTGAACTCTCTCTTTAGACTTGCATTCTTCTTCATCCTACCCAGACCAAATTTGTTTCTGTCTTGTTAACATAAACACTTAATCAGGAAAGTGAGGTTGCTGGAAATAATAATTTTCTTAGAAAAAAATATAATTTTCTTACAAAAAATAATTTTCAGCTGTCTAAAACTTGTTCGCCCTCTCTCCTACACCTTCATTTTTTACCCTTCAAAATCTACAGGTTTCAAAATGAAAAGGCAGATGCTTCTTCACTGCATTCGGGATTATAACAATACAAATTAAGCAGTATTATGTCGTGTTTATACCTAACATTTCTGCATATAAACTGTACTTGCATATAAACTACACTTACTCTTTACACAACACCCATACCTAGCGCTGGAGCCCCCATGGGAAGTGTGGACATGGACAGTCTGTGCTCTGCCACACTGGTGGCCCTGTGCAACTGGTGCCAACCCTGATGGAGACCCCCCTACCTCTGCATCACCTCCTCACCTTGGTGGGGTCCTGTGTTTTCAGAACAGAACTTGGTGGGGACGAGGGGTAAGGACTTGGGATGGTAACAGAAAGGGATGGCAGAGACAACTGCCTGTGGATCCTGTGGATGTTGTGGTGGCATCTGGCTGGCTGGATGTAGGAAGCTCCAGAAGACTATCCTTTGTGAATCTTGCCCAGAGGGATTGTGGAATTCTCCATCTGTGAAGATATTCAAAACTCAATTGGACGTGGTCCTGTGCAACCTGCTTGAGCAGAGTGGTTGGACTATATGCTCTGGAGAGGTCCCTTTCCAGCCTAAAAATGTGATTCTGTGAATAAAGTGCTACCTTTCTTTGTTAATTGAAACTTGTTCAATATACAGCAGTGTAAGCAGGAAGACAGAATGGCTCAACTGTTCATGTCAACTTGTCATAAAGACATTTGATTCACAAGACTTTAATAAGTAATAATTCCCCAAGTGTTCAGCTCGTTAGAACTGGTTCATCGGTAGCCTGGAAAGGTCTCTATGCCTAGGCCAGCTTGGTTCTGTCTCATGTCAGGAACACTAACAAAAGGCTGGGAATATTGATTTTGCAGGTCTCTTTGAGATTTCACTTTGTTGCTTCCCTATGGAGCTTCATCGCCTCCATTGTGCCAGTATCGTGCAATATTATCTCCAGTTGAATAGAACTGCTTTGTGTTTGGAATGTAGTGAGCCACAGAATCTGGTAATCCAATTTTAAGTATGGGATTGAAAAAATGGTGTGCAACATTTTAAAAATAATTGAGCTTAAAATAAGGGAACAATATACTTGTTTACAAGAGCGCTAATGAATATTTTAATTCAATTTTGTTGTTGTGCTGAAGTTAGCAGGACAATAAAAATGGAACCCGAACACATTTCTGTGTCATTATGAATTAAGGTATTTAGTAGATTTCCTTGACAAGTTGCCAGCCCTCATCATTAGGGGCTTCTCTGATGTTCATTCCACAGTGGATTTTTAAGTCTCATCAAAAGTGTGAGCCATCTTTGTTAGGCAGGAAGGATCTTAACAATGTCTTTATTTATTATCTATTGTTTATTATTTATTTACTCTCTCTCGCACACCAAAATCTCTGTGCTTTATGTCAGATCTACACAATATTTTAAGCAAGTCTTAAGCAGCATTGGCTTGGAGAACAGACTGAGTAAAAATCTTACATATTTTAAAATGCTTTTCTGAGAAATTTTGAGGTATGAGAACTGCACAGGTTTTGACTGATCTGGATGTTCTTCAAACTTCAGAAGTGATAAAAATTGGAGATAGATGAATTTTTTTGGACAAGACATTTCAATAATGTCTTCATGGGTGATCTCTCCTGCCTTATGATTAACTGTGGTACCGGATGAAGCTTTTCTACACAGTATTCTTTCCTTTCTGTCGTGTCAGTTTTAGTTCCAATATAATTTTAAGAGGTAGCATTTGAATGACTGGACTTTCCACCTAATTGCAAAGCCATTACAAGCTTAATATGGCAAGAGCTGAGCCTGTCGATGCATACATTTCTTTTTGTTTAATTGCAGTCCATCCACCTTAGGTTCTTTCTAAGCTACTTTTAAACTCAGATAACATTCTTTATGAGATTTCCCATAAACTAAAATGTCATTCTCAGAAGCTGTGATACTTTCCAAATGTTGCAGAATCACACACGTTTTTCTAAGGTGATTCTAATGCCAAGTGGGAAGCGAAACAGTAGGTATTTCTTAAACAATGTCATAATAAGTTGTCATCTTGTGACTTTCTGGAAGATATGGTGAGAACAATTTTGACAAAATATTTTTCATCAGAAAATGTTGACTTGGTGAAACCAAAGCTTTTCACAGAAAAGTATATTTATTTCCATAGAAGTTTCATAACAAAGAATTTTTTCAGGTCCAGGACAGAATCCAGGACAAGTTAGGAGACCCGGGTTTAAATCTCTTTGTTTGAGCTGCAGCAGGCAGCTGAGCCTGGGCCTAGCATTTTAATAGTGTCTGTTCTCAGTGCTTGAATGCTGTTTTGCGGGGTAGATTTCTCTCAGTCTCCCATAATATTTCTTGAGAACTTTCTAAATATATCCATTTTTTTCCCTACATGGAGATGAAACAAACTAAAAAAAAAAATTACAACTATGTTTACTAAAATAAAGTTCTTCTGAATATGCTGTTTGGTTGTAATTAGATAGGAAGAGTCATACCACATCTTTGAAGCTCTGCTTAGAGCTTCAGATCACAGATCTGTGTTGATTTATAACACATAATTCTCCATGATTTAAGAGGGGTTATCTATATAGGTACAGGTAGAAAGCTTGAGCGTTTCTGTTCATAAGCTTTCACAAAGAAAAAAACTTTAGTCTTAACACTAAAAAATGATTTGCACATGTCATTTTAGCAGACAATTTTATGCACATTTTATATAGCAATATGAATTCTCTGCTTACATTACTATGCTAGTGTCTTCTTGGGTAGATTTTAGTTTCTAACATTCCATGTCACAATAATTTTAAAAATTTAGATCAGTCAAGGAATTAACCAAATAATTGAGGACTTAGGATCCTCAAGTAAGTTCTAAATAGTGAAGAGTGCTAACATTGCTGTTAGCTTCTGTTACGACAGTGAACTAAGAACAAAAGCTACACAATATCATTCCATCTAAATTAATCTGAGGCACTCAAAATTGTGTGAGGTGATTAAAGCTGTCAAGTGGGCAATTGTACATATAAAAATATCATGGGATACATGACTTGAACCTAACATTTGTGAAATACCTTGGCTGTTGGGAATGAGTTACTAAAAATTAGCTATTTAGAATGAGATTAACTTTAAGAACACACTATATGAAAGTCAAATTATTTATATTTTTTACTATTAAAATAAGTTATGATGTGATAATAATAGATAGTACTACTGAATGTGGTTCTTTTAGTGTATTTAAATAAAGGGAGTATTTATTTAGAAAATAAAAAAGTAAAGTTTGAGTTGCCTTTTAAACTGGACTAGACATTATGTATACCATGAGCAAAATGATCACAGAATCACAGAATCACAAGGGTTGGAAGGGATCTCGAAAGATCATCTAGTCCAACCCGCCTGCCAAGGCAGGACCACCTAGAGCACATCACTCAGGAACGTGTCCAGTCGGGTTTTGAATGTCTCTAGAGAAGGAGACTCCACAACCTCTCTGGGCAGCCTGTTCCGGTGCTCTGTCACCCTCATGGTGAAAAAGTTTTTCCTCATGTTAACCCGGAACCTCCTAAGCTCCAATTTGCACCCATTGCCCCTTGTCCTGTCACTTAATGAGACCGAGAAGAGCCTGGCTCCATCTTCCTGACACTCACCCTTAACATATTTATAAACATTGATAAGGTCACCCCTCAGCCTCCTCTTCTCCAAGCTAAAGAGACCCAGCTCCCTCAGCCTTTCTTCATAAGGGAGATGTTCCACTCCCTTGATCATCTTAGTGG
>VWZZ01007515.1:0-32964 GCA_013399095.1 Psophia crepitans | reverse complement strand
CCCTTCCCTTCCCTTCTTTTTTTTTTTCCTTTTTTTCCTTTCTTTTTTTTTCATTAATGATTGTTTAAGGGCAATTTTATATGCAGCCCAAGATGAAAGTATTGTGACACTTAATTCCTGTAGTGACTCCATCTATTAATCTCTCATTTATCAAAGGGCCAAAATAATTACACCCTTACCCAAACACTTTGATAATTGTTAATGAAAGAAACAATTTAAAAATGCATACATCAAAAGTGCAAGCATCACAGTATTTAATGTCATTTCATCCCAAAATAATTGATTGTGAATGTTTTCTGTAGCAGTGTTGACCACATTGCCGTATAGAGAATTAATTTTTCACTGTTCTCCAATAGGCAGGCAAAAGGTGACACACAGATTGTTTGACTCTTGCTGTATGTTCAGGTTTTGGCTGGGACAGAGTAAAATTTCTTCATCGTAGCCTGTATGGCACTATGATTTGGATTTATGCTGAAAACAGTTTTGATAACAAAGGGATGTTTTCGGTACTGCTGAGCAGTGCTTACACAGAGGCAAGGACACTCCTGCCTCTCACCGCACCCCACCAGCGAGTAGGCAGGGGGTGCACAAGAAGCTGGGAGGGAATCAGCTATGAAAGCTGACCCCAACTGACCAAAGGTATATCCCGCACCATATGACACCATGCTCAATGTATAAAGCTGGGGGTGTGGAGGTGGGTGGGTTCTACCGTTACTCTGGGACTGGCTGAGCATCAGTTTTGATGGTGAGTCATTGGGGGTTTTTACACTACTTGTTTTTCTTAGGTTTTATTTTCTTCCCTTTTTGTTGTGGGTTTTGGTTTTTTTTTTCTTCCTTAAAATTATTGAACTGTCTTTATCTCAACTCACAAATTTTCTTACTTTTACCCTTTCAATTCTTCCTCATTCCACTGCGGGAGAGTGACTAAGGGGCTGTGTTGTGCTTAGTTGCCAGCCGGGGTTAAACAATGACACTGATCGAGACACTACCTGTCAGTCTACTCACTTCATTCAAGTCTGTATGGGAAAGAGGGAGGCAAGAAGGAAGGAGAAAAAGAGAAAAGCAGAATGAAGCAAGTCAAAAGCATTTTCTTCTAAGAAAATAGCAGCAGTGTGTTAGATTCTGCTGAGACTCTAAGGTAAATTTTTATGAAGCTATGAATTCAACTTCATTTTTTTTGAACACTTGGTAAGGTTACAACTGCCATTACGGATTGCAGCATCCATATGAACGTAAAGGTTCAATGGCCCTTGGTCATGTTGGTTGTGCCTATGCTTCTGTGAAAGAGCACAATGCCGTAGTGGCCATATTGTGTTTCTTTCTTGCCTTCCACCTGTATAAACGGCAGCAGGTGACTTTGCTCATAAAATCGACTAGTCAGTGACTGAACAGTTGGCGTATTTCAGCTTGGTACTAACTAGTTTTGTGCACACTTGGTCACAGGAAAATCTGCATTATGAGAGTGTATTTATTTGCACTTGTGACTCTATTTTTAGGTTCACAGTTCACATTGTAGGTAGGTCAGGTATTGAAGATGGCCTTTGGATACCTATACCTACTCTGCCTGAAAAACTACAACAATTTTCAGTACTGAACAAATCTTCAAAGTTTTCTAGTCAGCCCTTTCTTGACTTTGAGTGTTCCCATGTAGAAGCTGTTGGATCCTCTCCATTTCTTGTAGTATGTGATTAAAAAAATTTGGAAGGAATATTTCCCTAAGGGAAGGAGAACTTCTAGACACATGTCAGTCAGGCCAAATTCAGAGGAGTTTCCTGGCCTAAGGACTGAGACCCAACTCAAGATTCACACAGGTGAGAGCAGACCAGGATTTTTGCATTTAGGATTCCTTTAGTTTATTTTATAACTTGCTTGTATTGTGTTGTTGTAGAGAGTTCATTAATAAGAAAAGTTATTGGTAAACCTGTATTTGTAGCCAAGGAGCTAGAGCTTCTTATACCCCAGTGTGATATAGTGGACAGAAACTAGAAACACGTCTAAGGAACTGGGAAGGACTGGTGTAAGTGGACACCATAAAGGCTGTACTGTGCTGTTAGGTCAGAAATAAGGTCCGCACACCTGTGGCTGTTTAATAGACTCAGAACATTGGGCAGTTATTATCCAGATCAGAGGACATTAAAACAAGTGGAAATACGTGGTTGACTTGAGTCAAAACAGGTGTTTATTCAGTCATGGGAACTGGAGCACTTTCTGAAAGTGATGTTTGCTTTTAAAAAGTTTGCTTTGATTTTCTGTGGAGTCACATAAATCCATCTCTGCAGGGATTTCACTTTTCGGTGGTTTTTGCTGTTCTAATATGATGCTCACTTCACGCTTCCAACTCAAATGTTAGAAAGCGAGTGTTTGACTTTGACTTTTTCTATGATACCAAGGGTGGCAGGAAATGGCCCACTGCTATTATACAATCAATTGAATGGATAGCTGCAGGGTGTTGGCATACCACAGCTTGTGGCAGTGCTGACAAAGAAGCAACACACACAGTGACTGTCTTGGAAAATGTACAAACGAGAGAAAGAAATGACCCAGAAGGGCATATAAGATTTAATTTGTAAATAGGATCTTACAGTACAGACAGTATTGTATGACACTTGTTTTCTTGTACAACATAATCTGAAGCACGATGAACACCTGCCCTGATATTCTTGTTCTGAACAGTTCCATTCTAGATGCAATGTTTTTAGGTCAAAGGTTCAAAAAGTATGTTCCGCATGTTATTCACATGTATCTGAACTTGGTAATGAGCATGCAGGCATAACAACCAGCTGGTTTTCTGCCAGAGCCCACGCAAGAGGATATCTAATGCACAAGCTGTCAAAAAGCACACAATGAGGGATACGCAAAATGATGATCTGCCACTGTCTTCTGGCTCCTCCTTTGTCATGCCAAACACCTTTTACAGGTTTCCAGGTACTTCCTTGCAGAAAGGGAGCCTGGATGACTGTAATGGCTGGCACATACGGCAAATGAGACATGAAGCAGCAACCACCTATGGCACAGTTTTACATATAAATTTTATGATTATATTTTGTTTGCTTAAACCCAGTACTGTGGTTGCTATGAAAAGGCTCAAGAACCTTCATCTTCTGGTTGTCATATTACAAGGTAATAGGTGAGAAAGAAGGAAAATGGAAAGAAAAATATTGTGTAATTGAATAGACTGGGTTAACCTGAGAAGGTTGAAAGATATGATAAAGAGAAGGAAGAAATGGAATGCAAGAGTATAGCTCTCAGGATAATGAATATAATTTGTTTAAGCTCCATTATGTTTTGTTTTCCTCAAAGGGGAACCCTGGATGAAATATTGCTTCCATCAACAGCAAAAATTCTTTGAGGGAAAAAAATAAGATTGCAATTTAAATCCTATTAATATAACTTAGCTATATTATCACTTACAGTAGTTGAGCAGTAGTAGCTCAAAAGCAAAGAAAATCACAAGGATGCATATAAACTCTCAGACCAAGTAGACTGAATAGTTCAGTGGAAAGCAGTGTTTTTCCTTTGTATTTACCTTCCTCGACCTGCTGTCACTCTTCTTTTAGTGCAGCTCAGGATACAGTTGGGTTTCTGGACTGCAAGTGCACATTGACAGCTCATGTTGAGCTTCTTGTCCACCAACATCCCCAGGTCCTTTTCCTCAGGGCTGCTCTCAATCCATCCTCCTCCCAGCCCATAGCTGCACTTGGGATTGCACCAACCCACATGCAGGACCTTCCATTTAACCTTGTTGAACTTCATGAAGTTCACATGGGCCCACCTCTCAAGCTCATCCAGGTCCCTCTGGATGACATCCCTGCCCTCCAGCGTGTTGAACCACACCACACAGCTTGGTGTCGTCAGCAAACTTGCTGAGGGTGCACTTGATCCCACTGTCCATGTCACCAACAAAGACGTTAAACAGTGCCGGTCCCAGTACCGACCTCTGAGGAATGCCGTTCATCGCTGATCTCCACTTGGGCATTGAGCTGTTGACCATAACTCTTAAAGTGCAGCTATGAGCCAGTTCTTTATCCACCAAGTGTTCCATCTGTTGAATCCATATCTCTCCAATTTAGAGACAAGGATATCGTTCAGGACAGTGTCAGATGCTTTACACAAATCCAGGTAGATGGTATTAATTGCTCTTCCCTTATCCACCAATGCTGGAATTGCCTCATCATAGAAGGACACCAAATTTGTCAGGCATGATTTGCCCTTAGTGAAGCCATGTTAGCTGTCACCTATCACCTCCTTATTTTCCATGTGCCTGAGCATTGTTTCCAGGGGCATCTGCTCCAGGAGGTGAGACTTACTGACCTGTAGTTCCCTGGGCCCTCCTTTTTTCCTTTTTTAGATATGGGGGTTATGTTTCCCCTTTTCCAGTCAGCAAGAACTTCACCAGACTGCCATGACTTCTCAAATATGAAAGAGAGTGGCTTAGCCACTTCATCCGCCAGTTCCCTCAGGACCCACGAATGCAGCTTATCAGGGCCCATGGACTTGTCCACATTCAGGTTCCTTAGATGCTCTCAAACCTGATCTCTCTTACAGTGGGTGGTTCTTCATTCTCTCAGTCCCTGCCCTTGCCTTCTGGCATGTGAGTGGTGTTGGTACAGCACTTGCCAGTGAAGACTGGAGGCAAAAAAGTAATTGATTACCTGAGCCTTTTTCATATCCTGGGTAATCTGGTCTTCTATATCATTCTGGAGAGGGCCCACATTTTCCCTAGTCTCCCTTTCATCACCGACATACTTATAGAAACTTTTCTTGTTGGCCTTGACATCCCTGGCCAGATTGAATTCTGTCAGGGCTTTGGCTTTCCTAGCCTGATCCCTCGCTGCTCGGACGATTTCTCTGTATTTCTCCCAGGCTACCTGCCCTTGCTTCCACGCTCTGCAGGCTTCTTTTTTGTGTTTGAGTTTGTCCAGGGAGCTGCTTGTTCATCCACACAGGCCTTCTGGACTTTTTGCCTGACTTCCTCATTGTTGGGATGCATCGCTCCTGAGCTTGGAGGCGGTGATCCTTGAATACTAACCAGCTTTCTTGGGCCCCTCTTCCCTCTAGGGCTTTGTCCCATGGTACTCTACCAAGCAGGTCACTGAAGAGGCCAAAGTCTGCTCTCCTGAAATGCAGAGTAGTGAGCTTACTGTCTGCCCTCCTCACTGCCCTAAGGATCTTGAACTCCACCATTTCATGGTCACTGCAGCCAAGGCTGCCCTTGAGCTTCACATTCTCCATCAGCACCTCCCTGGTGAGAACAAGGTCCAGCATGACACCTCTCCTCATTGGATCCTCTATCACTTGGAGAAGGAAGTAATTATCAGTGCATTCCAGGAACCTTCTGTATTGCTTGTGCCCTGTTGTGTTGCCCCTTCAACAGATATCTGGGTGGTTGATGTCCCACATGAGGATCAGAGCTTGTGAATGCGAGGTTGCTCCTATCTGTCTATAGAGGGCCTCAGCCACTCAGTCTTCCTTGTTGAGTGTCCTGTAGCAGACCCCACTATAGTGTCTTCTGTCCCTGCCCTCTCTTTAATCCTGACCTGTAAGCTCTCAGTTGGCTCCTCATCCATCCCCAGGTGGAGCTCCATGTACAGCTGGTCATTGACATAGAGAGTGAAATCCACCTCCTCATCTCCCCTGTCTGTCCAACACTCCAGTTGTAGGAGTCATCCCACTACTCTCTGTGATGCCAATATCATTGCTCTGCAGGTGTGTGTACGTGACTGGAATTCCTTTGTGCTGCACTTAAGTTGCTCTCCTGCTGACCTCCGATCCTTCTCACAGCCCTGGGAATCTATTGCTGGCACTGGCGTCAAATTGATAGGAGTGGGATGGACTGAGGTTCCTCTCCTCTGACAGCTTTAGTGTAAAGCCCTCTTCACCAGCTTGGCAAGCCTAAGATGGAAGATGCTTTTCCCCTCCAACAGACAGACCTCATCAACCCCCAGGAGACCAAGTTTCTCAAAGCAAGTCCCATGGTTTAAGTAGCCAAACCTCGTGCTGTGGCACCAGTCATGTAACCATTTGTTGATTTGCCAGATTTGACTGGCCCTTTCAAACTCCTTCCCTTTGACCAGGAGGATTGATGAAAAAGCTGCCTGCACTCCGGAGTCCCTTACAGCTGCTCCAAGGGCTCTGTAATCCTTCTTCATGCTCTTCAGACTGCTCCTGCCTGTATCACTGGTGCCTAAGTGAAACAACAGCAGCAGATAATAGTCAGTGGACTGTATGAGGCTTGGTAGTCTTTCACTTACATCCCTGATCCGAGCCCCTGGTAAGCAACACACCTCTCTAGAGAGTGCGTCAGGTCAGCAGATGGGTGCCTCTGTACCTCTCAGGAGGGAGTCGCCTACTACCATCACCTGTTGCCTTTTCTTAGTTGTGCTGGCTGTTATACGGGTTATTCCCAAACCTTAGCACAAGTGACTTTTTGAGAATGAAACTAGCCAATCAAGAGAGGTGACTGAGAACATGTTTTTTTGCCTCCTCCCAAATGTTGTTCAGAAGAGTGTAATGCACTCTAGTGATTCTGAAGACCAGCAGAGGTAAAGTTAGTTTTATAAGAACCCCTCTAACAGAAGGCAATCTCCTTTTTGACACTCTGAAGTTTGCTACTCCATTGAGATTCATGCCCATGCCATTCATATTGTTACTAATTTTTTTCTGGTCACTATGTGGCTACTTCAGCTACTTTGGCACAAATCAGAGCAGCTACGTTAGGAGCAGAAGTTCATTATATAGTCAACAGAGAGCACTAGACACTGCTCAGGGCCAGTTAAGAACGCTTAAAATTAATTAAATTGGTATTCAGCTAGTCACTATAATCAATGGAGACTAGGGCATGGGTTTTATTATGCCTTCTTTAACATTGGTAAGTTCAACTGGGAACTAAATATTCTTTCTATTGATTGCAAAGGTAGCCCACCTGTGACTAAATCAGGCATTATAGACATTTAAAGTTAGATGAGATGGACTTCTAAACCTCTTTCCTTAGCTCAGACAAGCCATAGTCAATACATTAGCTCCTGAATTTGCAGCCAGGGGAGCCCACATTAATATACCCAGGCCTGCCTACATGGAACAGTGTAGGTGGCAGCTTTGATCTGGCTGCAGCTGTTCCCCTGCTAAGGAATTTTAATTTCTCCTTTAGCGAGGGCTTTGATTGCTATCAGGTCCCTCAACACACATCCATTCTGGTAGTCATTTAGCACAGAACCACAATGAGAGTTAGAAAATCCATGTCCAAGAGGAGGATAAATAATAATTGCACTGGGGAAGTGGCATTTGTGGGACTCAGTAACCCTGTTCTGCAGAATTGTCTGGGAATATCCGTTTGTCTCATTTCTAAATTCTGAGAGACTTACTCTTTTCCTTGTGCAGTTTGCAGAATGCAGGTTTGGTCCATACCAATAGCTGAACAAGCATAGCATTTGGAATTTGGGCTTAATTCAAACCTTTTAATGAATTTAAATGTTTTCTTGGGAGTGAAAATTGGAGTTAATATTCACATGTCAGTAGAATTTATAAGAAATATTTGCCCTCAAAACTTTAGTTCATCTGTTGTCGCTTCTGAGGGGCATATAAACTCCAAACCCCATATCTAGTTCCTAGTGAAGTACCAACATTAGCTGCTGGTTTTACTTGGAACTACTAACCAGGAAAGAAAATTAAAAAGCTTTTATCTTGTTTCCTGTTTTCCTGAGGTGACTTAAAAAGTAGTTCTATGAACATTTTGATCACATTGTTCCCATTGGAAACTGTTCCAGTATCTCATCTGAATTGAATTTACAATCTCAATATATTAATGGCGAGTCTATATTTAACTGCTTATACCTAAACAGTTTAAAAGAAGTTACTTTTCCTCATTGTTTCCGCCACCACATATTTATAGAGGGTAAGACTATCTCATCTCAGTCTTAAATAAGCCACATTTATATATAATGCCATTTTAACTGTCTCTCCAATTAGGAGGCTTTGCCAATTGAGATTACAGTGGTGTGAAATATTGTAAAAGTTTGTACTTCCATTAATGCTAATCCTATTTATAGGCCTGTGGTATGTTTAGAGCATTATGAGAGGGCACATGAATCATTTGCCAATGAAAAGCCATTGTTGACTGTATTGTACTTTAAATCCTGAACTTCATTATTAGCAGGATGTAAAAATGTTGTAAGTGATGTTCAGAATTGAGGTACTCCAGTTTGGAATATAAGAGAAATTATCTAATTGAGAAAGGCACGTATGAACTAGAATAAATCTGAAAAAGGTATAACTCAAGTCATAACAGGCACCTTCCTGTTCTAGCGTGAGTTTCACAAGGCTGTTAGCCAGTTTCCCTACAAAGTCAATGTTGATTTAAGTGCCAATTAAGAAGGTTTACCTTCTCACACACACACTTATCATGCTTCTGCCTACTCTGCTGATACATATAACACTGAGTGGATGTAACATACAGGCCAACAGGACATGAGGTTTGACTGAAGTACAGTGGAGCCTAGATGGCACACCTTGAAATGTAAGTGATGTTAGCTCTTGTGCACTACTCAGATCTGAAAATTAAACAACGTAGCTTTATTGGGCTCTGTTGTGAGGTGGCAAAGTGGTACACACAGTTCCTTCTCTTTCACTGATTTTGTTCTATTATTGCATGAAATGAAAATAATTGGGGTTGAGAACACTGCTATAGATGAGTTGTTTGAAGTCTTTGCTTTGAGAACTTTGCCTCTGTGGAGAAAGGAGGAACACAAACACTCATGAGATTACTGACTGCAGACATGCATTATGCCAGGGGGCTGCAAAGACTGGCAGCTGCCTGGAGCTGAGTGCCAGGAGACACAGGGGATCACCATGGGCCTCACCAGCCATGGTCCCTTTCGTGGTCCTCAGCCAAGGAGCAGGGCAGGCCGGGAGGACAGTTGGGGGCAGTCCCAGACACCATCATGCACCTCTGTGGGCATGGGGAAGACAGCTTGTGGGTTGGGCCCAGCTCAGCAGGGCCAGGGCCCAGCTGTGGTAGAACTGGAGACCAATACTCCTACAGCATCACTGGGATGGGACTGGCAGCTCTGGGCTGTGCTGAGGTGGGGTCCTGGGCCATGGGGAAGGTGTTGAGGGTGGCCGCAGGGGAGACTGACTGGGGCCATTGAGGGCCATTGTTGATTTCAGTGCCCTGACATTTAATGACCCCTATGTAAAACATGAAAGGTCAGTTTGTCTTTATCAGAAAGAATGGTTACATGCTTCTTGATCTTCTAGGCTGATGACCTTTCTTTTCACATTGTTTCAACAAAGTTAAAAGAAACTGGCAAGGAAAAATAAAGAAACATTAATCTGAGGAGCCAGTTTTTGATGTTTCCTACCTATACTAGGGGAAAAAAAAAGGATTAAAATACAGTATGTCATCGATTTTTTAAAATAAACAAGTTAATTTCACCATAGAGCACTATAGATTCTGATGACTTCAAAAGGCAGAATATTGCACTTCTTACTTATCTCTTGGTGTTCAAGAATCAAATAACCTCCCTTATTTTATTTAACATGGAGAGCTGTTGCTCATGGATTGTATTGCAGATTGCCTAAAACAATGAGGTACGTTGCCATTGAATTATGTGTTTCTTACTTTTTCTTTCAGCAATTCACTGCTATATAAAACCACCTTTTTCTTCTCAGCAATAGTATATCAAAGTGTCAAGGGTGATCTATATATACTTGGCATGACCATTATTAGAGCATGTCTTTAAAATCTCAGTAATAAAAAACATCTCTTAACCTATTCATGCCATTAGTTGTTCACAAATATAATAAATCAGTATTTCTTATTTACTTATCTACAGGGCTTTTTCATTTATGATTTAATTTCACAGCTGCATAAACATAACATCAAAAATCAACACATTTAAAACACTCAGGTAAAATAAGGGACAACTTACTACCACAAAATGGGAAAGCCTATGAGAATAGATAAACTTGAATTGTGAGCTGAGCAGTTAAAGAATCTCTCTTAATAAGGAATTACTTATCTTTGGAGTTTAATTACAAAAGGGCCTGTCACTGTAAGATTAATGATGAGCAGTTTTTCACTTCAAACGATTGCAATTGAATTAAGATAGTACCATTATTCTTAGAGAGATAAGGTCAAGCAAATGAGGCAAAAGTGGTGAAAAAATGGGAAACCAAACTGTACTGAAATGAGGGAACATTCTGTAATAAGTCAGGACCTTAAAGTGTATTCCAAGGAATATATTTACAAATTTTATAAAATGATGTGTAAAATATTGAAGTAAGATGATAAAATTTTAAGAATTTTCATATGCTTTTTTTTTTTTGCATGAAACACTGTGGGATCTAGTACCATTTTCAGAACTGTGAATCAGAGAGAATTTGTACCTTTGCTTATCTCCCTCCTTTCTGGAAATGGGAAATACTTTTTTAGAGCACATATATTACTTTCTCGGTTAGATATCATACACTGGCACTTGTGGAGGGAGGACATCTTACTGTATGGTAGGGATAAACTCTGAATTATTGATTGTGAGGTTATTTTTTAATGCACAAGGTAGCATGGCCTCGGGAGTCACTGTAGTTTTTGCTTATACCTTGCTATAAGAAGGCACTAGCCCTTTCCCTTAGGGATGAAACATTTAAAGAAAGAACATCTCAAAGGATTGTTGTTACCTCTCCTCTTATCTCAGAACCGGTGAAGAGGAAATAGGCCCTTTAATCTTCAGCTGGAACCTCTTTTCTGGACTCTTTGGATTTGAGCGAGCAGATTCTCAAATTTATCGTAACCTTTATTTGAATCAGGATCCATAGTTTTCACATGCTGTACCATAAACTCTTGGCCATAATAGTAAATCACCTGAGGAGACATATAGGGGGAGTGGAAGTGAAATGCTCAATCCACTAACCCTACTAGTGGAAAACTTTCCATTAAAGGTAAACTAAATTGCTTTAGATTTGCTTCCAAATTCTATATTAAGTGTTAAAATACAGTTTAAAAAAGACCTAATAAAATGGTTTAAGGGACCCTGATTTGTAATCACATTTCTTTTTAATATAACTCATGTTTTGGTTTTCTGTGCTTGGTATCATAAAAGTTCATCCTCTTCTAATCTTCTTATTAATACTGATCTAGACTTCCGATCTACCCCCCACCTTCCCCCTCAGTATAGCAATATTTAAAAATTGTATATTTCTATTTGCTTTGCGTGGACTTTATGTCAACTTTTGGCCATTATTGCTGCCCTGACCTCTTTTGATACCTTGAAGGTCTCTGTTAACTTTAGTAATGTACATATATTTTCAAAACCTTATAAAGTATGTGGTGAAATATGCCACAATTCTTCTTTTAGAAATTACACCAAAGGATCAAAGGTTAGATATTTTGAGAAGGAACCTGATTCTTCAGCTCATGAGGAAAACTCAAAGAATAATAGTGTAAAAATTGTCGTAAATATGTACAAATGTGTTTCCTGTCTTTATTCATATCTCTTTCTAAGAGAAAATCTCTCTCTGAAGAGAGAGCAGAATCTGGGTTATACGTGACTCTAGCTGTATCCAAAAGCAAGTATAGGCAATGTATTAGCAATTTACCTTGTTACCTCTCTTAATTCAGCACATAATCTCACATTGCTTTCAGCCTATGAACTAAAGAAGCTACTTAATCTTCCTGATTGCTGACAGAATAAATTAATTAATAAACATGATTTTAGGTTTTAATTAAATTAATATAATTTGGTGTAATCTGCAAGAGAACAATAGGGCTATTTTTTCAGCCTGCTTTGTTAATAAATTAGTTTGTCTGAGAGCTGGTGCTTATTCTGAGCCCTTCTGAATGTGAATCCCTTATGTAGACATTTAAAACAGAATCATCTTTCAAATTCTCATTACTTGGGAATAGCTGTTTCACACTCTTTTTGAGAATAATGCATACACCTTTTTACATGCAACTGCCTATCAGCAAAACACAAACAAACCCTTCTTGTTTGTTAACTCAATCTCCAAGAATAAACTGTCTCTCTCAACATGC
Organism: Psophia crepitans; assembly: GCA_013399095.1. Classification (NCBI taxonomy): domain Eukaryota; kingdom Metazoa; phylum Chordata; class Aves; order Gruiformes; family Psophiidae; genus Psophia; species Psophia crepitans. Next base: position 20,939 of record VWZZ01007515.1, on the reverse strand, counting down.
ATTATGTAAAATATAATATATTTCCTTTTACATAAGAAAAAGAAAGAACATCTAAACCTTGAGTGATAACAAGGATACTTAGATCTGAAGATGTTATAGACTCAATGAAAAGTGCAAGGATAGCACAGAGAACGTAGCTAAAAATCCATATAAAGCCAATAGACTAATAATCATTTAAAAAATTGATGCTTATTTATGTATCCAAAAGCATTTCAAACAGGATCCAGCAATGTAAGAATCCAGGTAGAACTTTTGTAATATAATGTGGTGCTGAGTTAAATTTGAGGTTGTTGCTTTTGAAACTTTTTGATCCATTATGTAGCAACATAAATGGGAGTCCTCTATAAATCTCTATAGTTTGAGTTTGCTGAAAATATTTCCAATTTATATCTTTTCTTGTGATTGTGGTGGGGTAAAACAGGTTCTGAAAGGCAATTTTGAAAAAACTCTTATTAACAATTATAATAAGTATTAAAATTATTATGAGTAATAATAATCTGACTGTGTCAAATAAGTCAAATGTGTCAAAGACAGCTTCTGGAGAAAGCTGGTAATGGAACAAGAACTGTAATGTCCTCACTGTGAACATGTAACTGCTATATTGTGTGCTATATGGTGCGACATGTTAGAAATTCCTGTAGAGTCTTAAGAGTTTAAATGAAACTGAGAAAATTAACTTGGAAGAGATGTCCAAGAAGATCTGTTAGTCTTTGGTTAGCTCCGGATTTATTGTAGAGGGAAAATACCTTCTACAGAAGGCTGTCCAGAATGATGTGGTCCCCTTGTGGGAAGAGAGAAAGTGACAACTGGGGTTACTAACTATAAAGCAGTTTTAAATGTAGACGTGTCAGAAGCTTAGGAAAGAGTTTCTTCATCAAAAACGTTCAAATCAAATACAGTACTTCACAGCAAAAATGCTGTACTGGTTTTGACTGGAATAGGGTTCATTTTCTTCATAGGAACTGGTATGGGGCTGTGGTTTGGATTTGTGCTGAAGACAGTGCTGGTAACACAGGGATGTTTTAGCTATTGCTGAGCAGTGCTTACACAGAGCCAAGGCCTGTTCTGCCTCTCACCCCACCCCACCAGCGAGTAGGCTGGGGGTGCACAAGGAGTTGGGAGGGGACAAACAGGACAGCTGACCCCAACTGACCCAAGGGATATCCCATACCATATGGCGTCATGCTCAGCATATAAAGCCGAGGGAAGAAGAAGGAACAGGGGGACGTTTGGAGTGATGGCGTTTGTCTTCCCAAGTCACTGTTAAACATGACTGAGCCCTCCTTTCCTGGAGATGGCTGAACCCCTGCCTGCCCATTGGAAGTGGGAATGAATTCCTTGTTTTCCTTTGCATGCATGGCTTTTGCTTTACCTGTTAAACTGTCTTTATCTCAACCCATGAGTTTTCTCACTTTTACCCTTCTGATTCTGTCCCACATCCCGCTGTGGGGGAGTAAGTGGGCGGCTGCATGGGGCTCAGCTGCTGGCTGGGGTTAAACCACAACAAATGCAGATAGGACCTAAGGAATCCTAGGGTCAATAACAGAAAGCCAAAGAAGTGGCAGCAGCTTCTACGTCCCTCGTTTATAAGGACATGCACACTTTGTTGCTTCTGTTTATTGATACCTTTTCTTATCAGCACTCCAGGCAATTGTTTAGAGGTTTTTTAAATCAATTGGCCAGCTTTTCCTGTCTCCTCTGACTGTTTGCTTTAGACATTAATCTGTGATGTGGAACGTTGTCAGGTGTTTCCGAAAATGTAATTTGTACCCACTATTCTTCAGAGGGTTGATCTTCTCCCTCACCATTTGTTACCTGCATAGAATTACTGTCAGTAATGGTATGTTGTCCAACTTTTTCCCTCTCTTTTTTTTTTTTTTTTACTCCTTTAGGCATACTTTTTATATTTTCCCCTTTGTCCCCAAATATATGTGAAAAATCTTTCATTAACATTTAGAAATATTTACGCTTAATTTATTTGGTGTCTGAGTTGAATTTGGTTTTGGACATATAAAGTTTACCTAAATTATTATTCTATAGAATCCCTCATATTTCTTAAGTTTCTTTCATATGCACTGAATATCCACACACAGAGTTTCCAAACATTATTAGAACCATTGTATAATATCAGTTTGAACATTTTTCCAGGGAATAGTTAAGATTTACATTGCTGATAGCTACAGTTTTTACCAGCAATGTCATAATATGACATGTTTATTTTCTGGGGTAAGATAGGCCATAATTTTTTACTTAATTAACTATGTAAGAATGTGTATGTATTTTAATTTTACTGATGGCACACCCCATTGTTTCTGTAATATGGTGAGCTGAATTGCTTATTCAGGGCCTCTTTCTCTGTTAGGGAATCTTCAGTTCCTGAAGACAGCAATTATTTCAGGATCAGATTCCAAGCTTTTTATTTACTTTAGGGTTTTGGTAGCATTACATCATCAATAACAAAGAATTGAGTCAGAGGACTGATAAATAAAAACTGAGAGTGACCCTACTATGGCCCTGTATGTTCTTGCAGATTGTGATGTGTACATGGGTTACTCCCATCATCCCCAAGGAGTTGAAGAGACCAGCATCACCATGGGGCTGGCGTACTCTCTGCCACACCAGTACACAGAGAGTAGATAAACAGCAAAGAGAGTAGTGAAACCAGTGCATAGGAGCAGCTAAGGCAATGCAAAGAGCCAGAAGATGCTCTTGGTACAGAGCTAGCACAAATTAAATCCACTCCAGGAAAATAAGAACCAATGACCCTGTTCTCTACTAGATCATAGCTTCTAGTCAACTCTCATAGTAAACCTAGCTTAGTGCAAATGTATTATTTTAGTATTACATTTAGAAATATGCATCCTTCTCTGTAGGTTATCTTGAAATCAAATATTTTTTATTGTAGAATGAACAGTAAATAATAAACTAATTAAAGGCCATGAGAATAGCTTGTGTCCTCGTGGAGATCACTTGAAACATATAAACCCCAAAATCCTCTGCGGGAATAGTATTTGAGGATAGAATTTGCCCGTGAGTAAATAGGCAAATTATAATGTTCATAATTAAATGTAATACTGTATATAAATTTTCTTTTAAAAGATATAACACTATTGTCTGAATAATATTCAATTCAAACTGTTATTTATCATGAAATGACAAAAGAAAGATCTCTGGATGTAGATTAGAATAAAGAAATTTGGATTCTCATTCCAATATCTCAACTTCGTGCCTTGCAAGACAAATAAATCTCAGTTTAAAAGCCTAGCAGAAATCCTTGGCACAAGACCCCCTCCAACTCTTTTGGCTGATGAAACTACTTTATAAGTTTCTGTGAATATAATAGAGATGAGTTTTAGTAAAGGAGAATAGCTTGTGAGACAGCTAGCATGGCCAAGTGTGTACATATTCATGCACAATGTAGATGCCACAGATGAGCATCAAAGAAGCCCTGAGGCCTATGGAGAGGAATCAGCTAGTCTATGAACTCAGACTTCAAAGTCTAGACAACACCTAAACACTGCTACTGAGGACACCACTGTTGTGACCTGCACGGTCACAGATCATCTGTGTAAAATAGGTGGTATTCATATGGAGCCTGACACAGTTCTGTATACTTCAATAAGGTCGAGGTATGTTTACGTTTAGATGATATTTGAACCATATATTTTTCGTGCATATTGCTGCCTTTCTAAAAATGGCCTTACATCCTCATCTTACTGATATTATTTCAAGGGAAAAAAACCCACCAACAATTATACACAATTAACAATAACAACTAGTGCTAGTGCATGATAGGTGACCAATACCTCTTATGAAGATAGTGGTAATCAGAGTGTCTTGAAAGAAAATAAAAAAGAAGTTGCAATAACATATTGTCTATAAATCAGAAAGCTTCACTTACTAATTTATATTGAAATCTTTTTTACTACATACATTGTATTTCTAATGCATAGAAACCATATATTTTCTTTGCCTGGGGTGGTGTAAAGCTCTGATGACAATAAATCTGGATATACAGGTAGTACTACTCTCTTTAGCCCATAAATTTAGTAAACAGCGGAGTTTCCGAAAATATATATTGCAGATATAGAACTCCCTCTAGACAGAAAAGCAATATAGTAAAAATGAAGTTCTCCTTTTGCACAGTCCTTTTATGAGAAGGTATATAGCTCCTCTCATTCAATATATTCAAAACTATGTCTTTGATCCTAAATCATCTGACATGTTGAGACCAATATAAGTTATATTATTTTGAGATTATATTAAATGAAATGCAAACCATAAGATAATCATTATTTTAATATCAGTTTTTGGGGGTCAAGTAAAAGTAATTCAGAAGATGAATTCCCCAGTTTGAGCATCTATATTGTGTAAACTGTAATTTTTAAGTTTACAAAAAATGAAGTAAAAAGTACAGATTTAAACAAGGTTGTTTTAAAACACACTGAAAGAAGAATATACCCTATACATAGCAAATTTTCAGTATTTTTTTTTCTGTGTGATATAATTGGTGTAAAATGTCCTTTGAATTCAAACTGCTCAAATACCATACTTTTCCCAGTCTTGCTCCAACTCAAAACCACTAAAGAATCCAAACACAAAATACAGAATTTTAATGAATTATGCTTTTTTTTTGCTGTATAAAATAATATCTGTGTTAGATAGACTGCACCTTCAGCTTTTTTTTTTTTCTCCCCTCAGCTCCTCCTTTTTCCTTTTTCTTCTATGGAAATCCACTGGGAAGTAGGCTAATAATATACCAAACGGTGTTTCACAGTTGTGTATATACAGTGGTTCATTACAGCTCATATTGGAGATCAGCATATGGTCTGGCTTTCACATCTGTTGTGCTTCTACAGCTTCAAATAGTGGAACAGGTTGCCCAGAGAGATTGTGCTCTCTCTCTCTCTCTCTCTCCGTACTTTGAGGTTTTCAAGACCTAACTGGATAAAACACTGAGCAACCTGGTCTGATCTCATGGCTGACCATGCTTTAAGCAGGAGGTTGAACTACAGACCCCCCCAAAGTCCCTTCTAACCTGAATTATCCCATGCTACTATGATTGTGAGTGAAGTTTAGAAGATTTTCTGGGGGAAGTTCAAATATATACATAGTATACCACAGTGTCCTGCAGAGACACCAGAGAGGCATCTCTTTGGAGCACTGTATTGTGTCAAGTACATATGCCATAATATTTGAGCAGCTATTTTTTTAAGCTATTAAGAAATGACTTAATAATTTCTGAATTAAGCCTTTTATCTGTCTTCCTCAGAGAGACTTGGGACACTTAAAACTTGGCACTGCTCATGAAAAATAGCTTTTTTTTTCTTATGTAAGTAGCACAGTAACAGTCACCATTGCTATGCTTGAAGGAGCTGCTCTGAACTCCTGAGGTGAAACCTGCTTGGGTGAAATAAAATTTTGCTTAAAGATTCCAGTGTTTCATTTTTCACTTACAGCGCCAGATTAGATTCCTTTAGTACTTCATTGCTTAAGTTGCCAACCAAGTAATTTTGCATTTCACAGAAGTCTTAGTTAAATAAATAACAATTTACTTTTACTCCTGCTTTGGCATCAGTGGAACAGAAGCTTCTGTGTCTGTTAATGGCATTTGCCCATTCCACCATTTTCCAGCTTCTCGTCCTTCTTCCTTTCATGTCCACTGAAGCAGCACCTTTGGCCACATTCCATCTCCATTCTTCATGCATAAATAAACAAGCTTTGTTCTTCTTACTACTGTTATGAATATTTTCTTTTGTTTTATTGTTTCCATTTAGTTCCTGACCGCATTGTTAAAATAATTGTGATAAATTCCTCTGGTTTCTAATTCAAAATATAATCTGTATTTATTTTGGTTTATAGATGCAGTTCAATAGTGCTGAAAAGACCTTGAGTAATCTCTTTTTGTTGCTGTTACTGTTGTTGCCAAAATAATCTTCTGAAATGCCAAATTCATGGAAGTTTTGAATGACCAAAGCAAGGTGAAAAATCTGCTATCATATTATAAGGATAGAGAAGCATCTGCTTCAAGAGTTTTGCCTCTAAATGGTGACTATTTTTTTACTGAAATTCTTGCCAGTCTAGAGCACAGTGATAGTGCTATGCTCTATCTTGGCACACTGTTTAAGGACCACTCATGCTAAAATGAAAATCTCTTTTTGCTAGCTTCTTTTGTCTCATCTTGATCTTTATTCCTGTCAGAATTTGCAGCTAAACCAGGTTTAAATACAGTAGTCTTCATGTCCTGGTTTCAGCTGAGGGAGAGTTAATTTCCTTCATAGCAGCCAGTACGGGGCTGTGGTTTGGGTTTGTGCTGGAAGCAGCGCTGATAGTGCAGAGATGTTGTTGCTGTTGCTGAGCGATGCTCACACAGAGCCAAGGCCTTTTCTGCTTCTCGCACCGCCCCGCCGGCGGGATGGCTGGGGGTGTGCGGGGAGTTGGGAGGGGACAGACAGGGCAGCTGACCCCAACTGACCAAAGGGACATTCCATACCATATGGCGTCATGCTCAGTTTATAAGGGGCTTGGGTGAAGAGGAAGAGGGGGCGGCGGCATTTGGAGTGATGACGTTTGTCTTCCCAAGTAACCATTACGTGTGACGGAGCCCTGCTGTCCTGGGGATGGCTGAACCCCTGCCTGCCATGGGGAGTGGGGAATGAATTCCTGGTTTCGCTTTGCTTGTCCACGTGGCTTTTGCTTCACTGATTAAACTCTTGTATCTGAACCCACGAGTTTTCTCACTTTCATTCTTCTAATTCTCTCCCCCTTCCCAATGAAGGGGACGGAGCGAGCATCTGCGTGGTGCCCAGCTGATGACTGGGGTAAAACCATGGCACTTCCCATGAAAGCCTGGGCTGCTGTACTGTATGAAACTGGTTTTACCAGGAATGCCATTTCTGTTTATAACTCAGCAGTACAGTGGTGGTGGTGAACTGCTTTTTGTAGCGGAGTTCTTTTCTTGCAGAAAAAGGATAAACCCAGACTCCTGATTACCCAAGGGCACTGGGAGGTACTTCGAAAGATATAGCCTCCATGAACCAAATGTTTTATGTGAAAGGAATTTTTTAACATTTAGTGTAAGCTATTGTACACAATGCTAAAATTTACACTGACAACATTCATTTGAATATGTAAATTTAGAGTTGATATAAGCTATATTTCACATATAATGTGTCAGAAAAACAATAATTTCTGTAGAAACCAGACTGTGGATGTAGAAAATCACCAAAGCCTTCAAAGAGCTGCATATTTCTGGAGTAAGCTTCTCAAGTCAATGGAAATAACTGCCACTGTGGAGCTCTTGTTGACTTTATTGCTTGTATGTCCCAGTAAAGAGCTGATTGCCTTAATATAATTCAAATTAGCTAAAGGCAATGTGTAATCTATTAAAAAGACACCCTGCATTTAACCAACTGGCACTAGTCTAAATAAACACAAGCCTTAGCTTTCATTACATAACCCTATCCACTTTATTTCTAATCAAAAAGTATTGGCTTTCCTACTTTATTTTCCCTACAGCACTGTGATTTCTAAATGAAAACTAACCATGGTACTTCAGGGTTTTTTTCCCTATCGCTTCCCCTTTAAATGCATATTATGGGTCTAATTTCAGCTGAATATTTGACACTGCTTGCAAAAACGAGTTTACACATAGCGTTGTCAACTTGGGTGTCCTGCCGTTGCAGTTGTAGATATATTTTTTCTTTGTTAGAGGTTTAACTGATCTTAACTGCATTGTTAACTCCAGATTTCAAGGAAGACATTCCGTGAAACCTGACAGAAACAGAAGGATAAGGTGCAGGGTTTTCTTCCATCTCAGCTATCCTATCATTCTGTACTGACAATTCAATAACAATCCACTGTTCTCCTAGCAAAAATTACCCAGTGCTAATTTGTTACTATGAATTCTGCTGTGATCATGTGTAAATATCAAGCTTCAAGCTCACCCTAAGATCTTTGCTGATAGATACTTTTTTATATTTCTTTTGTGGGTTTTTCCCTCTTTAAGCTTTATATTATTTGTATTTTTTACTTTTTATTACTGAAAGCTGTGCATCCTTGTTAGAGCTTCTTTGAAAATGGTTATTCTTATAAAATGTTTCCTGATAAACAATTTCTGACTCATAATTCTATGGAGGTCTAAGAATAAGATCTCCAAGTCTCTAGAAGAACCAAATGAACAAGAAGTGTGTGTTAACTTCTTTCTATTGAAGTCTCAAACTGAAAGATTAATATCCAGGCATTGCACCTGGCCCTATGAGCACAGAAGTCCTTCTCTTATTGTGTATTTCACTACTAACTAAGAAGCAGAAAATCCACTGTTGTGGTTTAACCCAGCAGGCAGATAAAACAGTCCCACAGACATTTGCTCACTTCCCCCCACCCCCCTCACCCCACCTCCGTGGGATGAGGGAGAGAATTAGAAAAAGTAAAATTATTGGGTTGAGATAAAAACAGTTTAATAGGACAGAAAAGGAAGAGAATAATAATACTAATAATGATAAAAAATATACAAAACTAGTGACGCACAGTACAATTGCTCACTACCTGCTGACCGATGTCTAGCTAGTTCCAGAGCTGTGGCTTCCCTCCACCAACTCCCTCCCAGTTTACAGACTGAGCATGACATCATATGGTACGGAATATCCCTTTGGCCAGTTTGGGTCAGGTGTCCTAGCTGTTTCCCCTCTCAGCTTCTTGCGCACCCCTAGCCTCCTTGTTGGCAGGCCAATATGAGAAGCTGAGAAGTCCTTGACTGCTTGACAATGACTGAAACATCCCTGTATTATCATCAGTTTCCAGCACAAATCCAGAGCACAGCCCCATACTAGCTACTATGAAGAAAACTGACTCTATTCCAGCCAAAACCAGCACAGCCTCAGATGCCAAGGTCAGTTTCATGTGCTATCAATGCCCACTTTAAAACCAGACACATTTTCTAAAAGATAAACACACAGATCATAGAGTATATTTCAATACTAATCCTTAAGTAATCATGAGCTTAAGGCCTTGAGGGAAGGGTCAGATAGATTGAAGACTATACTAGGTGAAAAAGCCCTCTTCATTCAATTTCCAATTCTAGAAGAATAAATGAGAGTAATGATTCTATTCTATTCTATTCTATTCTATTCTATTCTATTCTATTCTATTCTAAAGTAAAAAGTTTTTATTTCATCACTGATGGAAAACATAGGTAGCAGAATTGTCTGCATGTTGGTTTTAAATTACTTGATACCCTGAAAATACAACCTAATAGGAGAATGACTGTAAAGGAAACAGATCTCTGAAACAGCATGAAGCCCATTCTCACAGAATCTCAAGAGCTCAAGTCCACACTGTGGCCATAGATGCTACATAAAGTCCTTGGGGACATCAGTAGAGGACATTTTATCTTCTGGCTTACAATCAATCTTAAATTCAAACTATGCTATACTGTCAAGACATCGACAGTTATATTTTTATTGATTTTTGAGTGACTATTTTTTGGGTTATTTCTCTATCAAGGTCTATCCCTCCCATCAATATAAATCCTTCATTTCTTTGACCACAGCCAGATATTCTGTAAGAATTGTCACTCAGGTTTCCTGACTCCAGACAGTATGGCAATTAGCAAAATGGAGTAAAATTGCATATTACCAGCCAAACTGCAGCCAAGAGCTGTAATAACTGTCCAGTTTTTAAAATCTGAATTTGACTAACTTCCTTCTTATATAATTACGTTGTTACACATTGCTCAATTTGCTAATTGACTGCATAATTTGTCTGACATACGTATACACATTAATCAGGAGTCTCACTCTGTTTTTGTCATGGGTGCACCGACAACGTTTGGTAACATCGAAAGGATATTTTGAACGGCAATTGTCTGTATGCATTTGTGTATGTATGTATGGATGTAGGGTTTTCATAAGTACAGATAATTCCTTTGAACAGGAGGCCTTTTATTTTCACTAACCTGTTAGTGTTAGCATGACCCAACAGTATTCAGCACTCAACAGAGAGAAAGTCACAGCAAATTCCCTGCTTTTTGCCATGTATCACTTTTATGATCAGCTGGGCCCGCTTCCACAGCACAAGATATGGCCCAGAAAAACAGGAAAGTAAAACAGCAAAGGCCCTTTGCATTTCAGCTTTCTCCAGGTGCAGACTGCAGCTTGCAGAATTTTAATCAGGCACCTAAATGTCATCTAAACCCCATTTTTTGTACATACTTCCTTTACTGGTTCAAGCCCATAGTAAATTTGACCTGAGATTTGGTCAGCAAATTAGAATGTTAATAAATATTCCTAAAAGAATTCTTGGGTGCAAGAAAGGAAGCAGAGAAGGAAAAAGCAGGAGACTGGAGATATGGTTAAAAGCAAGGAATTTTGGGAGATTGACATTACATGACAAATAGTCCGCAGGAAATGGGTGAGCATGGAGACAAAGGTTGAAGGGAGGCAAGACCAGAAAGGAGACAGGAAACAGGAGAGGAGAGTGGCAACAGGAGAGGGGATGCCATTGCCTATACACAGTCATGCTTCATTTCTTGCAAAAGCTGAAATACCTGAAGGCTGATGTTACATTTGCAGGAGCTGAATGTTTGGAAACTAGATTCTATGTCTCTGCCATTGAGTTTCACTGTATTTGGTAAATCACTTCAACAATGCTTTCTAAAGGTGTGTGTTCATAATAGACTGAACATGTTGCATCTCAGTTACAGCAATATTGACTGTTCACAGGTGTAATTAAAGTTGATTTGCTGTGCTGTGAATATATGAAGAAACATTAATGCTAAAACTATGAAAAATGAGGTCATAGGTATTCCAATAGAGATTTTTTAATCTCAGTCCCTCAGTATCTCCGTTCTGTCTCTCTGAAATGGTGACAGTACCTATATATGAAATTGAGTTTATTAATGTTTATGACACAGTAACACACTCTAGTGATAAGTGTTGTAGAAACATTTATGAGAAAATTAAGAATTCATTCTCTAGACCAGGCTTTCAATGTTACGAAGAAAGTAAGGGAGAGAGCCAAAGGAAGGAGGCCAGGCAGGGGACAATGAGGAGAATGCAAAATATTGAACAGATGTGTGAAATACACAGTAATCTTGTGGAAACAGGGATCCTAAGGAGAATATTAGATAATACATCACAATGCATACATATATTAGGACTGAATTAAGGTTATAGTGGGTACCTTCATTCTAGTAAAATTTTTTTCAGTGCTTGATTTTTCAGTTTGGAATGGAATGGAGTAAGAATAGAATAGAATAGAATAGAATAGAATAGAATAGAATAGAATAGAATAGAATAGAATAGAATAGAATAGAATAGGATAGGATAGGATAGGATAGGATAGGATAGGATAGGATAGGATAGAATAGTTCCAGTCAGAAGGGACCTACAATGATCAGCTAGAATATCTTCCTGAGCACTTCAGGGCTGACCAAAAGTTAAAGCATACTATTAAGGGCATTGTCCAAATGCCTTTAAAACCCTGACAGGCTTGGGGTATTGACCACCTCTCTAGGAAGCCTATTCCAGTGTTTGACCACCCTCTTGGTGAAGAAACACTTCCTAATGTCCAGCCTAAACCTGCCCTATCTGATGTAGCTTGGAATTGTTCCTGTCACTGGATACCAGGGAGAAGAGATCAGCACCTCCCTCTCCACTTCCCCTCCTCAGGAAGCTGTAGAGAGCAAAGAGGTCACCCCTCAGCCTCCTTTTCTCCAAGACCAGGGTCCTCAGCCACTCTTCATAGGACATTCCTTCCAGCCCTTTCACCAGCTTTGTTGCCCTTCTCTGGACACATTCAAGGACCTCCAGATCTTTCTTAAATTGTGGGTCCCAGAACTGCACACAGCACTCCAGGTGAGGCCACACCAACATGGAATACAGCAGAATAATCACCTCTTTTGACCAGCTGGTTATACGATGTTTTATGCACCCCAGGATGTGTTTTACCCTCTTGGCTGCCAGGACACACTGCTCACACATACTGAGGCTGCTGTCAGCCAGCACTCCCAGATCCCTTTCTGCAGGGCTGCTCTCCAGCCACTCCTCTCCCAATCTGTATTTGCGTCCAACTTTACTTCATCCCAGGTGCAGAATCTAGCATCTGTTCTTGTTAAATTTCATGCCATCGACAACTGCCAAATGCTCCAATCAATCTAGATCCCTCTGCAATGTGTCTTGTCCCTCAAAAGAGTCAACAACACCTTCCAATGTAGTACCGTCAGCAAACTTGCTAATGGTGCATTCAACTCCTGCATCCAGATTGTTGATAAATATATTGAGCAGAACTGGCCCTGGGGCTGAGACCTGAGGAACACCACTGGTGACTGGTCACCAGCCAGATGTAGCCCCATTCCTCACATGTCACAGTTGGGCAACTTGTCCTGAAGGATGCTGTGAGGGACAGTAGCAAAAGCCTTACTAAAATCCAGAAAAACTACCTCCACCACCTTCCCTTCATCCACTAGGCAGATGACCTTATTGTAGAAGGATATCAGATTAGTTAAATAGGACTTTCCCTTTGTGAACCCATGTTGGCTATGCCTTATGATTCCATTTTTCTTTAAATATCTTTCAAAAGCACCCATAATTTTTCTAGGTACTGAGGTTAGACTAAGAGGTCTGTAGTTCCTCGGGTCTTCCCTCACACCCCTCTTGAAAACTGGAAGAATGTTGGCTATCTTGCAGTCAGCAAGTTCCCAGACTCCCAAGACCTTTGGTAGAAAGTTGAGAGTGGTCCTGCTGAAATATGCACTAACTCCTCTCGTGCTCTGGGATGAATCCCCATCAGGCCTCATGGACTTATAAGTGAACATTCAACAGATACAACTGGTCCCTTACAATTTCAGTGTCTACAAATGAAGAGTCACTGTTTCCACAGTCACAGAATCACAGAATATTTCAAGTTGAAAGGGACCCATAAGGATCATTAAGTCCAACTCCTTACGCCTTGCAGGACAACCTAAAACTAAACCATATGTCTCAGAACATCATCCAGACACTCTTTGAACTCTGACAGTCTTGGTGCCATGATCACTTCCCTGGGGAGCCCGTTCCAGTGACGCACCACACTCTTAGTGAAGAACTTTTCCCTAATGTTCAATCTGAACTACCCCTGATGCAACTTCATTTCGTTTCCTCAAGTCCTGTCACTACTCACTAGAGAGAGGAGATCAGAAACTCCCCCACCGCTACTTCCCTGTAGGAAGTTGTAGACTACCATGAGGTCATCCCTCAGCCTTCTCTTCTCCAAGGTGAACAAGCCAAGTGCCCTCAGCCGCTCCTCCTAAGTCTTGCCCTTGAGGCCTTTCAACACCTTGGTCATCCTCCTCTGGACACACTCTAATAGTTTGGTGTCTTTCTTACATTGAGGCGTTCAAGACTGAACACAGGACTCAAGGTGGAGCTGCACCAGTGCAGTGTAGTGTGGGACAACCACCTCCCTCAATCAGCCAGCTATGCTGTGCTTGATGCACCCCAGGACCTGGCTGGCCCTTTTGCCTGCCAGTCCCTTATGATTTCTTCCACATGTCACCCTTCAGCACTCTGCCACCAAGACCCTACCAGGTATGACCCCAAGACAGGCACTCATATAAATGTGTTATTTTTGAACAGTACGTATACAGAATTTAAAGCTAAAGGAGATGATGAGAAGAGTCTTCTTCACCTCACTGGCCCACTTCGTGATACCTTTTCTGAGAAATTGGATTATTTCCATTTGACTGCAGATTGACAGGTTGGACAGCTTGTCCACACCTTCATAAAGTATGGTTATTAAATGTCTGAATGAATTGTCTCCTTCTGCCAGGTCTCATCTCACTTCTTGCTAACATTGCTGTGTTTTTCTCACTTATGATTATTGGAAATGAAATTGAAAATACAAGGTTAAAAAGGGAAATAGTAAATTGCGCATATGATAAACATCAGGGAAGTGAGCAGAGGCAATAAATATAAACAGATGATACAAGTGATCTGATGGATTAATATGTACAACTGTGCTTCTCTAAAGATGGCGAATATATTCTGAATGGAAAATCAATCATCTACAAAAATAATACAGTATACAATTTCCAGAATTGTGATAAGGGTACTAGACCTTTTTTTCCCCCTGAAAATAAGTGCAGTATTTAAAAACTCTCCTTTGTACAAGTTCCAGATGGATATGTATTATTGGCCAGAAAATGAAAAACAGTTCATTAGGGAATAAGAAGGACTCAGTGTATTCACAATCAAGAAGCAATTCCATGTTCCGGCAAATAGAGCCACTTTGCCCATGGTAGGGAAACATTTAATATGATTGATTTCACAGGAGAGAACCATGAAGCACATAGCCCATGTGCCGCAAGGACTACCTTGGTAGAACTCTGTAGCAATATTTTGGTCTTCCATTGTCAAATGTGTACTCCATAGAAATCTTTTCCAAAGCTTCAGCCTCTAGTGAATTGGAGTTCTCAGATGGCCTTGCAGTGCCCTCCTAGACTCAAGACTCAAACCTGACTAGTTCTATCACAAAGACTAGTCTCTGTGCCTCACTTACATGGATCTCATCTGACTTTAACCCCTATGACCAAACCACTTCCTGAAGTTGCTATTCAAATGCTAATGACGAGCAATCAAGAGCCTAGTGTTGGAGCCTGAGTTAGGTACCTAAAACATACACAGAATTAATCCAGGTCTTTCCCTCCCTTGCAGTCATGTGAAATCCTGCCAATCAGACTCATTGATGGCATATTGGCTGAAACCATTCTCAATGAGTTCTTTCAGCTCTGACTAAATTCCTGAATATGACTTTTTTTTTATTTTTAGAGAAAATCTTCCTGTGCTATCATTTCTAGTTAGAACAGAATTTTAAGCTGATATACATAGGCCTGATAATATGTACTTATAGGTTAATAATTAGATAGGAAAATCCATAATCTGTTGATTTTATCACATTAACGATTTTTTTAAAAAAAATCAGTGCTCCAAAAGATGACGTCAAATTCATATATATATATAAGAGATCATTACTGGAAGAATAAGTTTGAGTAGTAAATTATTGATTTGGGCATGTAATTAAGAAATAAATGAAGTTTTTAACTGTAATTTAATTTTTAAGGTTTTGATATTCAAAAGGGAAGCATGTAATATAAATTACAAGATTTTTACACCTAAAATATCCTTGCATGCATGGTTTGCCTGTATGTTTGCATTCTGTATTGCCTGAAATATCTGGATAACTTTGCTAGTTTCGGATAACTGAGACTTTGTACATACCAAATAAAAATATATAGCAATATTTGTAACAAGACATAAGTGATAAAAATGTGTTATTTTTTTCTCTGCTTTTATGCTTTGAAATGGATAGAACTAGATACAGGTGCAGAAACACAATGAAGAAAATGTGTATTAAAACATAAAATTAAAAAATCATCTAATAGTATAATTAATATCATGGGGAGACAATAGAAGATTGTTAGCCGTGTTCTGCAATTTCTCTTAGATTGAGCACTGAAATATTGTCACCGTCATTCTATCTACTTTTAGTGTACAAAATTAATTTTTCAGAAATTTTGTAACTGGTGATTAATCCCAATGTATTTAATAAACCTTGAATCACTCATAAATAATGAGTAGATTAGATCAAGCTCTCCCTTGTACAGTTGGAAAATTCCCTCATTTTACTGCCATTTCCATCTCCTTACAACTGAGTGGCAAGGAAAATTTCATGTTATGATTGTCTGTGTTTCTGCAAAGACTAAGTCTCAGTCACGTCTGTTATATGCCATGACATCAGAAGGTGTAAATTAAAGTAGGATAAACTTAACCATCTTGATTTTCAGTTTCAATGTTTTGAGTCATCAAATTGACCATCATGTTGAGAATGAGATGAAAACCATTTTTCTTCCAAGACAGTTCGAGTAACAGTTGTTTTCAGGTAAACTGACACTACATGAAAGAAAGAGCAATAACAAGAAGAAACTAAAAGCAGATGTCACAACAGTACTTAAACATTATTGTTTTTTTTGTTGGGGGTTTTTTTGTGTGTTTTGTTTTGGTTTTGAAGAACAAGCATTGGGAGTAGCGATCAGAGCCCATGACTCTTCTTTCCACAGCAAGGGCTATAACTACTGGGCTATAGAATAAAACTCTCTTTTTTTCAAGTCCAATAAATCTTAAATTGTTTTCTGCAAAGAAACTGCCTTCAGCAGACTAGCTTGATAATGCCAAAATAACAGAGCAACTGAAGATAACATTTCTTAGGAGCTGGAAGATGTGAATGTTGATCCTTAAAAAGTAGAAAAATGTACCTTGGAATCTATCGTACTAGAGTGGTATGTTATCAGGGAACAACTCTGCTTCTCCAGTATTCTTTCTGCTTTTGTTTTGAATATTTATGCTTGTGTTACTACTCCTAAAGGTCAAAGTGGCTCCTTCATGGACAACTGATTTCCTGGCAACTTCCCGTTCTGTCTTATAACTAGTCATACTAGTTCATGGATCTATCTTGGTTTCTGTGGAGGCATATGATACACTGGCTGAAGTATATAATGTTATGGAATGCAAATATATAGAATCCATAGATTTAATAATTTGCTGTGTGGAGATATGTGGGTAACTTCATATAGAATAAAGATTAAAATGTCTTGTCTAAAACATTTATAAACCCATGCAGGATGAGGTTTTAAAAATACTACATGTCAATATCCTGCCCTTCAAAACAGAACTCTAAAGTATTGGTATGAACCAAGTATCTGCATTTTTTTCCACTGCAATCACTAGAACGAAGATGTGAAAGCAACTGGGTAAGTACTGTGAAAGTGTCAAGCAATTAACAAATTGACAAATTAACAAATTAAGAAACAAAACCTGACAAATAAACCAATCGGTAAACTGGAAAACTGACAAATTGGCAAATAGCTTGGTAAGAAGGGAGACATGCTTGAAGTTTATTGGAAAGGACAGCTTAGGCATTGTAGGTTGGGAAAATTGATTCAAGATCCTTTCAAGCACTGGGTAGTAGTCTTTCACTGAGATGTTGTGAATGAGAAAAGGAGTAAAGTGCAAGAATAGAATAGGGCCTGAATGTTCTATAAAATCAAGTGAGAAGTAAAACTCGGTTATCCTTAGACAAAAAGCTACTTCTTTACTGCACATAGCATTCTGATAAATAACTATCCCACAATTCAATATGTGATAGCTAAACAGTGGACTGGATACCATAAGTAGCTCCTATGTGAAATATGCAATGGTGTTTAGTAAAAGGCTGCTTTACAGGAAGAGCTTGCCCTCTGCCAGCCACCCTTGAGCACCATCCTGAGCTTGCACAGAGTTTGGAAATTACCATGGTTCACATCACCTTTTATTTTGGGCTGCAAATTTTAAGTTGTTTGATTATTTGCTCACGTGGTGGGTTGACCTTGACTGACTGCCAGACCCCCACCCAGCCACTCCCTCACTCCTCCTCTTCAACAGGACAGGGAGAGAAAATAAGGTGGACAGCCTCATGGACTGAGATAAGAACAAGAAGATCGGTTACGCATTACAGTCACTGGCAAAACAGGCTCGACTTGGGGAAAATTAATTTAATTTGTTAAAAATATAGAGTAAGATGATGAGAAATAGACAAAATTAAAACCACCTTCCCACCCACCCCTTTTCCCAGGCTCAACTTCACTCCTTATTTCCCAACTCCCCTACCCCTCCTCCCCCCTGGCCCAACAGTACAGGGGGAATGGGGGTTGCAATTAGGTGATAGCAGTTCCTCTCTGCTGCTCCTTCCTCCGTACCCCCTTCCTCTGCTCCAGCATGGGGTCCTTCAACCCTGCAGCTCCCCCCCCATTGCCAAAACTTTGCCACGTAAACGCAATACAGCCTGAAGTCACCCAGAAATCTGAGAAAATACTGCATTACATTGAAGGCAGATATTTATTCCAGGTGCTATATCACAGTATGGGCTCTGGGCTTGAATTATCCTGACTGTACTGACTTAAAAAAATGCATGTCACCATAAGCATACTGAGAAATGTGTTTTGAAAAAAAGATACACTACTTAAGGAAAGGATATGAACTGCAGTTAATGCAGATGACCTGGTTCAGTTTAGTAAAAGAGAGAAATTGTTTAAATATTAGAGTAGGTATTATTTAAAAAAGGTCAAAATTACTTGCAATCATCACTTCATATGCTATTTTTTTATTAATTTCAATTATGCCTTGTTAGAATAAAAAAAATCAAGTGTAAAAAAGAAAATATAAAATGCATAGAGACAAAAACATCACAAGCATGTATATCATTAAAAACAAAAGGAATGACAGATATTCAGAGGAAAAAAATGCATCTAATGCTTATCCTTTCTCTGCCACAACTTTCTTAGAACAGTAAACTAGAAAGAAAGAGAAACACATCAGAGGAATATACCTCTTATTTCTTTGGAAAGGAAAAAAAAATTATTTGTTCATGAAATAAGGTAAGAGACTCCTGTCATCACCTCCTGCTAGTGTCACAGTGGCACAAAAGCAAGCAATAGTAGGAACTGTATAATCGAACATGTTAGATGACCTCCAGGGCAGTACTGGGAGATATAGCAGATCTGGCCTCGCACTCACTAATGTCTGATTTACGTGTGGGTGATAGCAGCAGTTCCTGAGAAGTACACAGTTACTCAGCAAGAGTTTTCAAAAATCAAGAATATTATAGAATAATAAAGGCACTGCAAAAATTATTTTGAAAGTGATATAAAAAAAAATCAGTCTGAGTACACTACTATAAAACACTACTCCCAGTGTTTCAATGTCTTTTCATGCCTTGGTGATAATTTAAACTAAATCTAAACTAGATGGAAATGGAGATACCTACAGTCAGGGAGAATAAGATGCTTCCAAAAGCAGAAGCAAAAACACTGAATGGGTTGCTGGTTTACCTTGACAGTAAGAAAAGGTGAACATGAAGGGTAAATCCAGCTGACACAGCAAGGCAAGCTGTATGAATGCCCTTCCTTTGTTGTTCCTGCAAAGGAACTTGTATCTAGGTCCTGAGGACACTAATGGGCTTTTATGGTCCTGGGCGACCCTCAAGCCCATGGGCCTAGGAGCCCTGGTTCATAGAATCATAGAATCACAAAATCATAGAATGGTTAGAGTTGGAAGGGATCACAAGGATCATCTAGTTCCAACCCCCCCTGCCATGGGCAGGGACACCCTCTGCTAGACCACATTGCCCAAAGACCCATCCAACCTGGCCTTGAACACTTCCAGGGATGGGGCATCCACAACTTCTCTGGGCAGCCTGTTCCAGTGTCTCACCACCCTCACAGTCAAGAATTTCTTCCTAATGTCCAATCTAAATCCCCCCTCTTTTAGTTTAATCCATTACCCCTTGTCCTGTCACTACACTCCCTAATAAACAGTCCCTCTCCAGCTTTCCTGTAGGTCCCCTTTAGGTATTGGAAGGCCACAATTAGGTCTCCATGGAGCCTTCTCTTCTCTAGGCTGAACAACTCCAGTTCCCTCAGCCTGTCCTTGTAGGAGAGGTGCTCCAGTCCTCTCATCATCTTTGTGGCCCTTCTCTGGACTTGTTTCAGCAGCTCCATGTACTGGAGCTGTACTGGGGACCCCAGACCTCGATGCAGTACTCCAGGTGGAGTCTCACAAGAGAGGAGTAAAGTAAATCACCTGCCTCAACCTGCTGGCCACACTATTTTTGATGCAGCCCAGGACACGGTTGGCTTTATGGGCTACTAGTGCACATTGCTGGCTCATGTTGAGAATCTTTAAGGTTGGACAAGATCTCTAGGACCATCAAGTTCAACAGGCAACCCAACACCACCATGTCTACTAAACCATGTCCCGAAATGCCACATCTACATGCTTTTTGAACACCTCCAGGGACTCTGACTCCACCACCTCTCTAGGCATCCTGTTCCAATGCCTGACCACCCTTTCAGTGAAGAAATTTTTGCTAATATCAAATCTCAACCTTCCCTGGAATAATGTGAGGCCATTTTGTCTTGTTCTGTCACTTGCTGCTTGGGAGAAGAGACCGATCCTCAGCTCACCACAACCTCCTTTCAGGTAGTTGTAGAGAGCAATAAGGTCTCGCCTGAGTCTCCTCTTCTCCAGACTAAAAAGCCTCAGTTCTCTCAGCTGCTCCTCTGTGCTCCAGACCCTTCACCAGCTTTGTTGCCCATGTCTGGACATGCTCCAGCACCTCAATGTCTGTCTTGTAGTGAGGGACCCAAAACTGAACACAGCACTCGAGGTGCGGCCTCACCAGTGCCGAGTACAGGGGGATGATCACTGCCCCAGTCCTGCTGGCCACACTATGTCTGATACAAGCCAGGATGCTGTTGCCCTTTTGGCCACCTGGACACCCTGCCAGCTCAGTCCCTGCTGGGGACAGGCTATAGGTTTACCAGCCTTCAGCTCCAGTTGTGTTGCAGCCATGCCTGGGCCTGACCTGGCTGTGGGCATGACCCCAGCTCATGAGGAGCCATCTAAGCCCGGCCACCACAGAGCTGTGTCTAACACTGGGTACCCTCACTGGACCAGATCCTGACTCCCACCGCTGGGATAATACCCAGCACGGCCTCTGCCTGACCTTGTCCCCAGGGCTGGGACTGCCCCACAGCTGCCCTGCTCCTGGCTGGGGCTGGGACAGGCCTTGTCTGCAGGGCCCTGCTGCTTGCCTTGTCCCCCCTTGGCTGCCATCTCCCTGCCCTCAGGGAGAAGGTGGCCTGTGCTATTCCCTGGACAGTTTGACATCCTCAGTTTCTAAATCCTGACTAAGCTGAGGTGTTCCCTAAGCTGTTTAGTCAGGGCAGAGCTGGGCATGCACAGAAGTAGAATTTTAGTAAACTAGACAATGTTAACTTTTTTAAAGGATGTTTGTGGAATCCGCTTACCATGTGGGTTGGTAGCAAGTGACCCAAGGATAACTGGATGTTGTGGGTTTCTGGCGAATGC
>VWZZ01007514.1:1195786-1206960 GCA_013399095.1 Psophia crepitans | reverse complement strand
TCCTGGCTATCGGGATGCTCATACTAATCATTACTAAGATTTCATACTTAGTAAAGCAAGTTAAGAAGGTATTAGTCCTAATGAATAAAGCAAGTTGAACACCAACTTGAACATCAAGCAATTTCTACAGTTTTATTTTTCTGCCTAAAACAAATCATAAAGTAAAGCACCATAAGGCATTTTCACCTCCTGGTAATTATTTCAGGTTGTATTCATAGAACAAACCAACATAGTTATGGGACAGTTAGAGGAATATAATTAAAATATGCAGCAAGCCACACTGCACAATATCACATTATATCATAAAAGATTACTGAGGCAACGCTTTTCTGTTCCTGCTATGGCTGTGAAGACACTGTACCGTGAGAATAACAAGACCCAGCCGGTACAAAAGCACCGCACGCTGAAGATGAGGTGCAGCAGCCAAACCCCTGTTTCCCAGGCTGCTCCCGTCCTTCAGCTCCAGACCAGGCTTCGTTCCACTCGTTTTGCAATCAAGCAAAGAACAAAGTCCTGCTAGCAGAACTTCCTTGCTTACTGCAGAACTGCTTTTCCCCGCCTGAGAGGAAGGGGCCAGGAGGATGCCGCCGGCCGGCTGGGAAAGGCAGGGCTCCCCCCCGAGAGAGGCGCCAGCCACCAGCACAGCTTTGCTCTCGGGTAAGGGGCTCCGCGCCGGCAGTTACCAGCAGCCACAGCAGGAGAAGCCGCCCACGTAACCCGCCCGCGCTGCCTTCAGCTTGCGGTGTCTCAGCGCTCCTTTCCAACACAGACCCCAGGAGGAGCGAGCTTACGGCAGCGGAGAGCGCCCTGTTCCCGCTCAGAACAGCCCCTCCAAACACCCTCACTGAGCCCTGAAGGGCGATGCGAGGTGAGCAGAGGGCCCAAGAACCGGCCCCGGTTTGAGGCGAGGCAGGGCAGGGCACGAAGCCGGGGGGCAGGGCGGCGGGAAAGAGATTTCCCCACACACTCCTCTTTTCCTTTAGGGATAGAGAGGCGCAACGCTGCTCGCTCGGGTCTGGCTAAAGCTTCCCCTGTCAGCCACTTACTCCAGTCCCCAGAAGACGAGCCCAGCCAGGCGCAGCCGGCACCGAGACCGCCAGCCCTACAGCACAGGGCCGGCAGGAGACGCGGGTAGCCCGGGCAGGCCCGACCGGAAGCCGCCTCAGCGCACCGGGTAGCCACGGGAACAGCCCTCACGGCGCCGGCGCCAGGGGGAGGCGGGGCGGAAAGCGGAACGCCTCTTGATTGGGCGGCTCCGTGGGGAGTCTGATTGGGCGCTTCGAAAGGCGGGCGGTGGTTGGCGGGAAGGGCAGGGCTGGTGCGTGGCTCAGCGGCTGGCTAGAGACGGGGCCGCTCCTGCCCGGTGCGGGGTGCAGGGAGGGTCTTGCCGCTCCGTGGTTCTCTTCGCTTCCGTGCTCTCTGCCGGAGGCTCCCTGGACACTCATCGGACCGGACAAGCAGTCATAGCCCTGGGTGAGGACCAGCGTCCTGTCTTTCGCCGGAAGCTCGCACTAGGCCTTGATCAGTGAGGGGAACTCGTGAGCGCTTGGGGAACCGTTCTAACTCGCTGACCTTGGTGTTCGCCGAGGCCTGTGGTAGCTCCGCGCTTAGGACTGGTGTCAGTGTGCTGCCAGCCGTGTGCGGTGCGGCTTGGCGCACCTTGGGGAGGGAGCGAGCCCCCTGCGCCGGCCCGCGCCTTGGCGGTGGCTTCTGGAACGTTTCGGCTTCCCAGGTGGCCTCATCATGGACGAAACCGTTGCTGAGTATATCCGAAGAACTGTACTAAAAATCCCACGGGATGAGATCAAGACAATGCTACAGGAATGGGGCTTTCTCTCGGAGGCGCAGCTGCAAACCATAAACTTCCATCAGATCAAGGAGAACATTTCTCAAGACGTTGTTCAGCTCTGTGAGGTAATCCTGTCCTTCGGCAGCTGCCTGGCAGGGACACACTGGAGGCATGCTGAAGCACCATCAAAAACACATTCTTACGAATAACTTTTTTTTTTTTTTGCTGTAACATAGGATTAAGTAGCAATTTGTAGTCTGGAAAACGTAAAGCTAAACTGGTAATACCATCAATTTTGTCTGATTGATAGGAATTCAGGATTGACCTTTACTGAGCATGGCAGTGCGTGTTTTGAGCTCGAAGTTGCTCAAGGTAGATGAAAGCTCAGTGTGATAAACCTTTAAGAAATGGGTGTATTCTAAATTGTAAAATAAAGGCATTGATTGTGATGTTTACTCTTTACATAGTGCTAATTGACATCTAGTTAGTATGGGTAATGATAACACTAGTATATATATTTCAAACTTTTTAGTTTTGGTTTGTTGTTGTTTTGGTTTTTTTTAATTTTCCTTGGCCAGAACCACTTCCATTCTGTGTACTTAAGCAAAAAAAGCTTTTCTGATCTCCTACTTAGATACTCCAATTTTGGTGTACCAGCAGTCTTTATACATAGTATCATAAACCAGATAGATACAGTTATTATTGATGTCTCTTAAATTTGATAGCTTTTTTGTATCATTCCCTTTGAATTTCATCCGCAAAGATTAATTACACAGGCTGTAGATCAAACTGCAGGCAAGAAACTGTGAAGTCATTCTTGTAAGACAGCAAATCTCATCGTTTAAAATAACATCTGTTTTTGAAACACTCTTACCTGTAACAAGTAGTGCCATAAAGTTTCTTTAAAATCTTTTCATGCTGTAAAGGTGACATAAGGAAGAACCAAGCATGTTAAAATTCCTGACAGTGGAATGCTAGTCACTATTGCATAATGTCATGAATACCCATTAATTTTACTTTCTAGTTGCCTGTACATGGTACTATAAAGAGTGTTCTTGTTGCCTCTGCAGAAACACTTCAACCTTGCTGAAACAGCTTTTGTTACTGTTTCTCAGAACTGTATTGTGTGCACAGTGGGACCAGGTGTGGTGTCTTTGAGGAGAATGTATGTGCTGTGGACTACACTGCAATGTAACTTAAACTACCAGTACTGAGATTATTTCACTTACAGTGTGATAGAGCATTCTGGACTTGCAGTTCACCACACGCTGTTGTTCTTTCCAGGATAATTCTGCAAACATAAAGCAAGCAGCTGTCCTAGACGTAATTTGTAAGTAGAAAATTAATTAAACTAACACTTTATATTTTTTTCTGAGTAACTTGATAATGCCCTTAATTACTAGGCAACTGCCCTAGTGAGGTATGGATTCATTTGATGTAAACAGATTACAGTTTAGATAATGATTCTTACTCAACCCGACCTTTTTTTAAAATAATTTCAAAAGTTCAAAATCGACTAAAGCATGTTTGCTTCTTCTGAGGTCTAAACCTAAACTGTGGTAAGCGCATCCAGCACACAGTTATAAATATCGAAAGACTTGTTTGTCTCCAGTATGCGCTGAACCCCCAAATATTGTGCTCCAGTGGGGAGTGACATAGGCAAAACTATCAGCAAATACTCCAAGTGGAACTCTAACTGCAGTATTAATTCAAAACTTGTATGTAATAGTTTAAATCTCAAGGTTTCTTTTAGCAGTCTACACTTCTTAGTTTGAGTTTAGACTAAGTTTCAGTCATTTCTTTAAACATTGAACCTCAGAGGTATCCCTTATTAATTGCTTAACTGAATTACAAAAGATCCTCCAATCTCTTTTAATAAAAAATTGCTTTTAGGTTTACTATGAGTGGTAGTTTAAGAATGCTGAAGAAGTTATATTGTATTATCAAAAGTAGTCTTTTTATTTGTTCCTTCAATTGCCGTTTGATAATACACTGTGTTATTGAGCGATTCCTATTTTTCATAGACAACCACATCTACCCAAACAAGAGAGTGTGGAGTGTCTACCAGATGAACAAAACAGGTAAAATGCCTTTCCTTGCTGTAATCTCTCAGTTCTCAGCAACCTACTGTGCTGCTTCCTCAGGTCACGTATTTTAAGTGTACAAATGTAGTCTAGTATGAATTTTTTTCAATAGAGAGCTTGAAAGTTTTTAGAATATTTTCTATTAATGTCTGAAGCAATTATTAGAAATTAGTAACTACTAATTAAATATTAACCTTTTCTCTACATAGCAATAATGAGGCTCAAATTTAGTACACAGCTTTTCATATAGGGCTGTGCAGCTTCAGCTTGTTCTGCCTACTCTTGTTTCAGGAAAACTAAAAAAGAACTGGTTCTTGTAAACACAATTCTTCTTTTTTCCTTGTGTAACAGGGGAAGAAACAGTAATTTTTGACTTAACAGATTTCAAAAAAAAATTTAAAAGAGGACTGCGCTCAGCCTTGAAAAATGTAAGAATAAATCCATTCTAAATTTGTTACATAGCTCTGGTGTTAGATTGTTTTCATAACTTTAGTGAAGTGGTTTGTTTTTTCTTACAGTCTATGTCAAAAATTAAATGGAATTATTCATTTGGGAGTGGTAGGAACTGCATGTGAAATAGGAAAAAACGTACTGCATATTTGTTCTAGCAACTTTACAATTATGCTGGAGTGAAATAAAACGTATGTTTGCCTTAAAACATGACAGGCTTCAAGAAAGGCAATATGTTTATGTTTCCTATCAAATCTTTGCCCTGTTTGAGTGGACGTATTGCCTAGGTGCACTGATACTGCTTTGTCCTGTTACCCAATAACAACACACAAATAAGGATATTGGATCAGACAGAGTATAGAGGGAATTTGACGTAGCCAGTAAGCGGGACAAGGAACTTCAGTTATTATGACTTTAAATTAGTAGCAAAATTGTATCCATTTCCTTTTAGTTCTGGTTTTGAAATGACATTTTGTGACGGCTGTGACAACTTGACCCTCCTATTTCATTACATTATAATGACTGAAAGACCACTGTCAGTAGCAAGAAACAGTTTCTAGACTACAGAAATGAGCATGGTAAGGAAAAAAAAATGGGAAGGAGGTACTATCATCTCACTTTTTTACAGAGCAATTTGCAGAAGCCTTTTCTTGCTTTAGCTCACGAGCTTCAATTAAGCAAGGTAATAGAAAATTAGCTCTGGCAAGATAATAGAAAGTTAGCTGTGTCACTTCTTGCCACAGAAAGAATTCCCACTGACAACAGTAGAGGGCAACAAATACAAATCAAACTAACAGAAACTCAGCTGCAGTTCACATAACTATATTACAATAAAAGTTTCCAATATTTTTTTTTGAATTCACAAAAACTTTGAGAAGTGATGTTGGTCCGGCAATTTAAACTGTTTGTGGCCTAGTGGACTAAAAGCTTGACTACGTGTGCCTCAGGCAAAGGGATAGGGATTTTTAAGGAAGTTTTCCCACTTTTAAGTCACCCAGACTGATTCAAGGTATAAAGAATTAACTGACGAGCAAGTCCACAAGACAAGGAAAGGGAATCTTTTTCAAATTTCTGTTTGTGTGTTCTTGAGCAGTGATAAATACTATATTTGGGTCTAAAATCAAAAGTTGACCAAAAGTTTCTCAAAAATTGGACATAGTGGAAATACTTCCACTAGCCTTCCCTCTAAATTGACACATTTTTGTTGTTATTTTCCCGAAAGACAGAATCAAGGCTTTTGTAATAAGCTATTTTTATTTTCATGCTTTAGCAGAAAATGCACATCATCAGGAACAAAAGTCATATTAGAATTTGGAAGGGGATTTCCCTCCCCGCCCCAGTTTGTGAGGTGGGGTTTTTTGTGGAAATTTGATTTACATACAAGCTTGACCAGACTACTGGGATTTGCTTCTTATTCAGGCAGTGATGTACTAAATTATGTTTGGGTCTTGTGAACACAGGGTTAAGAGATAACAAAATCTTTTCTGGATACCTGAATGTGCTAATAAATCAAAGCTTTTTTTTTTTGTTTGTTTAGGTCACCATCAACTTTAGAGTATACGAGGATAATGCGATCTGGATTAGAATTGCCTGGGGAACGCCATATACAAGACCAAACCAGTACAAAACCAGCTATGTCGTATACCATTCACAGACTCCCTATATCTTCATTTCTGCCTCGGTGTTGAAGAGCAACTTGCCTCTGCTATGTCAGGTACAGAATGAAACTGTGTAGACCCTGTCACATAGAGCTGTTATAGCGTTAGCTTTTAAGAGGATGGGTAAAGATTTGTCGCTTAATGTCATTTACTGATTTCTGTGGTCTTTTTTTTTTTTTCCCCTTAACGTGTGATAAAAATGGGGCAAAACCCCAATCTTTGTTACCTTTGGAATGGTGAATAAAATCTGTTCATTGGGATTTTTGCTGACCTTGAATTGTTTTAATTTCTTAACCAGGTGTTAGGCAATATTGAGTTAAATTGTCTCGTAGCAGTTGAAGAATATTACATCAACACAGCTAAATTCAAGAACGAAACGTATAAGCTCATCAGGGAATGCTATTAATTAGTTTTAGAAGACATTTTCTGCCAGCTGGTGATGATCAGCATTGACAGTCTTTAATTTTTATCTATTTAGCAGGCTTCCATACTAGTAACTTAATTATTTTATTAATCTGTTTTATTTATTTATTTTTCAGCTTATAAGGCTATAGGCTTATCTGGTTAATGCTGTGAATGCTTTTAAATATTAACCAAAGCTTAATAACAGTCTAGTCAACTTTTTTTTTTCCCCCCAGACATGAGAATCCTGCTAGTTAAAAGGTAGCTGCTTACCTTGAAACAAAAACATTGCCATGTCTAGAAATACTTTTTTTTTCCATATTATTAGTCATTAGATAGTAATGACTACGACTGATGTTAAAACAATTTCAATTTTTATTTCAAGGCCCTGGTTGCTGCTTCCAATTACCATGACATCCGTGAAATGGAGCTTCGAAGTCATTCTTTAAACTCCCTTAAAGACATTGTGTTTAAGAGATATAGCCAGGTGAGCCACTTCACAAGTACATCCTAAGATAAGTCTTGCTTTTTGTTTCAGGCCTAGGTCTCACTCCCTAGCAGGGGGGAAAATTCACCTCTTCTAAGAGATGATCAAGTTAAAATAATACTGAACTACTGAGGTGGACAGCCTTTTGTGAAGGTAACATTACAATGGGAATGTAATTACTTGGTATCCCACCTACACTAGATTATTGTTACTCCTGGTGGTTAAACTCAGTCTAAACATTGTATGAAGAATTCACTCTGAGGATTTTTTAGTGTCATTTCACTAGGCTTCCTAGAGCAATGAGTTGAATGCTGTTAGAATAGGGACTAACTCTACTCATCCACGTAAAACGTGTCAATGGGGAAATGTTCACAAAACAACATAGGATGGGCATTCTCTTCTCAAAGATGGGCTTTCTGACTTCTAGTAATTGTCGAAAGTTGGAAGAATACTCACTTTCAGAATGAGGAGAAATCTGGACAGTTCTTTTCAGCTACAGCCTCTAAAAGTGGAAGTGAACTAAAAGCTTTTTCTTCTCCATTTAGAACTTCCAAACTTATTATCCGAAACCGCTACCAGAAAGGAATGTAGCACCGGAAAGTGGTATGTATATTTGAAATTTAACAGCAGTTTGGATGTCATTACTTAGATTCACAATGGGAAGTGTATGTATATTACATTCACATTATATTACCCACCCCTGGTGAGGTGCTGTAATACTGGCTGTCGCTAGGAGAGGTAAATATTACCCCGTGACTGTCATCAGACACAGTTATGAAATGACAAATGCTCAGTGCTCAGTTATCTCTTTTCATATTAGATTGGTTTTTCATCTTGGTAAGAATTGAAAATAGAAAAATTACAGAAAATATAAACAACAGAGACAACTAGCCTATGGAAAAAAATAAGATGAATTCTTTAAAATTATTATCTTCCGATTTTCACTGGAGTAATCCCCTGATCAGGAAAAACAGTATTGTATCAACTGACAAAGTTACCTTTCTGTTTTTTTTTCTTCTCTTCCTTTCCCTACTCTTTCCCTTGCAACAGATTTAAGGATAATTGACGAAAACAAAAGCGAGAAAGAAAGAATAGAGAGAGTGAATCGGGAAATTTTTGGTGATGGTCCCCAACCAAAACTCGAATTTGCACAATATAAGGTAGTAAAAGCAAGAAATAATCTTTTTTTATATAATTGTAATACAGTGGTAATTAGGGTTATTTGAAGCACATATGAAGCTCATGCTATAAAAAACATCATAATCTAACTTCTTGGATGGTGCATGGACTTTATCTGATGAACAGATATATTGGAAACTCTAAGAGACGCTTGATGTTTCATAGTACTGCTGAACAAGCTGTCTCTTTCAGGGGAAAACTGTTTACCACATGGTGGCACCCTCTAATTTTATTTAAATATTCCTCCAGCTAGAATCATGTTAACGTTAGAAATAACAAACAAACACGATACAGTCTTATTACATTTTTATTGTAATGTTTAAATAACTTATAAATAAAATATATTCATTGTTTATACTCCCTGGTTACATTTTGTGTTAACAGCTTGAGACGATGTTTAAAAGTGATCCTAAAATGGATGTTTTGGATAAAAAAGAACCATTCAGATGTCTGGTCAAATTTTCTAGTCCACATCTCTTAGAATCGCTGAAATCCTTGGCACCAGCAGGTAAGTGTCCCAACTCTATCAAATGGAGGAAAAATACACAGTGAAGTATTTTTGCCATTTTGCATTCTGCTTGTATCTTGCATAAGGGAGAACCTTCATGGTTTGTTTAGAAATACATAGAAATTTAGTAAATAATTGTTACCACTACAAAAACTTATGTCTAAATACATACCAGTTTGTTCTAGAAGTACTAGTTTGTACATAGATGTTCAAGCTGTGTTTTTAGTTTTATAACAGGTATGAAAGGTAAATAGTGGTTGAGCTAAGCTGTAATTGTCTGTCTCTCTCTCTAGGTATGGCTGATGCACCACTTTCACCACTACTTACATGTATACCGCAAAAAGCTAGGAATTATTTTAAAATTCGAGAGAAAAAAAGTTTACTTCCAGGAAGCTTTGTAAGCCCTTAATTTAAAACCGACTCATAGAGGAATATTCAACGCATGTGTTAATGGTCTTAATCTAAATCATCATAAACCATAAGACAGATTTTTAAAAAATAATTCTTTGATAATCCCTCCAAGTTTATTTCCCAAATTATTTAACTGAATAATAATAATTGAATAATTCCAAATACTTAAATTATTGTCCCACATTTGTCTTTAACAGAAGATAGCCCCTTTCCTTAAATAATAAAAAAATTAGTTGCAAAGTTTAAACAGATCATATTTTCTTTTAAAATTTAAATGTGATGACTGCTCTTAACTGTATTTTTAATAGCATTTCTGAAGCTCAAGCTTAATAAAGGTACACTAAGAGCTGTAGCTATTCCGTTTACTGCCATAGCTGTAGATGGTGGAGATATTCTAGGTGGCCACCTTACCTTGGCTCCAGTTGAGCCGTGTAACAGAATACGTGCCTCATTTTCAACATGTGAATGGTCCCATTCAAGTAGCGGAACCAGCCGTCTGCAGGTCGGGCCTGGTTTTATCCTAGTAGATGAAGATTACATTCAAAGACCATTGTGTGGCGTGGAGAAGAAGGGACTCTTGAAAGTTTCCATCCAGCTTTCATGGATATTAACGCAGATCCACTGTTTTTGCTCACCAAGGGCAGCAGCCAATACCAAACATTTAAATTAAAAAATAAAAATCTGTCTATTGGTTTTAATGTCTTCTGAAATCTTAGAGGAATACAATGGAACAGGCAATAACTTTCTTTTGAGGAAGTCCATGGTTTAGAATATTTCGATTTAAGACTTGATCCTTCTGCCATCCTTGCACCTTCCCCCTTTTTTGTGCTTGGGGACATAAAAGATTGCGGAATCAAGCTGGCAACATTCAACAGCTTCGCGCTGGAGTTCTTCAGAGCTGGTGAATTGTAATTGAATTATGTAGATATTTTCATGTCACTTGTGCATCATTTTTAATTTCAGATGGATTTGATCTGAAGATTCAGTTATAGCATATGAGTGTTTCTTTTTTGTTACCCTGAAACTTTGTGTGTGCACTTTGTGTATATGGAATTTCTCATTCCCTTTAGATCTGTCAGTGGGCAGAGACGGTCTTCATAACGTTACAGCATAGTGTAAATACTTTGAGAGGTTGTCTGAGAATGTTTGTTTTCAAACTGTAAATAAATGTGTAAATTAAGTCTTTTCATACAAGTTTGTTTGGCCTGACTTCGAAACATGACTTGGAGTATACTGACTTTTGGGTTGTTTTGCTTTGTAGCATCTCAACGTACCTCACACAGAAGCTAGGACTATCTGCTAGGGATGTATTTTTAGGATTTCTACCTGTGTGATTACTGGTTGTGTCAAGCGAACACTGAAACGGCAGGATTCCGAAACAGCACCAGGTTTTGTGTGATATACAGATGTTAAGAGCCAGCTCTTAACTGTCTCACTCCTGCCCTCATGGAGCCTTGGAGGTCAATTCCAGTGTGCATTTCACTCTGCAGTTTTCTCTCCCAAATAACCAAACTGCCTGAGCCAAGCATGATGTACCGTAAACTTCCAAAAGCCTCCAAGGGTGGCGAGTACCTGTTTGCCCCTTGTTCCTGGGAAAGGCGGTTTCTATGCCCTTTTGAACAACTGAAAAGTTGGCGTCTCCCCTTTTCTGATACACGTTTTCTCTCTCGGCTCCTGTAGAACTAGGCAGCAGCCCCGGCACGCTGGCGGGTATTACGGCCTGCCTGCGGCAGCCTGCGAGCGCCACGCACCGCCCCGCTCTGCCCACTCACGGCCCCGCGGTTTCGCCCTCTGACGGGCCGAGCTATGGGGAAAGGCTCCGGTGCGCGGGGTCCTCGGTTCTTTCAAGCGCCAGCTGAGTGCCAGCCACCGCTGGGCCGAGCCCTGTCCACCCCCGGGCGGGCGGAGGATGGCCCAAGCGCTCTCTCACGTGCGCTGGCTCCGTGCTCTCTCACGCAAACACCGTTATTCGCTTTATTTTGTAATTTATTTTTTGTCTTCTCCCCTGGAGGCCGCTGAGGCAGCTGCCGACCCCCCGGCGGGACGCTGACGTAGGGGGCGGGGCCGGGCACGCGCCTGCTGAATATTCAACAGCGGCGCTGGCTATTGGTGGCTGCCCCCGGAAGTGGGGGGCCGAGCAGCTGACAGCAACATGGCGGCGGCGGCGGCAGCCGGGCGGCGTGGCGGGGGGCTGGGGCGGCCCCCG
>VWZZ01007514.1:1169138-1195416 GCA_013399095.1 Psophia crepitans | reverse complement strand
CCGTGTGCGGGCCGGGGCGTCCCGCGGGGGCGGCTGCCGCTTGGGCCGTGCTGGGGTGCGCTTCGTGGAGCGGAGTGAGAGTGTGTGTGGGGGGGTAACTCCAAGTGGGGATAACGAAGCGTTTCTCCGGTTCTCTTGTTTAAATCTCCCCTCCCACCCCCGTGAAAAGCGTGTGCAGGTGTCTGTGAACACACGGGCGTGTGCACGGCCTGACCGGTCGTATTGAGAATTTCTATATAATTACCTACAGAAAACAGCCGATTTTGTACCAGCGTTGAACAGAGTGAGAAGTTCTCTGGGGCTCGGTTTCTCTTATTTTGCCTCCTTGTCGCAGTCAGACGTCGCAGCCGTGCTGGCGAGGTGCCGTGCAAACACGCTGCGTTTCCTACCTGGGGCAGCTGGTAAGCCATCGCGGCCCCAGCGCTTTGTGCTGGGGGGTTGGTTTGTTTTTTAAGAACATCTGCGAGCCAAAAAAGCCCTGGATGGGTGGTGCCATTTTGGAAACAAGCCCTCGCTACCACAGCGCTCTTGAGAGGAAACAGCGTGCAGTGGAGGGGAGGAGGAGAGCCCCGGTTCGGCAGGTGTATGCCTGAGTGTGGGCCTTTCACAAAGATACCCTCACTGGTCTCAAAATCATCATGCCAAGTGCATGAGAGCAAATCCTACTCCTGCAAAACTTCAAGTGCAGCATTTATAGCTCTGAAAATGCAGCCCCAGTGGGCAAACAATAAACGTACTTGTTTTGTGAAACAGCTAATTACGAAGTCAAGTGTGCGTTACAGATGATGGTTGGTGGTGAACAGGAGGAAATAGTCTCAAGGATACTTGCAATCTCCTACCTCTGTTTTATTTCATTTCCCAATGTGCACCAACAACTTTTGTGTTTGTTAGATATTGTCTCACATATACATATGAGCGGAGGTACAGTGGAAGTTGAAAATGTTTGTTCATGTTCAGCAGACAGTCGTTTCGGTTGTCAGGGTGTGCAGCAGCCAGTGTGGACTGAGGCTGCTGAGTTGTGTAACGAGGCCTGGTACAGTAGGTGAGGAGATGCTGCTTTCCCAACAAGCGCCTGGAGAGCTATTAACTATTGGTGCCTTATAGAGTTGTGTTTCACGTGCCTAATTACTAAATCTTGTGATAGCTAGGATAAATACTGGAACACGGATGGATGCAGATTTTCAGGACCATCTGACTTATTACAAGGGCATTGTAATTGAGAGTAAAATCTTACTGAGGCTTAAGGGTGACCGATTTTTCTGTACTATGTCTTAGATAAAATATCCTCAGTATTATGCGTGGCTTGAGAGTGCCTCTTGAATGAAAGGATGAAGACATGAAGATAAAAAGATGTAAGTCTAGGTCTGTGTGTTACTCTCCTTCTCCAGAAAGAGATGGACTTGGACTAATAATTTAGTATTAGCATTTCCTTTTAAGAGGTAACAAATTCCCCAGACAAAAAGAATGCAGTAGATTGTGTTTGTTAGTGAAACATGAGGAACTAGTGAAGAGGCAGCTTAGCAAATGAGACAGTAAGAAGCTGGTGGGGAAGAAGAGGTGGTAGTGCTGAAGAGGAGGGAGGTTGACTTGGTTAGTTTTCATTAGTAAAAGTAGCACCAGTAGAATCTTTTGATATCAAAACCTGAGGTATAGTTGCTGTGGAGGAAGGGCATTTACATAGGAAAGCAACATTACCCTGTAGAGACAGAGTTGAGTGCAGTAGTAGGAGGTTGGAGTCCTGTGAACTGATAACAAACAAATTTGATCCATCCTGGTTTGTCACAGAAATAACAGATAGGAACCACTTACAAAAGCTGTTTGGCCATATGCATTTAGGGTAATGCTCCTGTGAGAAGGGCGGTGCAAAAATATGTCAGAAGGCTGTTTTCTGTCGCTGCTGTAGGGTGGGAATCGGATTCCGCTAAGCTAAAATGAACCCAGCAGAGGTGTAGAAAGGGGCTGCTAAGGATGCTGAATGGCAAGTGTGTCCGACAAAGGGAAGTGAGAAGAATTTGGCTTGTTTGCCCTAACAAAAGAAGGTATGATGAGATACTGATATATAAATGTTTGTTTTCTGTCTCCTTAGCTTATCTAAGCTGGTAAAAAATGAGAACAGTGGGTATAAACTGGCACTGAATAAATTAGCCTCGACACTTTTTTTTTAATTCTTTGGTCTTTTGTCCGTATTTTTTTATGGAGAGAAGGGGAAGACTTCTGGGTAGTTAAAAAATTAAGCTGGAGGATTTTACGTAAAGGAGAGGATTCTGTGCTAGCGGGGAAGCTGTAGTCTGTGGTGAAGTGGGAGGGGTAGCTTTCCCTCGGGGTAGGTTACTCAGATGCAAATATTACACTGCTACAACAGTTTTTATAAAATAAAAACTGATTAAAAAAGAATAAATGCACTTCTATCTGTGCCATTTGGTGAAGAAATGCGTGATCTGAAAAAATGTTTTAAATAGTTGGCTACAGTCTGTTGTAACTTATTGTCTTAAATTTACCAAGCCCTAACCGAACGACAGTGTTCCTTACGATAGAGGTGTCTGCATTCGGAGAAGTTAATTGAACAAACACCCACCGATAATTGTGCTGGGTGGCTGTTGCAGAAACACCGAAGTAGAAACATGGGAAGTAAAATCAGATGGACAAGGAAAGGGCTTGTGAGAACAGCTGAAATAGGACTGACTGGCCAGGCGGGTTTTTGAGAAGATGTAGGATTGACCGTTTAGAGCCAGAAGGGCTTTGAAGGTGCTCAAACCAAGATTGCTGTCTGGATAGGGTTACTTACATGTGGAGAGTGTCTCAACAAGTTTCTTGTGATCTGTGCCGTTAAAGTCTATGTTCCAGCTCTTAAATAGTGTCTTACTCATGTTTATATAGCTCTTAATCACTTGGTGTTATTCTGTACCTTACTACTTCAGCAGTTTTAAACAATTGACTGTTAAGTGTCTGAACATATTTCCCATACTGCCCCATCATTTGTTGGGTTGTGACATTAACTATAAAACACTATGAATAACTTCTCACTTAGGAATAAGTAACTTTAATTGCTGCTTACTAAGCATATTGCTTTCGTCTGCAGTGGGAGAGACCAAACACAGTTTTGACTTAAATCTTTTTTTTTCTCCTGAAGACTTTGAGATTGACTTCTGTCAGTCAAAGTGCTTCTGGGTGAACTCAGGGCTAAAAGGTGTAATTGGGAGCAGTGGGGCTGGAACAACTAGATTTGTTTGAGTCATATTCCTGTGGCGTTCGGGCAGTGGCTCTAGGAGGTGCAAAAATAATCACAGTAATTATTCAGCAGAGAGAAACCGGGCCTGTTTATGAATGGTTTGCTCATGGGGAGAACTGCTGTGCATGAAGGTGGTTAGAAGGTTAAAATGTTATGTGAAAACTCAGTTTTTAGAGAATTATTCCAGGTTTTCTTGATGAAATGGCAGCCGATCATTTTGGTTGAGAGGCTCTAAACTTTGGTTCTTTGAGTATGATACGTCATTAACAAAAATGAACTCGCAACAATGTCGGCAAATACTGGTGTTGAGTGTATGGAGATGTAACTGAAATACTGTTTGGAGGGATTACGTTTGACGCAGAGTATCTTAGATTGAGAGATGAGTTGAGGAAAACCAAAATCATTGCAGTGTCCTACTCACCTGCTTCTTGGTATTCCTGAAGTGTAAATGAAATGAGTACTTCTAAAGCAAGGCACCACTAGCTGGAACATGGAGTTGTTGGGTTGTGACTAAGTGCGGCTTGGTGAGAAGCAAGGGTGTGAGCAGTGAACCCTTTGTGTTCTGGCAGCTGTGGCACATACCTTCTGCTTGCTTTGCATGGGATGACTGTTGCACTTTGTGGATTCTTTAAGTTTGGTCTAACTTGTGTAAACACGAAGTACCTGAAGATCTGCCCAAAGAAGGTAGTGAGGGAGTGACTGGTGCAAAATCAACAGTTTACTGCTTACTGTGCTTACTGTTACTGTTGTCATGCTGAGGAAGATCAGGTGCAGAGCTCAAACAGGGCGTGCTCCAGTAATTCTTCCCTGAATAATCATCTTGGGGATGCTGTCGTGGCCTGCTGTAACTGGCTCTGGGGACTTGGTTGGCCTCCTACTCTGTCTCAGGACGTAAGGAGACTCGCAGCTACTCTGAGCATCATCTGATTTTTAATAGTTTGCTTTCAATTTTTTACTTAGACAGAGATGCCTGATGTTTCCACTGAGACTTTCAGATAGGCTATGTCTAGAGGGATGTCTTGTGTGGTTTCCATGGCTGTGTCCTCAATAGAAATAGGTTCTGTGTGTGGTTGAACAATTCAGACAATCTCGGTAGTGTGTCCTTTTTGAGCTAGTAGTGTGTATTTTTGAGGTCCTTTTTGAGCAAGGTATGTCGCTTTCTTCTGTTATGTACATGTGATGGCCACTGAGGCAGATCACATAGAAAGCGCAAGTATACCAGGCACGTCATGTTTGGAGGTTCAGAATCAGCATACCAGTTGTTATTTTCATAGACTTAAGTGAGATTTGGTTTATGATCTGAATTAAGTGGCACCTCAGAGTGTATTTGGCATTTTTCGTTTTATTACAAGTGAACTCTAAATAGTCCCAACAGAATTCCAGCGTCAGAGAAACGTTGTGTCACACAGCGTGTGACTAATTTTACTGGAGCTTCAAGTAGACTGTACTACTAACAAGTAAAACTACATTGAATTGACAGTGTAGTATCTGTAGGGAAAGCTTTTTGGCTCAATACAAAATGTGGTTATAATTGGCTTGGAAGAGCGAGTATCTTGCTAAAAGTAAATAGTACAGTATAGCCACTCTGTAGAGCTTGTCGTAATGTCACTTGGTAATTCTGATGGTGTATTTGCAAAGTAGCATCCACATAGGTGAAAA
The DNA here is from genome assembly GCA_013399095.1 of Psophia crepitans. Classification (NCBI taxonomy): domain Eukaryota; kingdom Metazoa; phylum Chordata; class Aves; order Gruiformes; family Psophiidae; genus Psophia; species Psophia crepitans. The sequence goes on along the minus strand of VWZZ01007514.1, from coordinate 1,190,528 downwards.
ACTCGTTGTGAACTTTCAGATCACTTAGGAAAGTGCCTTCAACTCGCTGAGGTGTGTACACTGAGCAAGCCAAAGTTGATATGTATTCTGAATGTTGTCTTTAATAATATGCAAACCTGTAAATCATCAACTTCTCAACTGGTTCTTTTTCAGGATGGAAAACTTAATGCACCAATAAGGAAGGGTTTGAAAACTTCACAGAAATTCTACTGCTGTCCTATTGAAGGCTGCCCTAGAGGACCAAACAGGCCATTTTCCCAATTTTCTCTTGTAAAACAGGTATTCCTATTTCCTAAAGCATTCTTTTCGTAGTGATTTAGTCCTGTCTGTGTCTCCTCCAGAGAGTGTACACTTTTGCATTCAGATACAAGAGAATTTTATGCAGAAGTCCACATGGGCACGTGATTAATGAATTTGCACGTTTGCATGTTTATTGTAGAGGACTCGAACCTTTTGATCGGGCAGATGGCAGTATGTTTTGCTTAACTAGAATGCAGCCCCTCTCCACAAGTTAAAAAGATGGAGAAAGATCAAAGGAGGGTGTGTATGTCACAGTAGCAACCAGCAGAAGTTTAAAATGTGGCTGATGCTTTTAAACTGCTTGGTGCCGTAAATGAAAAGGAGAAATTCTGGTGCTTGCTGTGAAGTTGACCTGTTTGACTTGAGACTGTTTGCTCAGTTGTAGATCTTCAGGAGCGTGCACATGTTGCAACATATACTTACCACGTTCTTTGGCAAGATTCATCTATAGATTTATTAACATCCATAGGAAACTTTTGGTAACGTTAGAACACATAAATGTGTATCTGTGTTTTAAGGTGCACACAGCACAAGCAGATTTGCAAACTTAAATTCTTGCTGTTGATTTCCTGAAGCTTGTAACTTATTCCTAATGAGACTTTAAAAAAAAAAATAATTCTAGTCTTCAGTGCTATTTAACAACTTTTAAAAAATGCAATTATTAATGTCTCCTTTAAATATGATTTTTTTCTAATCTTAGTTGAAGGCTAATGTTCACTTTTCGTTGTGTATTCTAGCACTTTATGAAAATGCATGCTGAGAAGAAGCACAAATGTGATAAATGTAGTAACTCCTATGGTACAGAATGGTACTTGAAACGGCATATAGAGGTCTGTGGCAAGACTTTCCAGTGTACTTGTGGGTGCCCTTATGCCAGCAGAACAGCATTACTGTCTCATATTTACAGAACTGGCCATGAAATTCCTGCAGAACACAGGTAAAAGTGAAGGAGTTAAGTAATGATACCTGTATTCATCACTGAGTCCTCTGTCTCCCACCTACTGGCTTTTTGTCTCCTTTCTGTTGGTTAAATTGGTAATAGGCTCACATTGGTTTAGCTGTAAAGCAGTTTGCAGTTTCTTTGTTCTGTTGCTTTCAGTAGTTTGTTTTGTTGAAGGCAGTGGTGATTGTCCAGTCGATAAGATCAGGTTTCCCCCTCATGTAAAGCAAAACGTACTGATGACACTGCACTGCATGGCATAAATGCTACTGGTTCTTCTTGCACCTGCTTTTACAGTTCTGTGAGAGTAGAGGTGATTTGCAAATGTTTATAGCTGGTAACTGTGGTGTGGGATGCAGTTCTGTTTATTTTCATTTATAGTCTAGTCGTCTTCGCAAGTATTAGTGAATTTTATTTTATTTTTAAATGCTTATATATGCATGTTTAGATTTATAGTAATCTTAACATGTGTGTATATTTCATAAAGGGTAATCTCTTTCCTAAGGCCTACCCTGTCTGTCTTGGAGATGGAACTGCTGCAGAATTAAGTTTTGTGTGAAGAAGTGCTAATTGTATCTTTGGTTTCCATGAGAGACCTTTACCTGTACATGAATTTTAAGAGCTCTGTCCCTCCTATTCTCAGTCTGAGTTAGCATCAAAGTAACAGATTAAACATATTTTCATATCAGAGTGCTTAATGTACAAGGGGGAAGAAACTGTGTAAACTTCCACCTCCATTTAGAAATAGGTCTCCGTAAAAGCGGTAACCTTTTTTTTTTTTTTTTTAAATGGGAGAGCGAGGAATGAAATTTTACAAAGCTGCAGTTCGTGGAGTCTTTTTATGTTTTAGTTGGGATTAGTTGTCTTCTCATATCCAGTGTCATCTGTGACTTCGGTTTATATTTTCAATGCAACGACTCAAAAGAATGGAAGGCAGATGTTTTGTGCTTGAAAGGAGTATAAATTATTGATCTCATGTTCACAGGGATCCTCCTAGTAAGAAAAGGAAACTGGAAACCTCCGTACATAATCAGCAGTTGGCAGAGAAAGCAAATGAAGCATTCATCAGTACACACAATAATAATCCTGGCACTCAGGAGCTGGAGTCCTCTGAAGTGAAACTAGTGACCTCTCTTGAAGGCTCCCGCAGTTCTAACTTCACGAACCAAATGCAGCCAAAATGTGCACCGAAGATGCTTTTACCGAAGCCCAGGGTGGCTTTGGTTAAACTTCCAGTGATGCAGCTTGCTCACTTGCCTGTATACGTATCTGCCACAGACTCTTCTGTCAAACCTGCTGTAGTGGCTGTTGATAATCAAGGTTCAGTTGTAAGTACCGTTCATTTATTGCCTCAATCTATAGGAATTCTGATTCCAGCACTGGAGGCAGAAACACTTGTATTTAAAGATAGTATGCCTGTTTCAAAAGGGACAAATTCTGGTGATTGTGAGCCAGTAAGTACTGGTGTACAAGTTGAGTTGGATAAGGTTACATCGACTAACACAGGGCAAGAGCTGGGGAATGTTTGTCACAAGAATAAAATTTCTTCAATAAACATACAGACTGACTTATCTTACATTTCACAGAACTTTGTACCTGCTGCAGCCTGGACTCCCAATTCTTCTGTATCCTCTTGCTCTCAGACAGATCTGTCATTCAGTTCACAGGTTTCGTTACCCATCAGTGTGCAAACACAGACGCTGTTGCCTGCTTCCAAACTGACTTCATCCATAGCTGCTCAGACTGATGCTTTTAGTCAGGTTTGTTTTCCAACGTGTGGCGTTTCTCGGGAGACTCAAACCAGTAGCACGCAGGACTCTCTTGATGGAAGAGTGCAGATGGACCAGGCTGTAATGTCCAGTGACATCTTTGACAATGTTCATTCGTCATACGTTTCTGCTCACATTGAACTTCCAGAAAACAACTTAATGCCTGCAAATATAGATCAAAGCTTGCTGCAGAGGAGTAATTGCAAGAGCCCGAATCAAGATACAGTGAAGTCTGAATCCCTTATCAGTTTCAATACACAGACTAATATACTTCCACCTCAAACTACGATGGATAATCAAACGCAGACAATGGACCTACTAAGTGATCTGGAAAACATCTTTTCCGGAAACATGTCTGGCCAGACACTGGATAATCGTGGCCTTTTGTCTGAGACAAGTTCTAATGCGGACACGCATCTGCCATCTGGTCCATCACAGAGCACAGGAATAGACTTTGACATTGAAGAGTTCTTTTCAGCATCCAATATCCAAACTCAGACTGAGGAGAGTGAGCTTGGTACCCTGAACTCTGAGCCAGTTTTGGAGTCACTGGACATCGAAACTCAGACTGATTTCTTATTTTCAGATAGTGCCACTCAATCATATAGCTGCCGAGGAAATTCTAACTTCTTAGGTTTGGAGATGTTTGATACACAGACACAGACTGACTTGAATTTCTTTTTGGACAGTAATACCCATCTGCCTTTAGGAAGCATTCTGAAGCAGTCTAGTTTCTCCATGAGTACTGACTCATCTGATACAGAAACCCAGACAGAAGTATATCCTGCTACCAAAAATATGCCTGCTCAGAGTATTGAAGGCAAAGTCCAGCTCAGTAGCACTGAAACACAGACTATGGATAGCTGCTTTGAGAATCTAGGAAGTTTATTCCTTACCAGCAATGAGACACAGACAGCGATGGATGACTTTCTCCTGGCTGACTTAGCCTGGAACACAATGGAGTCCCAGTTCAGTTCAGTAGAAACACAGACCTGTGAAGAGCTGTGCTCCTTGTTTCAGAGCTCTGGCAAGCCCAGCCGTTGAGTACTATCTAATATAACTGTTCCTGTGGTTTGAAATTAAGTTATTGGGGTGGGAGAGATGGATTGACCAAGTTATCCACTTTGCATTATTGAATGTAGTTCTCATGAGCAATTGGCCTAAGAGACTTTTCATGCTGAAGGTACTCTGTTGAGGTGTAACTCTCCATAAGCTGTGTGTATAACTGGGGGGGAAGGGAAGCCGTAACATGTTAATGTACATTTGAACCTTAAAAAAAATGTGGTGCCTATGTTTTGTCCTCAGGCTTCTTTATGAAGCTGATACTGCTTTCATTTGAACAGAAGAACTTGTAAAGCTGTTCTGTATATACACATCTCTCTATTCCTGGCTTACGTACAGGGTTCCAATGTGCTGGACCAAAACCCTGACCTGTCCAGTTCAGGCGCTTCCCTGAAATTACGGGGGAGGATTCTATTAGTGTAAGCTACTTCGCTTTACTTTTTTTAGTAGCTTGTATCTTAAATCCGGCACGAAGATAATAAGCCGTATTGTCTTCTTTTACTTTATGCCTTCACAGCTCTTTCTCCTGCATAAGTCAGTATTTTTCAAATACCTGTCCAACACACTAGACACATAAAGAATCTTGAATTATTGAGTATATTTATTATTAAAAGTATGTCAAAAGCAGTACTTTTAAAATTTCTTTTCCCTGAGTGGCACTGATGCCATTTGAAAGGTAGGAAAATAACTTGGAATACATAATTATAAGGAAAATTAGTATGTTGTCCTTTTAGCTAGTCTAATATATGAGACTAACATTTTTTGAGTCTTCAGGAGGGATTTGCTTAAATTATTTCTGACTGTAAGATGCAAATGTTACAGTGTGTGTGCCTCAAAGACTGGAATAATTTGTTTTCACTGAAATTCCCCTAGCTTTATTAAGATATAAGTTGAGAAATGTTACTGTGGTTTATACTTCTGTTACCTTAACAGAAATCTTTAGAAATAGGATGTTAAATTCTCTAAAATACTCAACCTGGACACCTGTGTTTTTACTCCCCACTTCCAAAAACAATTGGAATCCGTACAACAGAGCTGGGAGATCGGCTCTCAGAAACCCTTTCAGAACAACTGTATCTTCCTTTTGCACAGTGAGCTGCAGCCCTCATTCCTGCAGCTTTTAAGAGTTTTTCTGAGTATAGTAAAATTCAAACTGATTTCTCAGAGAAGAAACATGTGACCCCTTTGATTATTTTTTTTTTATGTTCACCTTGCCCCTCATGCCATTGTACTTTTCATTTGCATGAAAAAAATAAGGCAGTTTTGAATGTATGTTGGAATTTGGCCTTAACTCATTTTGATCTCTTACTATACTACCTGCAAAATGTAAGCCTCTGCTTTTGTCCTGGGTGGATTTTTAGTTTCTGTTACCTTAAATGAAAGGGAAACCTCTTCATGTCAAGCTCCTGGGCCTCTAACAGACTTTACTCGTCCATTGTGAGAGGTGTTGGTTGTGTATTTAGTAGGCAGCTCACCAGTAAATGTATGTCCAAGCCTTAGTTTTTGAAGACTCACTATGCTTTGTGCTTCATATCCTCAACTGAAAGATGTGGGAGTTAAGTTACTCATCCATTGCAGCTAGCTTGTTTTGTTGAAAATGAGCAATACCTTTTTTTTTGTCTCTTCCTACCACTCTTTAAGTTGCCATAGTTAACACACTAATATGGTAAGCGTCTCTGCTTCTGCTGCAAAGAATCTCTTTAGATTAACCCTGAAATTCATATTTCCTCCTGAAAGACTCCTGAAACCGTAGCTGTGTTGCCTGTTTAATTTTTCAGCCTCTCTAGACGCGAGTTCAGACGCTTCCAGTTTTGGCTGAAGAAACTGCAAAGAGGAATCTTGCAGTTGCCCCAGGAGTACAGAATTTGCTTTGGATAAAGTCTCCCCAGGTTTCACAATGTCTAGAGTTCTGATCTGAAAGGTGGGATATGTTGAAAAAAGGAAGGCACTGCTTATAACTGGTTCTTGTGAAAATATGACTGATTCATATTTACCTGCCTGAAATTGGGAAATAAGACAAAGGACAAAAACAGGTTAATTCATTCTATTGCAGTATTTTTCTAGTAATGTTGCATCTTCGGGATTTAAATTGTTTTTACTTCTTTCTTCCCCCTGGCTGGAATACCAGAAAACATTTTGTCATACGTAGGCTTCTTTGTTTTCCACATGCAAGTTGTCTGTACTGATGCATGAAAGAGAAGCAGTTGCTTTAAATCTGGTTGAGGAACAGTGCATTTCCACAGCTGTAGAAGGCAGAAGTGAGAGACACTGTTCATGACCTCTCAATTTAAAGTCGGCCTTTCTTCTCTAAGAGAAGGCATCTTAGGTGATGAGGAGCAGAATTACAGGCAGCTTTGAATTGTAGCTATCTGAGACACCAGCTAGCATTTAAAGAACTTGGCAACTAATTTACAAATCAGAATGAGAATTGCCATATTCTTCTGGTATAAGCCAAAGCTCTTGACATCGGTGACTATCAGAAAAACACTAAGGTTTGGGTGGATGCAATCTTACAATGTAATCAGTACTCATCTCTTGTACTTTGTAATTAAAAGTATTTATGAGCTTTGTGTGTTTTATTAGAACAGGCAAATTTCCCGTTCTTTTCCCTCATCCTGTGGGTTTAAAGTAGTTTGAACCTGAATTAGGTGAATACAGTACTGCAACATGAAGTTATTTACTGAAAGTGTGCAGTATTCAGAAATTATTAAATATGTCTGCATTGGCTTAGGGAAGTGACCCTTTCTGACCAAAATCAACTTATTTCTTCACGTATTTGCTTCTCCATAAGTTATTCATAAAAATCAGAAGCAGGTTTGGATCCTCTGCTGCTGGCATATGTCACTCAGTTTGGATTTGTTAAGTATTTTTGTGAAAATGTGGAGTCTGCAACTAGACTTCGTGTTCGCTGAATCCCACAGTGAATCTAATGAAACCTGATCTGAAATACTGTTGCTGAATACTAGAAATTCACCAGAATTGAACAAGTTCTTTAAAATGGCTAATTTTCTATTTTGGCCTTTTTTGAAAAAACAGATGTCAATCAGAACTGTTTCCTGGTAGTACAGTTATATGATACTTACCTCCCTTTTTCTGCAGTTTGTCTCTGATTTTCAAGGCACTGTCTCTATTGTAAGTATTGGTCAGCAGTGACTTACTACTTTGCCTATTCTCTTTTGTATCCTCTACTGCCATTTGAACTGCTGTACAAAAAGCAACATCAGATTCTCCATCGTCCCTTAGCACAAATTTTTATCTGGAAGTGATACTAATATTATTTGTACTTTTTGCATTTCCTGCTTGCTTCTGTTGTGCTGTGATTGCTGAACCTTGATCTGGGTGCCTGCATAATGCTACTCTAAAATTGAATTAGTAGTTTTGTAGTTTCACTTGAGCTTTTCTTTAGTGTATAAAAAAATCAAATGAAACGTAACAAATTTGGGGCATGTGATCTATGAGAGCTAAGCACAAAACAGCTGAAAAATGAGAGGTCTGTCTTGTTGCCTTCCATGTACGTTTGTCACAATGCAAAAAGTTTGTATGACAGTAGATGAGCGTTTCTTCTGCTGTTGGCTTTATTCGCATCTATTTCTGCTTATACACTTGTAAATACTTCTTTCTGCTTTGGGTAGGGAGGGAGTCCTCCCCCAACTCTTCATGTCGGCCTCGACAAATTGGTAAAGTCAGAGTTTACTAACGCTACGTGTTCTTAGCTATGCAAAGCTGTTTGTGTCTAGAAAATTTTCACTTCCAAAGGATATGAAATCTTAAAGGAAAAAAAAGGATATATATATATATACTTGCAGCTATAAATTTAACAGTTGTAAAACATGCCTCTCATTGTAAGACCTGTCTCATTTGGAGCAGTTCAGTGTCTGTAAGTTAATGTATGTAACTAACCCTCCCTAGAGATTTGTATTCCAAGGGGCACATGCAGTCATTTTTTTCTGTTGAAAACAGAAGGCTGAATTTCCCTGTTAGTCATATGTACCGTGATTGTGTAGAGGCAACAGAACAAAGAAAGATAACTGCCTTCCGCTGTTTTCTATCCTTACCCTGCCAGCACACGCTCACGTGCTTAGTGAGATCTCAACTGATCTCTCTGTGGGGCTGGGTAGAGATGTGCATGTCGGCAGGACTGGGATCTTAGGTGTTAGGGGTTTTTAATAGCCTGTAGGGTAAGTCAGTAGGACTGCTAAAATACATCCTGGACCTACATAGGGTGCTCAGCTTGCAAATGAATGTGACTGAAATGACAGCTTAGATGTGAACCAAATGTACTTGCCTTTACCATTAAGGCTGTACAGCTTCCTTTGCTTTAAACTATTTCTGACGTGTTGAGTTTTTTAAACATGATCTTAATGTACAATTTACTACTCCAAATATGTTCACACCAAAATGTTAACATTCTGGGCCTTGCAAGCTTTTTCATTTACGTTTGGTTTAAGGTGCTGCTATGCTTGCGTTCCTGGTAGAGTAGGTCTGCTGTGAACAGACTGCAATTAATAACTTGACAGGGACACTATGAGGATAGGGTGGTTTGCAGACACGCATCTTCTGTTTCTTTTGTTGGTGTTTTTTAACAGTTGGTATGAATTTAAATGTGTGCCAGCAGGATTTGCTGCTTAGAGCATGACTGAATTTTCTTGTTTAAAATGCCATTGCTATGCAATGAACAGAATCGAGGAACTACACCTTTCAACTCTGCATTGCCTTGCAGTCAGGTTGAGGGTATGTCTGTATTCGTGGTCATGACTCTTCTACTTCACTGAAAATGTAATGGGACAGCCTGAAACAGTGGAAATTCCTGAAGGAACTGCTGGGTTAAATAACAGAAGTCCTTCTGATTTGTTTTCATATATTGGCTTTACAGCAGTATCTTCAGTCTGACTAGCAATGGAATATAATAGATGACTTGTGATGATGTAAACCGTACCACCTCTGTTTCACAACAGCTCGTGCTTTACATGCATGCTTCAAGTGCTCGCATGCAGAGCTAGATCGGCAGTACTTCTGTCTACAGATACTTGCAAGTGCATCTATGATAAAGCTAGATACGAAAGATAGCCATATTTTTTCAGCTTAGAAAATTCAACACCTGATTAGGATCTAATTTAGACTTGTAATTATTTGGAATGGATAAGTAATAAACCTCATGGGTGAGTCTTTCCCAAAGCATGCATGAGTTAATCTCAATAAGGCTGAGAAATGTCCTTAAAATGTTTTTCTTTTCATCCCTGCTGGGGTTTTGATCTGGTGGACAAATTCAGTTTTCAAAGGATGACCATGTTTAATTCTTGCTATTTAAGCCAGTAAACTTGCAATGAGGAGACAAAACCAAGCATTCATTTCTTTAGACCTGTTTTACAAGTGACAATCCCAAAGAAGGAATGTTGTCCTAGTAATTGTGAAACTTTTAAGTATATTAATGCATGCAGAGAAAACCTTGTGCCAAAATACTGTTTCATATTTCCCTCTGTTGAAAACAGAAGCATTACATAAAGCTACTAGTAAGTTATTCACAAGTATTTAAATGTTTTGTTCACAAATGAAGCACTTAGTCCTGTAAATTATACATATTTTGGAATAAAGTTAACTTCAATCAATTTTTGCCTAGTGTTTTAATGGCTGTGATCTCCTACCTACAGAGGCATGGGTGGGGTGTTCATTGTCTTTTAGCAAGTACCACCCGCTACTCCTTCGTATCGTACCTTTTGAAAGCCAGGTGGCTTTTGAATTGGTAGAGGTTTCATACGTTAAAACTATCTTACAGTGTCAGTCCTTCATCCAGAGGCAGCAAAAGTTTTCCTGTGTAGTCCTACTTCTCGATGTGTTGCGAGTTTTAAGTTCCTGTGATTCAACTGTCATCAGAATGTCAAGATGCGGCGTTTCATCACCCTGGACCAAATACACTCAAGAGGTTCGCTGCTGCAGGTGAGCCTAAGCACAGACTGGTGCGTAATCTGGTGCATACAGGCAGGGCTGGGTGGTTCTGACCGGCAGCGTGCAGGCTGGCTGCACGCCTGGTGCTACATCCCACACCTCTCAGCAGCGCGCACAAAATTAATTTTTAATTGCCTTGTATGCACAATGGAATACCTCCACAGTTTCAGCTCACCGACGGGTGCCTTTCTTCTACAGCAGACTCTTAGGACAGGAGGAGTACTTTGCATTCCTCTGCCTTACCATCCGCCCCTCCTGTAACTTTCAAGATCTCGAGAGTCTTATGTAACATCTAGTAGAGATTCAACTGCATTACGATGATTAGTTTTCAAAGTACTTAGAAAATTACAGTCCTTTCTAACAGTTTATTTTGCAATGTGTTTTGTATAACTGAGAAACTAATTTTTGCCACTCTGAATATTAAAAATAAAAAAACGTAGAGTAGGTTGATTTGGAGTATGGATTGTACTTTGTCCCTTTTCTTCCTGTACAGTTCCCATGCTTAGGAATGATTCCACCGCTGATCTGTACTTTACCTCAACTCTAGTCATGAAACATTCTCAGACGTATAGCAGCTGCTGTTTTCAGTCCCATCATACTTGGAGGTATGTATTTGCACAAGGCAGCATTCAGCCCTAGTGGTAGCAAAATGTGGAAGATATTTCCAGAGGGGAGTATGCCAGAAGTATCTAGAAACTAAATTGCTGTTCAGAGCATTAAAATTTTGAGTCAAATGCAGAAGAGGCTGACTTACCCTTTTAGGAGTAATAGCCCTGTTCTTTGTGTAGGGATGATTCTCCTTGGTTTAGGCTGTTACTTCAGGCTTTTCATTATTCAGAATAGATTTGGCCCATGGACAAAAGTAAGATAGTCTGATCCTCATAAAACTTTCACAAATGGTAGACAGTCTAAAGGCAGAGAAGCTTTAACTCTTGATTGAAAAGAAGATAACGGCTGTTTAGAGATCAGGGAAGCCTCATGTATTTTCAAACTACTCTTGTGTGCTGTTGCTGAGAATTCACTTACTACTTCTGCTGGCAGTGAAAGCATCCCTGACCGGTTTGTGTTGAGTTCCTGAATTTCCTTCACGTAAAGCAATTGCATGCTGGAAAGCTGATTGCTTTCTGTCAGAACAATGGAATCAGAGGCAGATTTTCTTTCTGGCTCCAGGATTTGATAATGAGTCCTCTGGAAATTTCCTTGGAAATTTGGACCTAAAACAAAAGGGGGAAAAAGTTGATTTAACTTTCAGGTGTTCCATCATTGTATTTTTACACTGTTGTCAACAATTACCTTTCGCTTGTTTTGGCGCCTTGAATATAGGAAGCACTTCTAGCTGATCTGGCCTTTAAGTTTATTTCCTTTCCCTGAACTGGAATGGCTTTATTCTTGAAAGAATTTACACGTAAACAAGAAGCTGCTGTTTCCTGTGCTAGAAGAACCCAGTGTATTCAAGGGCACGTAACTTGATTAAGCTTATGGTGGCTTAAGTGGTGTGTATTTGTTCCTTTATGTTCTAGGCCCTGTAGCTAGCAGCTTTTCCGCTCTTCTGCTACAGCTCTCGTAGCCGTATTCTTTGAAATATTGTCTTGTACCAGGTTGTAGTAAAACCTCTGTCTAATCTGTCCGATTCAACAGTTTCAAAAACTTCAGCAAAAATCTTATCTGGCATGAAACACCGGAAAACATGGAAATAAAGTTTATAGTTTTGCCTGCAGCGTCAGTACTACAGAAGAAAATATGTTTAAAGAACTTGCTACCTGTCTGCAATGGCCTCAACTTATAATTACTATAACGAACATTTTGGCTTTACTTACACTTCAACTGGTAATGCAGTTCATTTTTCCATTTTCTCACTGAAGCAGCGTATTTTCAGTTTTCTGAATGGGAAAGCCTATCTCCTCTCCTAGACTACGGAAAATGTTACCAGTTTCACATGTTTGAATTTCCTGTGTAGTGGAAAACAGAACTGAAACAAGTATATATGAATTTATTTATCTTGGGTTTATTTGTGAAGGATGCTTCTTTTGTAGAGCTTGAATTTTCTATCCACATATGAAAAAGGATTAGGAAATATATTATCATGGGAGAAGGGTACAAAGAAGGGAAGAAAATGGTATGTTAGAGGGTGGCTCTGTTCTGTGGGAATGATGCTGCGCTTGGGTAACTGTAGCACCATAATTGAGTAGCAGTTTGGACAAGGTGCTACAACAAAAAAAGCTGCATTTCCTGGAAATTACCAAACAAGATAGAGTTTGATTCCAGATATCTGAAAATCTCAGCAAATGGCTATCCAGAGTATTGAAAGAGAAAAAAGATGCATATAGATCATCATATCAGCTACAATGACCTGTTTTTTAATAGATCGTTACAACTTTTTATTAGGTTCTTTATCATTTTCTGTCTTGACTCTCAACAAAATGCCAAGGAGGTACAAAAAATGTCTGCCATTGCAGAAGGAGAAGTTTAGCTTTCGTTCTTCAGGAAGAGTGAAGGAATGCAGAAGACAGTAATCCTGTCAGCAGCCTTGTGCTGTTTCTGGCGTAGGTGCTTACGTTCAGTAGGTGGCACTCCTCCCTCCAATACAGAGGTACCATCGCTTGAAAAATCAGATTTGCTGCCAGAAAAATGTTGGGCCTGTTCTAACCTCCAGTGTGACAACTCCTGTACTCTGACTTCAAGCTGGTATGTCACTCTGCTTTAAGATATGCTTCTTAAAGAATCATAATATACTTGCTAAACAAATGAGCATTCTAAAAGATTTCAAGATTTCCCTAAGCAATTCCCAGGAAAATTTGTATTAGGAGACAAAGACTGCTTGGAGCTGTTGTTTAACACTAGCACTCAGCTGCTGGTTCTTCTCTAGAGGTTGTTTCATTTGGGTACTGGGTGAAGAGATAAAACCATGTCCTGCTGTTTTTTCAAAAGAATAAACACACAATTATTTAGACACATAGAATTCATATCACCTATTTCACTGAAACTGTGGCTCCAGAAGGTGATAAATCTTTAGCTCTGATGTTGAGAAATCCTAAGATGAACACAAATTGGTGCCAGAAAACTACTAAAAACTACATTTATGCACGTGTTTATTAGTCAAGAAATATATGTAAAAAAGACATTGAATTCCTCCAGCTGTTCTACAGTGGAAACCACGTGCTATTGGGAGCCTTCCACAGGTATTAACTTTCCCTATTCCAGATTTTTATCACAGCATCAAAAGAGGGGAAGGGTAGGTTGCAATGAATCTCTGTCCTGAACGCTGAATTGAATTGCAGTCACCTACGTATCTATGGAAAGACTGCTATTTTACTTTGGGTTTTGTTTAACACAAAAGCTAAAAAGAACTTGATCTCAAAGTCCCTCATTTAGTATGAGATGAAACAAGAATAAGTAAACACCAGAATGCACAGAATACATGTTAAACAGAAAAAAATCCTGTCAATGTGTTCTTTGCTTCTAAAAAAAATGAATCTACTTACAAGAAGTAAAAATATAATTGTCAATAACTGTCAGTCCCAGGACTGACTGCTTTCCAGGTCATTTCCATTTCTTTTAGGTGCCAAATTAGCAAGGAATGTATGCAAATGTCTGTGAAGCTCAACAGGATTTAGCACTATTTAAGTAAAAAATACCATTGAATGTCTTGTAGAGTAGGCATGGATTTAAGAATGTTCCTGTAGTTAGGCATTGCTTCAGTGCCCAGCAGCATCAAACTCCTGAACTGCTGTGCTAGACTGCCGGAGTCTTTCAGAGTGAATGTAAATGACGAGGTTACACTTCATCCCCAGAATAAGCTATTTAAGGCTCTAATGTATCTATCTTATGGTCAGGAAGAAACTAAACCTATGTGAAAGTAATTGGCGTTCATCAGCTTATAATGCTATTAATAGCGTCTACAAAAACTACAAATATCCACATTGTTCACAAGGATTTTATTTTTTTACTCATAGTCTGACAGGCTGGAAAAAAAAGTGTGAAATTACAATATAGAAATGTTAGGTCAGTCTAGATGGCACTGTGGATCCTGCAATGTTAAGGATCCTGCAATGTCCAGAAAGCAGTGGAACCTCCTGCATTTCTCATTTGTTTCCTTCTTTGACCTCGACATACCTATTCCTGACATTATCAGTTAAAGAGCCCTGGATGTCACCATGTTTTGTATATTGGTTTTGGTTTGTATGTGGAATTTGCATACGGGAATGACAACTGTTCTGTTTAAAAGCAATAGGATTAGAGATGTTTGCAGTGTTTTTGTCTTATGTAGAAACACAGTGCCAGTCTAACTGCTCAGGATCTTCTTGTAGGAGCGAGACCTTTGTATGGCTTGAGATAAACAATGATTCATGAATTTCTATGTTTTTCCTCTCACTTTATCATTCACAGTGTTAGCTCCTTTTTCACCCTTCTGCTCTGTTGCTTTAGCATCGTGACTACGGGAAGCAATCTCAGCTTAAGAACCACTGGGGATCTCTGAGAGGTAATGGCTTTTGTATTCTTCCAAGAAGGGTCTGAAGTATCCTTGGGAATGACATCTTTCACGGGTGGAAGTACTTGTGAAGACCTAAAGTCAAAGATTCAAAGCCATTTGGATCAAGCATATTAATCTCTTTATGCCTTACAGCTTCTGGATTTTTCACATCTGCCAGGTTCCACATAAAACGTTCTTTGTACCGGCAAGTTCTTCGTGTCGCCTTGGAGTGTTTGAACAGTGTAACTTGTTATGTATTTCCATTTCAATGCCATATGTGGTAGGATAACAGGCTTACTAGAGTGGGCTGAAATCTCTTCTGCAGCTGTATCAGCTGTGGCACCTACACTTAACTTGCCTTCTGATGCTGATTGATTTCTTGTGGTCTGGCTTCCTGACCTATACTGTTGTAAATAGATTGCAACACGTCTAAGCGAAACTGGCAGTTGTTGGGTTTCATTTGCCTTGCGCTTCTTGGCCTGTTTTTGCAGCTGGATGTAGGCAAGTGGGTCAGTTCTAGCCCAGCCTTGCACCCGGTAATAGAGAAGGATGTCAAATCTAAGGCAAGCCAGAGTGTTGTAACAAGAAAAACGTAAAAGGAATAGTATTTGTTAACGTAACTGAGTACTCATGCTACAGAATCACTAAGGTTGGAAAGGACCTCCGAGATACCAGGGTTTCTTCTGAGTACAAAATACCAAGGAACTGTAATTCCTCACTGGTCCTTTTTTCCCGTAACGTTGCATAGCGCAAGAGCCGCTGCACTGAGGCAGGGACCTGAGGCGTTTCGCTGTCCCTCTGTGGGGCTTTTCAGTTTTATCCTGAGAGCGAACAGGCCTGTCTAACCTCTGATGCCGTCCCGTGAGGCAGGTAAACACTGCTCCCTCCTTCCGTGTCTCAGACGACGCTTTTCTTCACCATGGGTGTAAGGGTGATCACGAAAAAGAAATCCCCAAATCTCCATGAAACTACTTCAAAGGCCTCAGCCGAGACGCCTGACGTTCTCTGCCTCCAACGCAGCAGTCGACGTGCGCGCAGGCCCCCCCCGCAGACACCCGCGGCCCGGCCCCTCCTCGGCTGAGGCGCAGCCGCTCGCCTCTGCCCGCCTCCCGCTCAGCTCCCTGGTCCGTCCGGCGGCCTGAGGTGGCGGTTACCCGGGCAAGGCGGGGGGCGCGCGGCAGCGCAGCGTCCTGTGAGGAAATGGCGGGGCTCCGCCGTGAGGCCGGTTCGTCAGGGGAAATGCCGTCTGGGCCGCGGGAGAGCTGCCGAGGCAGTGGGACGGCGCCTCACATTATTATCCTGTGGGTCCTGTGGCTCGCGTGGATGTGGCAGAGCCTCGCATCTGGAGGCTGGGCGGAGGTGGCTGGAAGATGGCCGATGGTGATGGCCTAGTGACGGGCAGGCATCTGGGAACGGTCAGTCGAGCACGGCAAACGGGAGGAATGATGGAACAAACCGAGGAGAGTGCTGAAAGGGGGACGAGGAAGGAGAGAGCCCACCCAGAGGTTTAAAAACATGAATGGGAAGAAAGCAGTGCGTATGATAAAAATGGATGTGCAATGACCAAACAGGAGGAAAAGGAGAGAAAAACTGTGAGAAAGGTGGTGAAAAGAGCAATTTTTAAAAGTGAGACATTGATCTTACAATATAACGAATTAAATAATCTCTTATGATGGATCGCTGCCTGACCCATGAACCTTTCAGTATGAAAAAATGTAAAAATTAAGATGAAGCATACAATGAGCATGTTCTTTATGTATAAATCCTTGACTAGCACTACTGAGACCATTTGCAGTTGCTAGAAATGGTCCTGTGGTTATTTTATAACATGACATGAAGGCTCAGCCGCAAGCACTCTTACCAGAGGATGGGATCTCGGAACTTCCTGAAGTGCATTTATTCAGAGATTTGCATGAAAGTCTGTGTTAAAAGCTCTAGGACTGAGAGGGTCCCAGTCCTGCCAGCTGTTACTTAATCCTTGTTAAAAACATTAACTTCTTTTAAAAACAGAACTATTTGTATAAGAAGAATACTTTAAATGCTTATTATTATCATCTCCACAAAATGGTGGTGTGGGGTTTGTTTTGTTTTTTTTTTTTCTTCTCCACTGTCATCTTATTTGGGGCTTTTTTTAGCTTATGCTCTTTCCAGAAGTCTTAAGCCAATCACTTAAGATTCAACAGAGGTGGTTAATGCTTAACTAATAAAATTGTATGTAAGCATCATATAGTAAGGCAGATTCACAAGGTTATGAACTGAGGTAAACTCTTGCAATTAGATTTTCTTATTAGTATCATGTATTTATTTGGATCTTGACACTAAAAACAAAAACACCACAAACCAAAACCCAACCACAAAGCAACGTTTTCAAATGTCACATCTCTGTCTAGCAGAATGTGCGGCCTTATGGAAATTATTCACTGATCTCTGACATCAGCTGTCCTTGACACAACTCTGTGATCACACAGCTTGCATCTTAATAAAGACTGCGTGTTGGGCTTAGGTGAAGACTATTTGGTACAGAAGATCGATACCATTGTTCTTTACCAGAACACTTCATTTTTTTTTATATATACCTCAGGCATATTACCTAATTCTGATCTGGCACTTCTCTGAGATGTGACTAAGATATCTTCTCAAGGAAAATTCATAAAGTCTGTGAGTTACTCCTTAATGTGAAGCAGTGTGGGAAGGTATTTTTTAAAGTATATGCATGCAGAATAAGTGTATCATGCAAGGCTTACAAACTGTCAGTGTAAATACCGTTGTCAGATTCGTGTAGTCATATATGATTATTAAACTCTCGGGTGATATTCTAGTGTATCACCTACATAGCTTGTCAGCTTCAGAAGAGCTGCGCATATAGGAACAGGAGGAGAAGCTGACCTTTCTGGTTCACACGCAGAGTCACAACTTCGTCTCGAAAGCTGATGTAATCGTAATGCACTTCGCCTTAACATCCATTTTATCTTCCCACAATTCTCATTACTAAAAATAAACCTGTTCTGGAAAGTTAAAGTGGACACGTGACGGCGGCCACTTTGGCTAAGCCCTAGTCCTCAGACACTCCTCTCTATTAATGGTTCCATCGTAGTTCTGCCTAATGCTCCCCAGCGCCGGCATCTGCTTTCTCCTAGATTACCTGGAGTCAAGACAACTGATAAATGCAGCAGAAGAAAGCTTCCAGTTCATTGCCTGCATCGATTTTGCCTTTTTCTTTGCAAATCGTTTAGATCTCAACAAAAGAGGTGACCAAATGCCTCTGTTTGGTTAGTCGGAAATTCTCAGGCATCGGATGGATTTTAAATGCAGTTTGGCACAGCAGAAATGTCAGGTCGCTCAGTGCTACGTCAGCAGAACGAGAGGCTGTCTTTACAATTTCTGATGTCAGCTGGAAGACGCAGACGGGTTGACAGAGAGTTATTAGGACAATATTATTAGGACAAACTTTTATCCTCTGACCATGCTATTTGAATCTGCAAAGGGAGAGGAATCTGTAGGAATGAAAACAATGCTTGAGTGCCATTTCCTAAGTCTGTCAACACTAATTGTAATGTAAGACGTTCTGCTTCTCTTACCCTGCAATAGAGCAGTGCTGCATCACTCTAGAATTTACACTGAGTGCTCTATTCCTGCTGACACCTTAAAAATTACCTTGTCATAAAAATACTGTTTTCCAGTGAAAAGATAATTGGTGTTTCTTTAAAGGGGCTAGCTAGGTCAGAACTAATTGTTTCTTTATCAGCTTTGTTATTGACAGCATTATTTAGAAAAGAGCTTTGGTTAATGTCCTTAACATAGCACTATAAATGAACAGACAGGTTAGACTTTTAAACTTACATGTTTAGAATTTTGTGAACTAGATTAAGCTATAGAGGGGGCGGTGTACGGATGCCTACCGCTGCATATATTAAGCCATCATTTCTGTATATGTGGTAGTGCTTGCTCACTTCTAAGGATTTAAGCATTTGCTGTGTACAAATATTTACAGTAGGCAAAACCAAAAGAACTTCCTTTTACAAATGGTGTCTGATGCTTCCCATTTTGAACTTGTACCAGTTTCCACATCACAGAAGGATGCACAAGGCTGCGGGCTATTTGAGGGAATGTCTGTGTGTTTGTTACATTTCAGTGCTCAAAACTTTCATTTACTGTGGCTGTCTGAAATTCATTGGGTGAGGAAGACCAGCCTCATAATAAGGACACCTTCAGAAGTGAAAGATGTGGGTAAGAGTTCCCACAGCTTCACCCTTGGCAAGTGAGCAAGAGGGTAAAAGGAAAGCAGCAGCATACCTCCCCGGCAGATTCAGCAAAACATGTTGGGCATGTCCAAGAAAAAAAAAAGTGAGAAACACCTTCGTGGTGGGTTCTGGTGGAGTTTACATGGTGACAATGCTCAACAGACACAAGGCTGAGTTGCCCCCACGTGTGCCAGAACTTGAGGTGTCTGGGGGAGACTGCAAGTGAAAATGTGAGCACCTCCAGGATTAGCTGGTGAGTTGATGTTTTGATGATTTCAGATCGCCTGTGAAATTATTTACAGTGGGTGTGCCTTTATATCAGGTCTCTAGCCTTTTCTCCACTATCCACGTGCCCATACAGTATTCTCATTCTCTTGCAAGGCTCAAGTACCATCAGGTTTTACCCAATGATGTCAAGAGCTGAACTCAACCCAAATTTCTGAACTGTCTTCCCATCATATCCGTCAATTTATATGGGTGTCCCACTGTATCTCATGTTGCCTTGACCTGGCTAATTCAAAGCTTATTGTGTTTCGGTTGGTTTTTTTTTTTCTTTCTTATCACAGGATTTTCTCATTTTTTATGCCAGTCCTTGGTCTGCTAACTTTGGGGAATCTGTATTTTCAGCTCAGTTGCACGAACCACATTGCCTGCAATCACCAGTGAAGAAAGGAGTTGTTTGTTGTTTTGGGTTTTTGGGTGGGTTTTTTTTTTTTTTTTGTTCTCTGAAATATTACCAAGGTTGTGGGAGAAAAGGCCTGAAAAAGCTAAAAAGCAACAGTATTACACAAGTTTATGAAAAGAAGAAGTTAGGCAACTAAAATTACCAGAAGAGGGGGAAGTTGAACTCTGCTAAGGCACCCCTGTAGTATAAAGTACAGCAGATACTAATTTACTCCAAAGTCATGTTCCCATGCGTACCGCACAGACATATCCAAAACTGTGTAATCAAGTTTAAATCCATTCACTTTATTAGTTCTAATAGTTTCACGATAGTTTAAAAATGCAAAGACTTTGCTTCTTAGTGTAAAAAAGTTCTTACTGTTTACTAGTTTTAAAGTCAAAGTAACATCAGCAAAAACAAGTGTTAATTCCTTAGCAAATGTAATTATGACAGAAATGAATAAAAAGTAATTCAAAAGGATGTAGCCTTAAAGCCTGTTTGAACAATTCTTTGGGTCTGTTCTCTTTTTTTCCCCACCGTAGTATTAGTAGATGAAAACAAAACCTGAGTTCATGTTATTTTCCTGAAAGACTCATTTTTGGGAGGGAAGCATGGGAAAGAGGCCCAATGAATGCTTCCTGTAGTATGTGTTAACAGACGAGGCAGTTTTAAGATCCTGGGCCAATGAATTCAGATGCTACTACTTTATATTATTACTATTTGATTTTTCCAAACCTATGATCATCCTGTGAATGTAAGACAATGACATGACAAATCATTGGGAAGCATAATGGTGTAAAACTTAATACTGCTGGGCACCCTACTTATGAAACATGGGTCATTAAAAAGATTTGGAACACAGCAGCAATAACCTAGGAATTATTTTAATACTTATTAATAAGGAATTAAAGTTGATAATTCTAATATGACACACTGGGGAGCTTTTCCCCATGTCCTGGTGGCATTTTTTTTTAACTCTTGGTCCTTATCAGGTTTACTTGTCCCATTCTTAATCTCATCAGCCGCATTTCCACTGCCTAGACTTTCCACGGAACACCAAGTGCTGCAGATAAAACGATGAAGGTGTAAAATCTCCTGCTCAGAAGCTAAATCAGAATCACATGTCAGCACAGTTCAGGCTCAGTCTTTGGCAGGATGGCAGGATCATTGCTTTTAATGCAATTTACTAATTAAAAACGAGTAGCAGATTACGGAAAGTCTGGAACGAAGCAGCTTGCTAAAATAGCGCTTTAGCTCCTTGAACTGCCTGCACCAGAGTCTGCTTTTCATTAAACTATAATTCATTTGAATATTGCTTGGCAATTATTAAATACTCCTCTGAAAGGAACAAACGCGTTTATGTTTCATAATCAGCCCTCAGTGTTTAGACTGGAGCTGCTTTTGCTGCAGATGGAAACGTGTGGCGGGGCTGCGGCAGGTGTATTCTATTCAGCAGATGTACTGTAAACGCATTACAGCAGATTAGCTGGATTTCTTCCTTTAAATGTACACTGCGAGATCCAACTTGCAAGCCAGCTGCTCCTTACCGGCCCGCGTAATCTTCCCGAGCCCGGCTTTGCTTCCTCCTTTCAGCAGCTATTTCTGTAACGGATCGGGCGAGCGAGAGCGCCGCGATGAATTTTAATGCTTCCAACGGGGAATCCCTCCCGCCTCCTCGCTTTGGATGAAATCCTGGAGGAAAGACCCAGAACACAGAGAGGAGGAGGAGGAGGAGGAGAGGGACGGCGTAGCCGCGGCATTGGGGAAAGCGGGAGGGGAGCGGCCGGAGAGGGGGGCGGCAGCCGGGGTGTGTAATTAGGGAAGGTGGCGAGGACGACACCGAGGCGGGCGGGGAGCGCGGAGCCATGGGGGAGGAAGGATGACTCGGAGCGTATTTCGCTGCCTGACCCCGGCACGTCAGCAGCCCGAGCGCCGCGGTCCTCCCGCCGCCGCCCGCGGACACATGCACCGGCCGGCATCCCCCGGGGCCGGCCGCGACG
>VWZZ01007514.1:1146819-1167800 GCA_013399095.1 Psophia crepitans | reverse complement strand
CCCTCCCGGGGAGCTGTGGCCCAACACGGGCCTCGTTTCCAGCCGCTTCTCTGTAAGTCGCCGGAAGATATTTTCCTGAATTCTGTTTACAGACGGATAATTTATTTTTTCTATTTCACTAGCGACGGGGGGGGACGGGGGACACACACACCCTTCCGGGCTGTCAGAGGGGTGCCGGCAGGGGGGCCGAGGGCACGCTGCGCGGCTGGCCCGCGCTTCCCGCCTCAGTCTCCCAGCGCGCCGCGGCTGCCCCCCACAGCAGCTGCCCGGCCGGGCTCTGGGCAGAGGGGCCGCAGAGGAATTCACGAGTCGGGACCAGGATCCACAGGCGCAGACAAGTGCTGCCGGAGGTCAGGGTCGGCTGCTGTCAGCTCTGCGGGGTCAGGCTCTGGAAACACGGAGGGCAATGTCACAGGGCGTCTGGCCAGCCGCCCTCTTTCCCTAATCCTGCTTAAGCAAAGCCCGGCGCTGTGGAGGTGCTGGGCCCGTGTTCAGGGCCTCACTGACCCACTCCTGTTAATTACCCTGCAGGGCAATAAATACATTTCAAAACAAATTACAGTTTTGAACCCGAAAAGGCAAGAGTATGGATGCCCCCAGGTGTAGCTGTGTTTCATCATGCTGTAAAAGCGATCTCTTTAAAGCACTTTTTTAAAATTTGAGCCCTGTTTAACGTGTTTGAAACCATTTAGGAAAGAAAAAACAGCGTCACATACTAATTGAAATGCAACCCACTGAGAGGTTTTAAAAAGCAAGGGTTTTCTTTTAAAATTCACGTGGTACCTTGTTGTAAAGGCTTGTCAGGATGTGGTGTTTCAGCGGGACTGGCCCCGTAAAGCCGCTTGTGTTCGGGTCAGCGGGAGGGTTGTGGAATTGCCCCAAAGGAGCTAGAGATGGCAAGAGCTGAATCCATCATTTCAGCCTGCGTCGCAGGCAACGCTCCCAGTTTTGTTTCTGTTAACAGTGTAATTGGATTTCTTATGCTAAGGAATCAGTGCAGGAGCCTGCTTCCTGGAAACCAAAATGCTCCAAATTTTTCCTGATAATTTTAGTAAGTGGCAGATTTCACAAAGCTGGCTGAATGTAGTCAGACAAATTGAAGAAAGTCATATCCTACCGTATAAAATATGTAAATAAAAATTATAGAGCATACTGATTTCTGCCTTCAGAGGCATTTTCCTTTTTAAATTTGCTTTTTCGGGAGTTCAGCTGAGCAAAGGCTGTGCTGGTGCCAAATCTGGGTGCTAATTTTCCAGGATATAGGTGTGTACGCATTTGTAGGAGAGGGACCTCAACAAATGTGACTTCTGATCATGGTAAAACTGATGTCAGTTTGATCTTCTGATTACGAAGGGCTGTAAGACTGAGGCTTTAATGTTTTGGATCTTCTCTAGATTGTTTAGGAATGAAATGTGGGGGGGGTAATTTTTTTTTTGTATTACAGTTTTGTGTTCCTTGAAAGGGTTAAGTGTCCCAAACAGCCTGAGTAATGTCAAGTTCTCATAGAACCCTTTGACTTGGGTGGGAATTGAGAGCACTTTTGTCTCCTGAGGGTCTGCTTCAGTCAGAATAGTTAAACATACAAATCCTAGGAAAAATAGGTCTGGAAATTTGATGGGAAAAGAGTATTTAATTTAATTTCTCTAGACCACTGTTTCTGATTTAATAGAATTAATAGCAAGAGTATTCTGTAGTATTGGTAACTTGGTTTTAATTTCCCAGTCAGTTTTCTAATCTGTGTGGTTTTTAATAGAAACAGAATATAGAAGTAGTGTACCGTCAACATCTACTGAGTATTTCACATTTTAGAATAATCAAGTCCCAGCCTTGTAATAAAATAATCCTATGTATTGCTAGTACACATTTATAAAGCTAGAATTGCAGAACGAGCATCTTAAAATCTTCATGGTTAAAGCATATTAAATGGTGTATTTGATAAGGAAAGCCCAAGTGTCTTTGAGTTAAACTTTTTTGTTTTAACGAGGGCCTTAATACTGGAGAGGACTTGTCTCCATTTGAAAGCACTTTGAAATCTGGTGGAAATATAGCCAAACATTTTTTTATTTATGTTACAGCTTTCCAAAATATTTTTTGCTTGGCCTTTTGAACCCAAATAGTGAACCAACACCTGTTACCTAGACTGATGAAAAAGCTTGGAGAAAAAGTACTTTCTATGCATTTTAGATCAACCGATGCTGCGACTTTGCTGATACAAGACTTCTTGTTTACTGTTTTAATGGCTTTAGAAACATGAACGGTGCTAAAACCATTTTTAACAGTGAATAACTAGTTAGAAGTTATTTTCTAGTGAATGAGTTTTCATTGTGGTTTGATTTATGCAGCATCTTCAGGTCTGTAATCATTTAAAAATCTCCTTATAGCAACTGTGTCTTAAACTTTTTAAATTTGGAATACCTACATGGATGTACGTGCATCCAGTACTCTAGCAAGATATTGTATTACCCTTTCTTATCATGAGTTAGGTGAAGTTACTCTTGCTCTTGGTGGATATTTTGTAGGCAGGATTGGGCTATGGCTTCATAATACTGTTCAGATATTGCTCTCTTATTTGTGGCCCCCTTTGTCAAACATAAATCTGCACGTTAACCCTTTGGAGGACGTAGCATGGCGGAAGAATGTTTTGCAAAGCACAGAATCCTGAGCTTTCAAGCAGTTAAACCTGTCCTCAACATTAAATTATGTGAGTAGCTTTATGGGTTTGAGCTTGATGACAGATTACTGATGATAAATGTGCAAGTCCGGTAAAAGGCGCGGTCTTCTAGAAGCATTTATAAACACCTACTTTCTAAAGCCTGGACAGGTAAGGTTGCACCCAGTCAGCTTTGACTAGATAATGCTGTGGATGAAATCTGTGGAAGAAGTTGGATGTTTTAATAGAAATTTATGAGTGGTATATGCCAAAGCTGCACTACTTTGATTACGTGTTTTCACTTCTATCACATTAATTTATTTCCAAACAAGACTCACTCAGATTTCCAAAAACACGTTCAGTTGCAATGACCGTGAGTATTTTTTCCACTGGGAGCGTTCATGTACAGTTTCCAATCCTTTAGATTTCAGTCTGATGCTGTCTGTGTGTGGCTTGCTACAAGTGTTGTGATAAATGGAGATGAAATAAAAATCCAAATAAGGATTATATAGTAATTCTATACATTATTACTCTGAGGAGAAAAACCTGTGTTGGTGGGACATCAACGATTTTAATGAGAGCAGGAGCAAACCAACTTTTTAAAAACACATTTCTAAAGAATATAGTTCCACCAAATGAGCTTTCACAGGCAAAGTAAAATATTTGAAAAGTTTCAAGCCAACATTTTTCTGGAAAAAATGTCATCTCTTTGTATTTTTATTTACATGAATAGAGCCCATGCCACCTTCCTCTCCAAATGATACTAGAATGGCTATGATTCTTCGGTCGTGTACTTCACTCTTAACTGAATTATTCATTATTTATGTCTCTGCAGGTGTAAAAATGTGTCTGTCGTTTATTGTGCAAAGTTGTAGCTTTAAGAAATGTGCCATGTTATTTTGTGTGCAATATAACGATACTTCATACAGCAAGTCACTGTACTGTATGTCTGATCTACATTGATGTTTGCTGCTTCACGCTTAAACTGGTAGGTTTTTTGCATGTGATTCTATGCCTTTCGTGGCAATATTCTTGAAATTTACCCTAATTATTAGAAGTCCTAAAAGGAATCAGAACTATTGACTGTAAATGGAATTTCAGATAGCTATACGTACTACTATTTATTAACTTAAAATCAGCAACTGAAACTGTCATACTCATTTTCAATAAATGTACATAATTTCAGGTAAATTATTTTTTTTCTCCTTTTACCATTTGCAAGTACCTTTTTGATGTGAATGTGTGTGCCTCGGTGTCTCAGTAAACAATAGAATAAGTGCACACCCTTTGTCGTTTCAGCATGTGAGGGGAAAATGTATCACTTGAATGAACAAATGTCTGTTCATGCATAAGCATGATCTCTTTACAGATACACGAAACGTTTCTCCATAGCGCCAACAGGCAAACATCTGCTAATTCTACGTTTTAACGTAAAGTAACCTACAGAAATATTCAGAATCTGCTTTTTAACATAATATTAAATAGATACTGGAATTTTTTATGTGCCTTTCAACATTTCCTAGGAATAAATCTAATGTGTTCCTTAGCTCTCTGACCAAAAGTCCAATAGTTTGTTATTAAAATGAAATTTATATGAAAAATATAGTCATAAATTCTAATTCCTGATACATTTACACCTGTGCCAGAAATCCTGCATCTGTAGCAGCCAGAAGAATTTGATGATATTTTCCAATATTAGTCAAATGTGTCTTCCTTCACCTCTACAATTATGTAAAGTTTTAAAAAAAAAACAACAACAACTATGAGTATAGTTAATATAATAAAATATATTTATTGTAGATATTCACTTCTTACACAGGTATTCTAAATATATATTGTATCTGAAACCAGAAGTTCTAGTTTTTTATGAAATCTATTTGTGGAGACATGGTCTTTTCAGATTTACTGTTATTAATCCAATGCTGCATAATGCATATCGTTAAAACTTTTGGATGGATTTAATCTGTCTGCACAGTTTCTATCATGAGATTGAAGTGTTCTCTGTAAGAAACATCTGAAGAAAATTACCTTTCAATGATACTGCATGGCATTTTGGTAAATAATCAGTAATTCTGTTTCCTCTATGCACTTCATGTGTACATGTTCTGAGTATATGAAAGGATTACTTAATGAAATGAAAATATTTTTCAGCACTGAAATTAAGGTTTTTCAGACATAAGTAGTTTAAGGTAGGAAGTAAATATAGTCGTTTTTGTTGTAAAATTAAAAAAAAAAGTAGCCTTATGTAGAGCTGATCAGTATTTTTTTAAAATGGAAGATGGTGACATTTTTCAAACTGGAACATGTTCAGGCGAGCATACCTGTTTCAGCAGGAAGGCTTTCTCAGGTTCGGCTTATATGAAAGAACTGCCCTAGAATAGTTCGGTGGTAAGAGCGCTCCCTTAAATCAGTGTATGGACTTGAACGTAGGTCTTCATGATCAAAGTGAGCTATAAAACCATTGACTATTGGTTGGACTCTTTCTTTATCCAACTTTTAAATTATTTTACAGAGAGGATTTTTGACCCTGGATTTTACCATCTTGTATGAATATCCTCTTCATTCAGCTATCCTGGCTTTTGTTTGAGCTTTCTGTTGGTGAGAAAGGTCTGATTTTATTTTTATGCAGCATGGAAGGAGTATTTTACATTACATTTTGGGGAGGAGGCAGGAAAACTCTTTTCCTTTCAGTTTTAGTTGTTTGATATTAAATAATAGCATGCAGAATAAAAATGCGCTTGAATAACACATGCACTAGCGATTCCAAAGAATATAGCTAAGAAAAATGTCAAATGTGAGCTGTGCTTTTGAAAAGCGTGTGTGCTTTGATTTAGTAAGGCAGGGAGAAAGTCCTAGTCTCCAGTGCAAGTGTATTAATACCAGGGATTTCTTTCTATGCAATATTACGGTGCACCTGGTTTTTTTAGGGATTAACTTGGTTGGTATAGTTGTTGTACTGGTGTGTTGTGTATAGAATATTCTGTTAAAAGTGTCACTAAGGAAACTGTATGTCTTAAATAGTGTTATATCTTTAGGCTCTTTTTTGTCCAATCTGCTTCACTTAATCATACTCCTTTGAATAACAGTAACAAGACAATATTTCATAAAATTGTATAAGGAAGTCTCGTGCGTTATACTGTATTCTTTATCACCTTCCAGGACAAAATATTATGTTACTGTTGTGAGATTTAAGATTTTTTTTATCTCTGTATCTTAAAAATAAGCCAAATTGTACTATACTTTTAAACTCAAAGAGCTAATATATATGTTTTTAAAGCTGGTCAAAAGTAGTAAAACCAAAATTGGTTGGGATCACTTGTAAATCCAGTTTCTAAACTGTGGTATAACAAACATTTGTGTACATCCTGCAGCAGGCTTCGTGGAGGTGTACCCTGACATAAATTTTATGCATTTTAAGGTTGATGATAGAAAATGAGCTGCAGAACCTGTCTGCATCTCGACTGCGATCTGTGTTGTAGTGCAGGGAAATTCACTGCTGTGACAGAAAATTCCTGTTCCTGGAATGGTTTAAACGAACCTGACCCCTTCCCTGAGGGTTGCACAAATGTTTTCTCTCGGTAATGGAGATGCTGTCTGTTGAAGACGGTGTTCTTTAACATGCAAGTTTTTATTACCATTTGTTTGATTTACTTTGACTTTGTTTTAAAAAAGGAAAAAAAAGTTGCTTTTCAACTGTGTACCTAACTAGTAAATTAGTTTTGGTTGTAGTTTCTTCTGCAACGTTTGTATTTTACCAAGTAATGTTTGTTTCTAATGTTTGTAAAAATAATGTAATATCACCAAAAGTTCAAAATCAATGTTTTCTAATAATGCCTTGTAATTTACCTAGCCTTACAGTATTTCAGACAATTTTCCACCAAAACTGCATCTAGTCACTGGTTGTCACAGTTATGAAAAATATATATTTATAAACCTGTAGCTCCTAGTTGTCATTAAAGATTAATGATATAAATTGTGAGCATGTGGCGAATATAAACCTCTTTCTTTTTTTTTTAACTGAAAAACCATGAGTGCATCTCTGAAGACATGATGCGGTGTACCTGCACATCTGAAGACAAATATTTACTATTTGGGCCAGATTTTCCAGCCAGCTTGTCCTCAGGCAGTCTCCACCCAGTGTTCTCTATGGAAGCTGCAGTAACTGGCCTTTGGAAGCGTAACCATCTTTCAGAAAGATAGGATGAGATTATTGGTGAGCGTAAATGTATGTAGCTGGCTTCATAGTCTTGTGTCATTAACATCGTTTCAGTAGTTCAGAAGGGGGTGCCTGTACTTGAGCTGTTTGTGGCTTTACTCCTTCCCGGCTTTGCATCCTTACGGTCACTAGTAACAGTTGAAACATTCTCAAGTGCAATTCAACATTTAGCTGCTAAAAGCCTGTGCTAGGTGCTAGACAGTACAGAAATGCCAGGCGTTCAGGAGGGGAGGGAGTGACTTTCATGGAAGGAAGATACGGGATATGTGAGAAGAACTGTGATTTTTATTTTAAAAAAACATAAGTTTAAATTTTTCAGTGCTGAAGGACTAGGAGGAAGGTTTTTAAGGCCTAGGTATATTCAGCAGTAGTGTCAGTCAAACTTTAACCAGCACGTGCTTTTTATTCCAGTGGTGATGCAGAACTGAAGCTATCTTACTATTAGCTAAAGTAATCAAAAGTACTCTTCCAAATATTCTTCTGTTAATAGCTGAGTTAAAAATATTTGTTTCTTGAGTTGTTACAATGTACTGATTTTCCACAGGCTTTCGCTCTAGACACAATGCCAAGGACAGTTTTCAGCTTTTCTTTAACCAATACTTTTTAAGCCACCTTTATAATACAGGTAAAAGCCATAGAGCCGTAAGGAGAAAAAATGTTACATTTGTTCTCATGTAATTAGTACAACTTATTCTTCTGTACTCTTTCAGAAACATCTGCTTAGCTGTCTCATTATTAATAATAATAATAATATTTTCATATATTTCTTTGGAAGAGCAAAGTAATTAAAATGTAGCCCCAGATTTCTTTTTTCCCCGAGGGAATGTTTTCTGATTTAACTTCTATCTAATGTTTTTGTTCAAGTGCAAATGAACTCTTAGCTCACATAAATTACAGAATCCAGAACTGTTTTCTTAAGGTGCCATTATATAAATATTTAACTGTAATAATTAGAGTAAGAAAGAGTGTAATTTCCCTTTTCTTTTTGGTAAGGCATATGCTTTGGATTTAAAACTGCCATAATGCTTGAGTGATCCTGAAGTAATGAGATTACAGTTCTGGGTGATGATTATGATGAAGTCATAATGCTCTAAAATGAAAAAGAAAAAAAAAGCAAAAAAGGAATAGTTTTACATTGTTCTTTAGTCTTGCATCATTTTTTTTTCACCCTTACATGGGACAAAATATGACAACAGTAATTCATATGACTCTTAATCAGAATTACATGAAGTAGATAGTCTTATTAATAACGAGCCTTGACATGTATGACGTATTCATATAGCAGTACTAATAATGATAACAACAATCCCTGTTTCTTAATCCCCCTCTCTGGGCGCTTCTTGGAACATACCAACAATTTTGGTGCGACTGAGTTGCGCTGGCTGAGGGGACGTACTGAATGCCGTGGCTATGTCAGATGGGAGCCTCTCTCACCAGCAGAGGTGGCAGGAGCGAGGGGGACCAGGCACGGAGAGAAGGGAGAGGCCAAGGAGAAGCGGGAGAGCGCAAAAGCCTGGTCTTTCAGCAGCAGGGAGCTGCGAGATCAGCACAGGTTCTCATGCAGCCTCATCCCAAGAGCTCATGCTGTTGTCATGATCTAGAGCCATGGTTCCCAGCCGCCTTCTGAGCTCAGGGTGACTGCCCCTTCTTCCCTGCAACTCACCATGTTTACAGGGGCAGGCAGAAAGGAGAAATAGGGGTTATCTGTGCTACCTGTAACGAGTGGCCCTTTGCAAGACTCTATTAGATTCTCTACTAGAAATACCACTTTAGATCACGTAGAAGCAGGGGCATGCATTAAAGGGCCATGTTGTCCTTCAGATACTCTTTAAACCTATGGAAAATATGGGAAGTACACAAAAAATTTGAAATGCCCCTTAGTCTAATAGAAAGCTGCAAAGATGTTTCAGTTGTAGGTGAGAATGGTACATGGCAGAAAAAAAGCCAGTTTTGTCACTGGCTTTGCCTTACCCGTTGTGCCACAAGGGAGGGGCTGTCAGAGCAGACAGGAGTTGCCAAGAATACAGGAGTTGCCGTTGTCTCTTGCTCTAGACCCACGCAGCGAAGAAGGGAGGGGGGTGATGGCTGAAAACCAGAAGTGCTCTTGAGTCCTAAGAAGTGCAGACTCATCCTCCCAGCTTGTGGATTGATTTTCATGGTTAGAGAAAGGTACAAGCGCTGTACCTCCATTAAAATACATCTCTAAGCAAAATACACTCAGTAGCGTAAATAATTAAACACTATAAACAAATGACAGATAAAACAGCCTAATAGCAGGGGATGTAGGACACATACTGCATTAAAATAGAGCTGCTCTGAAGTGACTGAATTATGCTTTGTCAGGAAGAGAGGGATATCAATATTGTGAAACAAACCCTAATGAATCCAGATATGGCAGACTGAATTCCCCCGGCAAGGACTGTTCCTCTAAGGCTGTATCTCAAGTAGTGTGGGGAAAGGGGAGAAAATTACATGGAGGGCACTCCTAAACTGCTCTCAGAATTTGTCTGTACATCTGCAGCAGCTCTTGCTAGTAATTTACGCTGATGGACATTGCTCCAAGGGTCTTTTAATACTGTCTTGCATCTCTGGAAATGGCTTGCCAAAGGATGTTCAGCTTTCCATCAGGCCAGCCACATTTCACCGCGTTAGGACACGTTTGTCTGTAGAAATGGCACTGTGTTATGTAGATGACTTCTGCAATCTAAGACTGATGCAGCTTCATTAATGTAAAAGCAGTTTTGCCTGTGACTTTGGTGGAAGAACACTTTCCCTCAAGCTCCCGGCCAGTCTCTGCTCTGTTATTGAAAGGCTCCAGTTGACTTCATGGCTGGCATCATGTTTGGAACTCGGTAAAATTTCAGGCTGTCCATGTACACCCCTTCGCCACCAGGCCAAATTTTAGGCATGCTTCAAGAAGGGGGAAGAGGTGACTGGGGAAAAGAAAGGTGCCAAGATGATGGGTACAATAAAAGGAGGTTTAAGTTCATTCCTTTGTTACATACAGTGCTGGTAGGAGTTGTTTTTAAACATTTTCAGTGAAGCAAGATGCGCTTAATATTTTTTCTGCTCTTGAAGTTGGCCTTGGAAATGAAATGACACTGGAGCTGAGGTGTCCCTTCAGTGACGGCAGCTAACTAGCACAGCAGGCTGGTGTCAGTGCCTTACCTGGCTGCTCTTTAACGTCTTGAGTGCCACCGCGTGGTGAAATGATGCAATCATTTCTTTTTTAACTTGCAGTTATTTAAATAAGCACCTGTCATCATTTGACAACCTGAAACATTCCACGCACTGGTGAACTCGCTCTATTCATTATACCCTCTTAGGTTTTCTTTCTCTTCTCCAACACATGCAGTGCAGGTGGTGCAATTTCCTGTGTCTCTTGCTGTGTGATGTCTCCCAAGAGCACAACAGAAAAAACCTCTGTGATGGGAGCCATTACTACAGGGAGATTGCAAATTCCTGATCTATCAGTGTGAAGAACCAGGGAAGAGGATCTGTACCTGCAGGACACCAGTTAGGGGGAGCATTAGGAAGAGACATCCGCTGCACTTCTCACCTTGTCATCAGAGCTGCTTAGGTAATTGTCTTACTGCTAATTTAATGACAGAGAAGTTGGCATTGCCCTTGTGCTCATCAAAACACCTCTAAGTGTTACTAATGATACGTTTTTGTTCTTTTAGTTTTATACCATTGATATTTTTTTACCTTGTGCTGAGAAGTAACAATCACACTTTATATTTATATATATGATGGGTGAAGATTCACAGGGAGAGGCAGCACTTCTCTGGTTGAAAAACCCAACAAAATTTTAGGCATGCAATCTTTTCGGGATGGATGTTGATAACAGTCTTCAAAACTCAACATGAATTGAAAAAAAATAGCCCCAAGTTTAGCTTATATCATTCAGTTAGCTAATTTGAGAGATAAAGGGCCTGGTACTTGTGGAACAGAAGGAAAGTGTTGGCAAGAAGAAAGGTGATGATATAATTAACCCCTAGGAGACACATAGACATAATTACTGGTTGTGGGAGAAGTATGGAAATAATAATTTGCCATAAAACCCATCTCTCTACTGAGTCTATAGTATTTAGTATCCAGTAATTATGAGTGTTAAGTTCGTAAGCTCAGGATCAAGACTTAAGAGGTCACAGATAAAGTGGTTATTTTGTAAAAAATTATCTCCTTTATTAATTTTCTGTAGGAGCATGCCCTGGTGAACAAGTCCAATGTTTTCCCCTATAGTTCACACAAAAGCATTTGAAATTGTGTCACAGACCAAAGCTAATACACATTCACTGCAGCTTTTTGTTTTGCTGAAAGGCACTCATTACAGACTCACGCTGGCAAGTTCTGCGTTCGTGCTCTTGCAGAGGCTGGCTCCAACAGTGGTCTGTCTCAGGCTTCTTGCTGCTGGTGACCACAGGGAGGTCATGGGGTTACTTGCAAGTGAGGAGCTCGGCTTGGCTAGCGTACATCAAACAAGGAGAATACATTCTTTTGGCAGCAGGGTTTCGGTAGTTGAGTGAATTGTAGAAAGATACAAAAATACTTGCTCTGATAGACATCCTTTAGCCTAAACGACTGCAGAACACCAGAGCTCTCGGCATGAACCGCACCAGAAAAGCGCCGAACTGTTACTGTTCCTATTTTAAGAAGAACTGGGAAATTTAATACCTTGCTTTAAGGCCATATAAAACCTTAAAAGAACTAGGGACAGAGAGGTTCCTGGTTCTCCTTTTTAAGCGAAAGAGCATCCATTCTTCAAAGGTACAGCATGAACGGAAGGTTGACTTCTGTTTCCAATGCTCTCTCTGGAAAGTTGTCATTTATCCATACTCTCATGTAACCTTATAACCGCTGCTAATACACAGATGAGGGCAAAGCTTGAGGAAGAGATCAGATTTGCCAGTTTTTACTATTCCCCAGGTTCGTTTGAGGATTACAGAAATTACTATTTCATATTTCATTGATCAAAAGGAAAAAATACAAACATTTAAAGGGAAAAAAATGCATAAAATGCATTACAATGCTCTAGACTATCCTTCAAAGGGCCATCCACAGGGGTCAGACAGTGGATGGCAATGAAGGAAAGGCTGGTGAAGTTGGAAAGAACAGGGTAGAAGAAACAGTATCAAATTGAAACATTTTCATGCATTCCTCTCTCCCTTTGCCTGCTCTCACTCTAACTTGAAACAAACTTTCTCTTCCCCCTGGAAAGTGCACAGGGAGGTCAGAGATCCAAGCAGACACAGGGGTGTCTGTGAGAGGCCAGGATCGAGCTCCCAGCTCTCTGGGCCTGGAATGAATGCTGTCACAATAAATACTGCATGATACTGTGAATAATGGATAAGTACTGACAGGTTTTGAAGCATTTACACTAGGTTTACTGGAGCCTTTTGTTTATCAGCCCCTGCCAAGCTCAGGCTCCTGTGGAACAGTCAAACCCACTCTTCCCTCTTAGTCACTTCGCAGTTCAACTCTGCTGGAGAAGGAAGTTTTATCTTACACAATGGAGTCTCTCATGGCAGGGCTTTTAATCCATGAAAATTTAGCTCCTAGGATTTCAAAACCACACCAGTTATGTTCACCTCCCTTCAGATGTTAAAAGCAAGCCCTACATTTTTACACAGTAGAAGGGTTTCTGTATAACCTGCAGTGTATTTCTGTGCTGTTGAAAGGCACTTCCAAAGGAATATGAATTTTGCCTCTGTCATCCTATACGGGTTAAACACCCCCCTGCTTCCTCTTAGATCAACTTACAGACACTTGGGTTTCCTCCCTGTTTTGTGCTTCTCACTATTTCAAAATTGTGGAAAGAAGTTTGACCAAAAACCTGCTGTACTATTATGTTTTCCTACAGCGCAGGTCCACACAGCTCACCCTTACCCTCAGATGTCACAGCAACTCTGAGAGCGCATCTTTGGATTCATTAAATAGGAAATCTAATGAAATCGGCTGCTTTAGTTTACTGGTTTGCAAAGTGAAAGTTTCATTCCTGTGATGTCATTACAGCAGTGTGCTTACTTGAGCCCAAAGACAGACACACATGGCTACATTACACATCAAACTATTCCTGATCACACAGTTTGCACAAGTTTCTACTCTTCTGAAATCACCAGAATTGCTAGGCACAAGATGCAGAACTCCTGAATTACTTGTGACATCAGTCATGTTTACTAGACAGAAAACACAGCCTAAACATTCTGCTCCAGAACCTGGGTGAATGATCATGGCATGAGTCTGCATACTAAAAAAGCATATAAATCAGGAGACAAGGACCAAAGGCAGGACTAAATGATTACAGAGTAAAATGAAGAAGGAAAACAAAGGATTAATAAATTCTGTTAAGAAGTAAATATCATGCAAAGAGGTAGTTGTAATGGCTTCTCCTTTTTTGGTCTGATCTCTGCAGCTATAATTAGGAATAATATTAGGGGGTTAGGGAGTGACTGCTTTCCAGTATCTTGAGAGCAACAGGAAGGTATTTCAGGGAAAGCTGTAGTCCAGGTTACGAGACCAGTCATGTGTCTACTACAGAATTACCATATTAAGGCCATTGTTACTAAATTTGATTATCAAATGAATCTTGGGAAGTAGGTATTTTAGCAAATAAATTTTGTTTCCCAACATATTCTATAGAACATGCTGAATTCACATAAATCAGACAGCAGAATAAAAACCCCTAGCAGGTATGCGGATGTTAATCATTTTTACCACTGCAGTTATTTATGGCCTTGCATATGTGATCATAAGTTGTAATTTTCAGGTTGCCAAAACTGGATATTCTGTACTTCACTGATTGATGACAAACTACACTGAAATATTTCATATGGATTTATTTCATTATTCCAGCTCAGTCCTCAATGGATTTTACGTATTTCTCATAGGCATCTTCAGTCATCAGTTCATCAAGTTCAGCAGGGTTTTCCACAGTCATCTTGATAAGCCAACCTGTAATTAGGAAATTAAAAAGAAAAACAGTTGCTAATGTCCTGCAAGAAAGAATCATTCACATTACTCCCTTAGAAAGGTACTCCCAGTAGGCAATACAAGCCCTGTAACATTGGTAGAATCAACAGGATTTCTTGTGCAGGCAAAACAAAGTTTCAATGCTTTAAAAAATAAACAAACAAACCACCTGTCATAAGAAATGGCCTTCTGAATCAGACCAGCTGTCTCATTTAGTACTGTCTCTGACGGTGGCATTCAGGAGACGCTGTCTAGAGAGAGGAAAAGAGCCTGACCTCTCAGTATCAAAAAAAAAGAGAAACACAATCAAGGGAAACAGATTTAAATTGAACCACAGTCTATGTCTGAAGAGAACACATTGTAAAGCAGCTGTCAGCAAAGACAAGACTACAAAAATACTTTCATGTTAAGTTTTATTGGGCTTGAACTATATTCAATATATTCCGTTTAAGCCTCCACACTGTTAAACTGGGAGAACTAGGAATTGCCGAGCCGTTTGTGACCACAAGCAGCACTGCCAAGTTCCAGGTGGTATTTGTTACCGAAAGATAAAAATGACATCTTACCATCTTGATAACAAGATTTATTGACGAGCCCAGGATTATCTGCAAGGGCAGCATTAATCTCTGTCACCTCTCCTGAGAGAGGAGAGTAGAGTTCACTAGCAGCTTTCACACTTTCCAAAGCTCCAAACTCATCTGAAACACAGAATACAATTGAATGCTTTTAAGAGGAAAATCC
Source organism: Psophia crepitans (assembly GCA_013399095.1). Taxonomy (NCBI): domain Eukaryota; kingdom Metazoa; phylum Chordata; class Aves; order Gruiformes; family Psophiidae; genus Psophia; species Psophia crepitans. The sequence goes on along the minus strand of VWZZ01007514.1, from coordinate 1,153,221 downwards.
AAAGCGCTTCAGTTTAGTCAGACATTGTGGTGATGACCTGGCCATTGAAGAAGTGTCTTGATCTTGAGCAAGGAGAACCATCAAAGAGATTGAAGTCATCACCTTTATGACAATGATCAGCAGCATTAAATTTGATGTTTATGCTCCTGAATTATTCTGGGGAACCTGCATAACATTAGCTAGCTGGCTACTACAGAAGGGATGGAAATTTCTTCCATTTGGCTAATCGTTTGGCTAAAGCCCTACAGCTTTTTGATCTGATGCAGGGTTAGAAGGAAACACATCCAGTTCTTGCTGCAAGAGACCTAAACATGCCTTCTGTCTACAACTTAAGCCTTTTTATACATAATTTGGTTATAAAATAGACACAGCCACAATTTCAGGAGTCCCAGTTTTTCTTCAGAAACACGATTCAAATGTTACATTTACACTCACTGGAACACACACATTATTACTCAGAAGCACCACACTGGAATCATCCAGTTGCTCCTCCCTCCTCTCTATTCCATAGGCAGTTATGGAAATGGTGCCTGGAGCAATTTCAGTCCAGAGTAACTCTAAGCCACAAGCAAACAAGACAGGGGCTGGAGGAACACGGAGCTGTCAGAAGAGTAGATAGGCATCAGCACAAGGAATCAGAGTGACACGTTCTGGGAAAGCCTGCAATTAGACTGAGGCCAGAAAAGAGAAGAACGAAACAGAAATGAAATTCCTCCAGATAAAACAAAACTACAAGTTGGTTAATTAAAACCCTAAACAGAAAGGCCTTTTTTCTAACATTCACCATTCACTGCAATGCAATAGATTTGGCCAAAACGGTTCGATACGGACCTATTTCACAAGCAGGATGGCAAAAGAAAGGCCTGCTACTTTACCTCAGAAAATCTAACTTGTTCTGCAATGTCTGAAGCTAATGATAATCTTTTCTTTATATCCTAGTGAGGCAGCTCTTCATGTAAACACAAGAATAGGCTTCTCCTTTCTACTTGCTAATGCTCATTCTTCTTTCACATGGAAAATTAAAAATTGTTATATTCTTAATCATTCAGTTATGTACGCTGCTAACGAGCAAAACCCTGTAATTCCAGTTCATACCCCCAAATTACTGAGTCTGCATATTCATAGAAAAATTAGAGCTTGATACCAATTAGATGTTTCATGTTGTGCAACTCATGAAATGCATAGCTGCAGAATTACAAATAAGCCAGTCTAAACACTAGCAAGTCCAAATCAAAGCATAAATACTTTGAAAACAGAGTACAGGTAAAAATTATTACAAAAGTGTATTTCAAACATTTGATTTTTAAATTAATGTCTCCATAGTTTAATTAGCAGGTATTTTCTGCTAGCATGCATGGTCTGACAGTGAGAATTTGAAATTAAAGCTGTCTTTTGTAAAAATACTTGCATTTATTTTGAATCTAAAAGATTTATAATGGTATTAATAAACAGAAAGATCACTTCATAAAATTCATCTTTGCAAAGGGACAGCGGGACTAGTAGAATAACTTCACGAGAATTAGAGCTGACACTTACCATGTTTACTCAATTTTGTCCCGATTTCTGGAAGACTACAGTAAACAACATCTCCTAATGCTTCCTTAAAAACAAAAACATGAAAGCATACATTAAAGAAACTATACATAGGAGAGATCTGATACAGTAACTCTAGAATCTGTATATAGATACTCTGTCTCTAAATTTAGTTCTCATTCTTTAAGTCTTTCAAATTTTTCACTTTTTCTTTTTAAACATTAAACTGTCTTGTTATCATGCCCCAAATGCCAAATTATTGTTTATCCATTACAGTGTGATTAACCCTCAGGCTGTTAGAAAGTTTATATACAGATTTCTTTAGACAGAATGAGAAATAACATCTGCTGATCTTCTTAGCATCAGCTAGAGTAACAACTGTTTTAAAGGACAAAGTTCCCAACGGTTTGAGGGAATTATCTTTTTGTTGCAAAGCACAGAGGACTGACTTCCAGTGCAATTTGAAAGAAAACACCGTGCTTCCTCCCCAGAGACAACTGGAAAGCCGTTAGGGTAGTTTGTCCTTACTGACTTAATAAGGAGCCTCATCACCATAAGAATTGCCTCAACCAGAACAGGCTTCTGCCTCTTCACTAACACATGTACCCTGTCTCACAAAACACTAGGCATCTTACAGAGCATTAGATTTATTCACGGAGAATTATGAGATATGCTGCTTGTCGTAAGAAACATTAACTCCACTTCACTGATAGCTTCTCACATCAGATTTTCTTAAGTTTCGCATACAGTGAATCTCTGTCATGTATTTGCCAAAGCAAGAACTTGCACAAAAACAAAACAAAAAATCCAAAGGAATTCCTATCCTAGAGAAAGAAAATATGTGTTACGTTGTACTTCAATTCACAATTGTTCTTTAGCCAGAGGGCTTGCATCATACTCATGCTCAAGGGAAATCTGGCCTAAGAAGTGCATGATATCCTCTTCACATAGCCACAAACTCCGCAGGCCTGCAAGAACTGAAGTAATAAAGGAGCGTTTCAATTCTGCTGAACCATTAAGTTTCTCATCAAGTTCAGCTCTCCATAGGCTCAATCCGAAGTGATTAACAATTTATCAGAATGCTGAAGCAGCATTAATTTCACAAATAATGTGACAGACCCAAGTCCAAAAATTGCACTCAGTGTATAGCATATGCCATCAGAACAATAAATAAAAACAGTAACTGTCCAAAGAGCAAGGACAAGAGCAGGTATGCACAAATAAATACCGCAGGCTTGGGTAAGGGGGGGGAAGGATCAATACCTGTGCAAAATTGCTGATTCCTACTGTTCCAATGCCATTTTCAACGGATATCCATTCATGCTTGTCTGTGAATTTGCGGGCTAAAATGAAACAAGCTTGGTATTTCAGAAATAAGTGACATGTTGCTCACTTAAACACAATAACACATTTGGAGGCTTAAACTGTGGAGGGGTTTACTAAGGTTACTTTTGTTTGTTTTTCATGGAAACATTTTAAACAGCACATAAAATTTACAGAACAATTTTGTTCTGCTCATGACATGCTCAGAGACACGGTGGAAGCTCGCTAAGTGTTCTGAGAGGTGTTCCTGTGAGGAACTACAGGCTCATAAAAATACAGGAGCAAAAGTAGTTCTACTTCGAACAAAAGTATAGGTCTAAAGCATATATGTGTAATTTACTCACAGGTATGCATTTCTAGAGTAGCTTAGTGCCTTCTCAAGGATATTCAGTGTTTGTTTCTAACAACCACTTCATTATTCCTGGGAAGGCCGGTGTTAACGACTCGCTAACAACAGAGCCGGCATTACAGCATTTCATTCTAAGTACTTAGAGCCATCGGTTGAAGTAAAGTGGCAACCCAGCTAGTAGAAGTGGCTGATCCCCTTCCCTCCCCTTGACATTGCCTATAGAGTCTGTTTCTCCCTGGTTAACATTGTCACTGATTTATATATAAAATTAAAGCAAATTAATACAGGGCAAATTAATAAGGTGACTCATACAGGTAACTGTTACTGAAGAGAATTTGCTCTTCGTTATTACTGTTGCTGTGAGAACACCACAGCAGTTTTTCTGTAGAGTTTTAAAATAAACATATTTAAGACTCTTAAGTCTTTTCACAGCAAACTTACAATTCTACATATATTTTAGATCTGTAAGACTCAGGGCAGCCTGTACTAGCTTTTATTGGAAGCAATTATTTTTATAAAGTCATATGGAAAAAAACTTCAACAGAAGTTGAAACAGGCAACATTTTTCTTGCTAACATTTACCTGGAACTTCTCTTACTCTGAGCATTTTCAGCCTGCTTTGCCCATTTCCTCACTTCCCAAGTTTCCCTGCAGATACTTTTTTTTTTTTTAAATTACTTTTAATTTAGTAGCATCTATTCAATCAGGGCTGTTCCAGAAGCCTTGAGAAGATAACTTCCTTAACAGAGCTCCCTGTGTGATTAGTGCCACGGTAGTACAGCTGGACCTTCCTTCAGAGTCCAAAATTCTCCTCTAAAGCTCTTCCTCCAGGCTGGACTCCTTATACCCCCCGCAGAAGTTAGACTTCTGCAAAGCTTTGTGTATTTTCTAAACTTGCATATGAAGGAAGGCAGAACTTCTCACCATAGACCTGCCAAACTCTTTCCACTGGCAGTCAGTCATATTTTAAGCTGTTTCAATTCCTCTTATTTATGTCTGAACACATGTTAAGAGAAGCAAGTCTCAGATAAAATGGTTTGTCTTCAAAGGTGGCCCAAGTCTGACAGACTTCAGCAGAGCAATACATGGTTTTGCAAGTGCAGCACAGGAAAAGTTTTGAGTAAAATGCAAATATTAAGTTGTTTTTTTTTTCCCATGAATTACCAATCCAAACCCCCAGAGAATTTCAGCTAGCATTATTTATGTCTACAAAAATCTCTTAGGACACATTCTAATGAACAGAAGAAACCAAATGCCTTAAATAATTTTGGGTCAAAACATCAAACCCATAGGAATTTCACTGGAAACAAGTAACAAACCATAAGAATGGAGAATGACACAATCTCAAACCCAAGCTGAACATTTGGGACATTACACGCCGCAAAGCCACCAACCAATATATTTTTATGTAGAGTAATAATATTGTAGAAGATTTGTTTATAAAGCAAGGTTAAACAAACAAATAAAACTCAAACCAACAGAAAAACAGAAGACTTCCATGATCAGTTTGGAACACAGCAGTAAAATCTCAACGGTCAGAAGAGCACACAAGCTCCTTGTAGGACAAAACAAAAAGTGAAAAATGAAAAATTCTAACTATGTAACAAAAAACACTGTAAATAGCGGTCAAATTAAAAAGTTAATAAGTAATCTCAAAATTTGAACTTTGAGCTTATGTGATCAGTCCATCAAATAAATCAAATTAAACAAATATGAAGCATCAAGGCATACCAAATCTCTTCTGTGAGCCTCCTTTTTCAGAAGAGCAGCTGAATCTACTCTAGCTTCATTCATTTCAGCATGACTTCGGTTTCAGCTTCACTAGCACATTCTGAATTCAGACCTTCAGCCTGCCTCTATTAAACATTTCATAAATATATACCAGAAGAGTGAAGGAAAACTCACACCTCCACAAAGAGGCATACAAAATTTTTCCTCTCTGCCTAAAACAAAAGCATAATTTATGTTATTCCTTCAAGTTATATCTAAACCAATGTGTACATTAAACAATTAGAACAGTGAAAAAGCTTAAATCTTGGCTCAACTTGCAAATAATGACTAATAAATGTTATTTCTTTCACTTGCAGCAGAGGACAGGTGAATAGATAGGTTAAAAGACTATCTGGAAGGAAATTTATGACCTCAGTAGCAGTCATTACTTTTATAGCATATTCTGCTCCTCTTCCCTCCTACTTTTTCAACATTTCTGTTTGCTGAAGCACCACAGGTTCTGTGGTTCAGACTTGCGTAGCTAACTTTCACTCAAGAGCTTCGACAGCAGCAGACACCTTCAGAACTGACTATATTAAGTGCAAAACCATTCCGAGCAGTGACGTGCAAGCCCACCTCCCATCTCACCGCTTCTGCAGCCGTACTGCACAGGAGCCGGCGGCACGGAACCAAACGCCTTTGGCCCACACAGGCCCCTGGCCCTGCCGTTCTGCCGCGGGTTTCCTGGCCGCCCTGGTCCGCCTGACTGCCGCGACCTGCTCCATCCGCCCGCTTCTGCCCCCCTTCTGTGCTGCTGACGCTGCCCGGAGCTAGCAACAGGCTGCTCGGGCACGACGGCCCCAGGAAGCGCTGTCCGCTTTGGGGTCAGGTTCGCTTCCGAACGTTTCGGCCCACTCGGTGGAGCCTCCGGCTGGGGCCAAGGGGGCACAGGGCCACTTCGCTGAGAATCTGCGGCGTGAGAGGAGGTTAAAGGTTCTCTGCGAACGAAGGGAGGTGAGCCGGCCCCTCACGGGAGCGTGTCAGCACCGGGACACGGGGCAGGTGAAGCCCACGCAGCCAAAAAGCGGGGAGGCACTAACTGCCCCCCGCAGCCAGCAGCCCCTGCACGGCTTCAGCCATCTTGGAGGCCTTTCCCCGACTCCGCACGGACACCGGCGGGCGGGGAGGCCCCGTCCGTGGCCGGCACGGCCCGGCCCGGGGGAAGCTGCAGCATCCCGCTCCCCCCGGCCGCACGGGCAGCTCGCACACGCCGCCCTGCGAGGTGCTTCCACACACCGGGAGGAGACCTGAGCGCCGGGGCTCCGCGCTCGAGCAGGGAGGCCGCTTCAGCCCTCACCGGCTGCTGCAGGCGGGGGCAGCCAGCAGCGCGGCCGGCACCGCTCCTCCGCGGGCTGCAGCCGCCCACCCTCCACCCCGGGAGCCCTGACAGGGACCGACGACTCCCGGCAGAACCGGGCCGCTCTCCC
>VWZZ01007514.1:1076589-1146636 GCA_013399095.1 Psophia crepitans | reverse complement strand
TCAGGGGCGGCCGTTACCGCGGGGCGGGCTGGTGGCTGCCGCCGGTCCCCTCAGCGCGCCGCGCGGTTCGGGGTAGGGACGGCGTCTCTGCAGAGCCGCCTGGTGCCCCGTGTCCCGCCGGGGCGGGAGCGGGGCAGGCCAGGCTTGGCCGGGGTCGCCATCTTGCGGTGGCGCTCGCTGGACGGAGGGCGAGCGGCGGCAGCAAACGGTGCAAGAGCCGCGCAGTGCTTTATTGAGTACAGGCACTCAGCCTACAGGAGGTACGGGTGGGACAGCTGCCTTAGGTCTAGCGCTATTCTTCGCTAATACTTATAACAACATCAGTCAGCAACAGTTTATTGGTTGAACGCCGCAGCGTTTGAGTCAGAAGCCGCGGTAACCTAAGTCTAGCCGCTGCAGCTGAGGAGGCTCAGGGCAGACCTTATTGCCCTCTACAACTACCTGAAAGGGAGTTGTGGTGAGCTGGGGGTTGGCCTCTTCTCACAGATAACTAGTGACAGGACAAGGGGAAATGGCTGCAAGTTGCGCCAGGGAAGGTTCAGGTTGGAGATGAGGAGAAAATTCTTCTCTGAAAGGGTGGTCGGGCATTGGAACGGGTTGCCCAGGGAGGTGGGGGAGTCACCATCCCTGAGGGTGTTTAAGGAAAGGTTAGATATGGTACTTAGGGACGTGGTTTAGTGGGTAATAGGTGGGGGGGGGATGGTTGGACTAGATGATCCTTGAGGGCACTTCCAACCTTAATGATTCTATTCTATTCTATTCTATTCTAAAATGCAAATCTTTCACCCACAAAGCGGCTTGTCACTGTGGTTATCATTGAATCATTGACAGATTGTTCCGGCTGGTCGTCGGTGACTGGTTTCTCTTCCTTCTTGCATTTAATTCCGAGGAAGCTGAAAAGTTTCGTCAGCATTAGGTCAACGATCTCCTCTTCTTCCGAGGCCTGAAACAACAGCAAGAAGTCAGGCGCTCGGATGCGCACACCAGGAGTGGACACAGTCTCTCCTGAAGCCAGAGAAGGTCTCAGGAGAAAATCTCTATTTGAGGTGAAAGCAGCCCATTTTCACTGTAAGCAGAGCCCCAAAGCAAAACACCATGCCGATGTTTTTATCAAGCCATGGGTCCCAGGGGAGCGTGGGTGAGCACGGGTGTTACAGAAGACGTTCTGGCTCTATCAAAGCCCATGCGAATCTTGCTGCAGGAGCCCAGCGTTCCCCTGCCAGCTACCATACCATTAGTGGCATATACAGTGGGCCACCCATCATTTCTAGATGACGTCACAGAGAAAAACTTAATACATCTTGCTTTCTATTGAGCATGTCCTTTGTTTTCATCTCCCTCGATTTTATTTAAAACAGAGGAATTTTGAGCAGTACTGGAATACTAAGCTGGACTTCACACTGCATTATCAATAGCTTGAATAGGTCAGGCACTGACCCATGACATTTTTAACAGGAGCTGTAAAGTCCTCGTGGACTTTAGTAGCAATTTTGGCACTGATTTCGATGAAGCTGGGGCACAAGACTTTATTGCTGGATTTAGTATGTGAACAGAAGGCTAAAAATCAGATCTTGTACTAAACCTGAACAGGGACTCGTCTGAACAGGAATGGACAGCATAAATCTGGAAAACCTGAAGTGTGCATTATGAGTAAATGTTGACTTCTTAAGAGCTGGACTGAATTTACATGGGTTTCATCCAACGGTAGGATACCTAAATCATGAGTAAGCACTACACAATGAACGTTAAAAACGGCAGGAGAGCTTAGATGAACACACCTGGTAGTGCTTCTGCTCCTCACTAAAAGCAACCAGAATCACCGAAATGAACAGATTCAGCACTACAAATGTCATGAAAATGATGCAGGATCCAATTAGGAAGGAGCCTAAAATTGGATTGTAGTCCAAGACCTGTAGTATTGATAAGGTAAGACATCATATTTTGATTGAAGAAAAAAAAAAGCACACATACAAGCAGTTAACACATGAATTTGTCTCTCTGAAAATCCTTATGGCTAATAAATTATATATATGTAAATTTTCTCCTTAATCACTTTCCTACATTGATGTGATATAGTATAAAGACAGAATATTTTATATGTATGATATATGAATATAAGCAATCTTTGGGGTTTGTTAAGTGTTTGCATGTGAATGTAAGGGTATGAAAGTTTCACGTGAAAATTGACAAGCCTGGAGATTTGTTTATCCACAGAACTAACAGCTGAAGCTTCATCACGCCTCAGCTTTCAGAACATAGATGAAATCTCTCTATGCTTTTATTTAGTGGTGTCTTTACGAAGAAGCCTAGTCAGACTGTCTGGACATATATCATTTAAGGGTTGTGCAGAGCACCAAAAACTTCATTTTCATGTAAGCTGTAATGTAGGAATATATTTTCATGATTAACAACGTGACTTGTAGACGTGAAAAACTTTATGCCAAATTACAGATCTTCAAAGCTACCCGTACCCTGTTGGGGTATGAGATCCATGGTCCAAAGACATCCACTGAGGAGGGCTTCATGGTCAGAGCTGCCTAAGAAATAGCTTACTCAACAGAGAGTCATTCAAAGGATATTGTAATATTTGAAAGAACTTCATGAAAAAGTCAATAATAATAAAAATAAATGTAACAAAGTTCCCTTGTGGAAGGCCTTGTCTTTCTTGAGAATCTGACGGATGTGTGTTCAGCACAAATGCAAGGCATCGCTCACTTTTCTTTCTGCAGCTTTCTAAGAAAATTGCTCAGAACTTTCTGTGGTCAATAATTAACATATCTAGTTAAAATGTGATCACCTTTCTCAGTGAAAGGTTCATTTTGATTCTAGTGATGGTCAAAATGGGATGTGAGATATATTTTATTTGGTGTCTTGTCTTGATGAGAAAAGGTAGCTGCTTTAGGAAGCTGTGAAGCTTGCAAAATTAGATTAATGTCTAGCACTATTTGTAAGTCTTTTTATTTTCTGGGTCAAAGCATATTTGGTAGCTGAGATGCTCATTATACAATGATAAATTTCTCAAAGTTAGAGGTGGTACCTCCTCATAGTTGAAGATGCCCAACTGAAGACTGACCATGGTCTCTGCTGAATCAAACAGAGTTTTGTAGGAGTAGAGTTTCCAGCCAAATATCAAGTTTGTCTGCAGAGGAAAGAAGACATATCTTGTGTCACGGTCAGAGTCCTTGCTGCAAAATCAGCTAATGACTGCTGTATTCAGGGAAAGCTCTCCTAGCTTGCCATCTGAGCCAAAGCTTTTCGTGTGTTTTGGGGTTTGTGTTTTGGGTTTTTTTTGTTTTTGTTTACAACAGAGGAAACACCAGGCAAGGTCACAGAAAATGACTAACCTAGGTGAGAATTGGATTCACGCTTTCTGAATGTGTTTAGCTGTAAGACTTTTTATGATGGATATGAGAATGTCTCGTATCTGCTCAGCTTGTCACAAGATTTGTAAAAAATCTGCAAATACGTGATAAAATCATGAAGGTAGTTTAGCCCACCTCCAAGGAGCAGATTTATCCCTGCATAAGTGCCCAAATTAATCATAGTCACAAATGCTTGCCTTTCAGTGCACAGATCCTTCCCAACAGGCAACCTTCTTGTTTGCCCTCAGTAACCAAGGTGCTATTGCCTTCATTTATATCTTATGGGCGTACTGTGACTGATTTAAGTGGTGGTTGCTGCAGTCCCACCTTATCCTCCATCCCTCTACCTCTTTCTCCTCCGCTTCAGTGATGTGACAACAGGCTGGGTCATGGAACTGAGCTGATCACTTCAGCTAAGTTTGTGGCCACACTAGTGCCTAAAGCTACCCAGTTGATAGAGTGTTGGTGCTGGAGGGGGAGAAGAGGAATGTGAAATCAGGCAGTGTGAGACTGCAGCAGGTCCTGTTTGTCACTGCACTGCATAATAAATATTCCTATAAGAGGCAGAAAAATAATTATTTCCCACTTGTGGTACTCACAGCAATGGAATAGGCAAGGAACATGATTGCAATAACAGTGATGAATCCAGAGATGTCACCCCATGCCCTCCTTAGAGTTGAAGTGATCATGTTTAGCTTAGGGTTGAGCCTCAGGAGGTGCCACAGTTTCACTGTGGAGAGAAGCACTAGGAATGCGATCAGGTAGCCCAGAACTGCATCAGCTCTTGCTGTTTCATTGAAGCTTACACAGCTGTTGGGGAAAAAAAAAAAAAAAAAAAAGGAAAGATGTAACAGACCACGCACACAGAAGGCTTTGAAGTGCATAAAGGAGTATGCAAAAGCCAGTCACTCTGTCCTTGCCTTCAGTGGACAGCTAACTTGTGTTCTTGCTTGAATGTCCCCATCTGTACTTCCTGCTGCGTGTGCACAAAAAGGTCAGTTGTACATGGCAGAGGTTTTTTTAACAGCACTAGTTAGAGCTGAGAGAGGGTCTAGGCAGCCCAAATGCTGCTCACTTTTAGCAAGTCACAGTTTAAAGGCAGCTAATGCAAACTTACTGTTGAATTCTGACCCTTTGAAAGGAAGACAGGTTCTTCTGTGCATGTGTGATTGAAAAGGATGGGATTACTGGTGCTGTGCAGCTAGCAGGGTGCACGGGCTGTGACAGGATTAGCTGATTTCCAACAAATTGTGTGATAAGGTACTGTAAGGAATGATGTAAAAGATTGGAGGTCAGACTGTGATCTGTGACTGAGGTGAGTCAAGTCGTCACTTTTAGCTGAAAAAAAGTGCTTGATAATACTTATGTTTACCCTTTTTAAAGATAGCACATTGTTTGTACTTACGATTTTGTTTACAAAAATCATGACCACAAAAAGATTTATAAATTGTGTATGCTAATATAGCGTATGACGTATACCTATATGGTATGTGCATGCTGCATTAGCAAGAATGTATCTGTCAGGTTAAAGGAAGTGTTGGTTCTTTCCTCTCATTCAGCACTTGTGAGGCTGCATCTGGAATATTGAGCCCAGTTTTGGGCTCCCCAGTGCTAGGAGGATACTGAAGGTCCACTGAGATGGTTGGGAGTCAGGGCACAGGACAGAAGAGAGAAGGATGTGCGAGTTTGTTCAGCATGAAATAAAGAAGGCTAAGGGGGTCTCTAATTGCTGTCTCCAGCTAACTAGTCAATGGTTATAGAGAGGATGTAGTAAGACACTTCCTGGAGGTGCACAATAAAAGGACAAGAGACAACAGTCACAAGCTGCAGCAAGAGGAGTTCCAGCTGAACATGAAAAAAACTCTTTTTTTTTTTCTGCCACACTGAGAGTGCTTCAGCGCTGGAACAGGCATCCAGAGATGCTGTGGAACCTCTGTCCTTCTTCAACTAAACAAGGCCTGGAGCAACCTGATCTAACACCAAAGCAGGAGGTTGGAGCAGAGACCTCCAGAGTTCCTTTCCTTTATAGGTTATCCTGTGATTCTGTGACCTCTTTCCTGTGTGACCTTTTTTTAACAGATGTTATCATTTTCCGTTCTGTATAAAATAAGCTGTTGTTGTCCTCTAACCAATGGCTTTTTACAACAAAGAGTGAGTACTGTCTGGATGGATGTCCTGTAGCAGAAAGGCTTGTTGATTCAGAAGAGGGCGATGCAGATAGGGAACTAGCAGCTAGGCTAGGGAACTTGGTCCTCAAGCCTGCTGGATTTTATTAGAATAGTATCAGAAGAAAATCCTGTTGCTGACACACATCTAAGCCCTGAAATATGTACGCGCTTCATGAACATACCCATATAGGGTAGCATTATCTAGCACAGACAAGCTGCCCCCTGGGAAGAGGGAAAATAGATTTGCTTCTGCATAAGTAGTGCAAAGAATGCACTAACTAGCATTAGTACTTACTCCTCTTTGTGTTCCTGGTAGTAGCTGATGTCTCGGGTCCCAAGGATTGTCCGCTTCACAAACACTGACAGGGCACTCCAGCTAATCAGTATAATGGCCATCTCCAGGAGATTCCACTTGCTGTGGAAGTATCTCCATCTCAGAGTCTTCATCAGTTTTCCCTGTGAAAGGAGGAATTTTACTGTTCCAGTCTCGTGGCTCTATATTATACAATGCACCTCTAAAGATTAGGGCTATCCCTTCTGCAATAAAACAAACTACTGCACATCAATAGAACTACATCTTGTGCTAGTTTCTCATTATCTTTCTCAGAAGAAGCATTCCAGCCAAATAAAATGTGGCCTTCCTGTTATTTAATACAGATACAGTGTCTGAGTCAATCTTCCCTTGGTACATGTCAGCCACAGCACGACTAAAATCAAGTACAGTCCTAAAGTTTTTGTAAGTGAGATCAAACCCAAACACAAGGTGATGCTGTCAGCCGAGTTTTCTGTTGGGTCTCACCTGTACAATCACGTAGTACACAATAAAGAGGAAATAAATGACTTCTGCTGCAACCACAAAGATGTGGAGACTGTTGGTGTATGGGTAAAGCCGGACACTTTGCAGGTCTGTGCTTGTAAAGAAAGCCCCTAAAAAAAACAAATGTTCACCTCAGTGCTCTAACAATTCCATCTTTCTGTTTTCATTCAAACAACTCAGTTCACCAGTAAGACTTTGGTACTAGCTTTCACATCAGTGTGGGACTGAATACAAGTATCAAACTAAGATTAGGACTTGATTATGTGAGTAGCCTTATAAGTGTTCTTTGAAATTTTCGCTGAATAGGAACTTCAGGCAGCTGATGGCTTTTAGAGTGCCAGTGCTCTCTTGTGTGACAGTACGATATTAATCCCAGCAGGGCTGAGTCTGAATTGAACTACAAATGCAGAAATGTATCAAGAAGACCTGGAGGTGTAAATCTGAATCTCATTCTAAAAAGAGAATGAGCTCAGTTTTGTGGTCTGTTTTGGGCATTTTCCAACACTGGGACAGACCTGAGGGAGGCTGCTGCTCAGGTGAAATGTTTTTCTGTGGCCTTCCAACCAGAATCTAGTTTCTCTATTTTCCTTGTTGTATCCAGATTAAGTATTATGTGATCACATGGCTAGATATTAGAAGCCTTCTGAAGCAAAAAAGATAGACTCTGTTATCTGTACTTTTTGTCTTAATATTGTATTGATTAGCTAAAATTATGAGGAAACATATTTTTTCTTATTCCTGTCATGTAAATTCTGGACATTAAGTTTCAGTACCTTGCTTTCTTCATCAGCAGATGACCACAGCATAAGCAAACATAAGATATTCCCTTATGGTCTGTATTACTGTGATGCTACATTTTTTCTAAATGGTTTATAAATTTTTGCATTGATTCTGTTATTATTAGATTTATTCAAACACTTCTGCTTACTGAATAAAGAACTAGGTAAACACTGACAGCATGCAAATCTGCACTCTGTAGGTGTATTGCTTGCTGTCTTCAGAAATGTATAACTTAAAGAAAGGTTCTCACCTAAAGCATTGGTTTCAAACATCAGGCTTACAATGCAGAACAGGTTCACGTTGGCATTGTAGACTGTAAATTCCACAAACACCGCTCTTGTGAAGGTGTCTAGCCAGACGTTGTTGAAAAGGTATTGGAGAATTCTGCCAAAAAAAATGTATAGCCAGTGATCTAACTCATACGTGAGAGAGACAGTATCACATGGAGGATAGGAGTGTTTGGATATTATCACAGAGAAAGACTAAACCAGAGGTAAGTTGTTCAAGATGTCATCTGGTCCATCAGGTCTGGAGCTAGGGGATATCTGTACTGTTAGCCTAGGTGGTGAGTCTGTTTTTGGCTCCTTGGGAGAAGCAGATACCAGATATTGGCCAGTGCTAAATGTGGGATACCTCAGGTGTCTGATAATTTACCTTATATAGGTTCCTGTACAAATATGGATATTTCTGGCAAGTTATCTGTAAGTTTGGATCTCTGCCTCTGTGGAATGCTGATTCCTGCTCATTTATCTCAAGTCCCTTATTTGCCAAATTCTTTTTGAGTCCTGGGTCTATTATTTCACTTTAAAATGTTTTCCCTGTTACTATTCATGTGCACACACAGGAGATTGCTTTCAATACAATTTCACTAGTTCTCCTCTTTTAAGGTAGATACAAAATTGTCTGCAGGGATTTATGGAGCATAAGCACTAAAGAGAGATAAAGGTGCCTCACAGATCTGATGATGATATGAAAACAGGCAAACGTACCATAATTCAAGTATAGTCACAGGTAACATAAGACTAACATAACGAGATTTAGGCTAAATTATTTTCTCACAATCATTGACATCCCCTTAGAAAAGATGGTATTTTAGAAGTTAAAGGCCAGACTAAATCCAACGCTGGATTGATATGTTGATAGGATTGTTCTACTCATTTTTCAACATTCCGCATTTCTGCAGCTATGTAAACTGGAATCTATGCATATTTTAGGAGAAAAAGGTTCTTATTTTGGATCCTGGTTGTTACCTAACAGGGCACAAAATGATAGGCACATAAACTACAATGATGGCACCACTGTAATATCTACAATACCCAGCACAACACACAGCAGGAAAACTCAAGATGCAACTGAAGTGAATCTTAACGCTACAGCAGATACACTAACAATTTATCAGAATACAAGGGGTACCTGGAGGCATTCTTAGGATCAGTTCCCAGGTGAATCACATATCCCCCTCCCCTGTAGATGGCAAATTTGCCCCAGACAGGGTGTCCTCTCAGTTTGGACTGACTCTGATAGTGCCACGCTGAGCTCAAGTCAGAGGAGTTATTGAAGACCGAAGTATTCCAGTGTTCCGCGTAATCTGATGTATCTTCTGTTTTTAGAGAATATGGAGCATGGCATTCCTGAATCACACGCTGGAGTTTGGGAGAAATAGGGCAGCTGTCTCCTTTCACTCTTACTTGGCGAATCCGAGCACTACCCACCAGCTTAGAATTGCCATCTGTAATGAATCCTAAACAGGAGAGGGAAAAGAGCAGCACTGGCAATATGATATAGCTGCTAATAACGTTTCTTCATCTCATTTACGATTCACTGATGCATTGATATTTTACTATAGATTCTTTTTTTAAAAACACTGTAAGCAAAATAGTTATGAAAATTAAGCCCGCATGTTGATTTGAACTGAGTTCTTAGATAACAGTTCAGTATCATTACCTATCTGTGTTTTACACAGAAGGAAACTGAGGCCTGGAGGAGAAAAGTGACTTGCTTCGAGTCACACAGCAGAGCAGCCGTATGCAGTGTTCGCTTGGCCACAGTTGGTCCGTGCCTGTCATGTCCAATGAACAACTCTGCTAATATATTTCAATATTTGCTCTTAAATGCGAGCTGGAAAATGGGTCATATTTACTGCTGGATATGACTAGATAGAAACATGGTGATATTGCATAATTAGCACATTGACCCAAGTCACGATGCAAACAGAGCTCTCCTGAGGAAAAGCTTTATAGTGCCGCCTGTCTGCCACTCTTGTCCTGAATTATGGAAAGAGACTCTTGTGAAACTGCAGCATACATGTGAGTATCTGCAGTCAGTAACGTAAAGTGTGAAAGACGTAAAATTACAGCGCACAACTTCTGTTTTATATTAAAGATAAGGGAAATACCAGGGCACATTATACTTGGAGTCAGGCTGTGGGACTTTTGTTATCCACTAGTATTTGTATTATTAGAATCCATGCCAGTCTTATGCATTCACAGTCTCTTTCTCTGATCAAATATGTGTGTGCAAGTCAGGGAGATGCATAAAAGATAATGTTTCAGAATCTGGCAAGCTGAGGGGAAACAATGTGACTCTGCACCTTTGTATGATCCATAAAGATTTTTGACTAAGGTAGTGTTTGCCCACGTGAAAAAATCCTGATAACTGTAGACATCATGGAATCCATCTGAAAAGCTGCTCTCAATGTGTTTGTTTAAGTAGTAGGAATTGGGATCTCTCTGCCCGTAAGCAACCAGCAACAGCATCCATAAAAACCCCAGATAGGCTGGAAAAAAGCAAGAAGAGACAGCACATGTGAGCTCAGAATTAACACTGCTGTTCAAAATAAATTGAATGAATGGTTACTGCTATCATCACTTACTAGGTGAGGGAGATGCTTTGCTAGCCTCCGACTGACTGATGCTATTCAATTTACACAAGCTACTTCAACGTGCTGCAGTTTAAGCAATCACATTTGGAATACGAGTAGCGGTCAAGAAAATAAGTGGGAAGACTGACTGAACACCAGTGGTAACGACAGCTCTAAATAAAATGAGTAGTCTAATTTTGGTCCAACTGAAGTTGAGGTATTTTTTCCATTGCTTTTAAAGGAATTAAAACTGGGGTATAAACCATTAGCTATAGATACTATCTGCTTTTAGAAGGACGGCCTCCATCTGCTGCTTTGATTTCAACTTCATTTAACTGCTGACCTCCTCTTTTTACCCTTTCTAATTTTATTGTAACCTCCCATGCATTTGTAATGTGTTTCTTTACCATAAAATCAAGCCTCTAACCACACTTTTACCTCCAGCTGACATTCCCACCTCCTTTTATCTCCAGCTGCCACTGAACAGCCTGTCTCTGCACTGCAATGGCTGGCAGAAAGCTAGAGATATGCCAACACTTTTTCACCCAAGAGAACAATATTTTCACTGATGTAAAAATACTGATGCATATTACCAAATAAAACAAGATAATCTACATATGGATAATACCAAGGATTTCTCTGATGAGGGCAAATGCTTTCTGCTCCTTCATACAGTTGATTTTCATTTTCTCCACATCAGCTGCAGGAGGTGGCCGGTAAATATTGCTTCTACTGTCCCTTCGGGCTCCAAAGAGAGGATTTGAATCACCTGTGGGTGAGAGCAGTACATCCGCGAATTAGTCAACAGATTGTCTGTGTCCTGCCTTTGTTTCTGTGGACATTATAGGGAAACATTTCTATTTAATGCTTTCCGTTAGGAAGATGGGGGTGTGATTCTAGCAATTAGTGTAGTAAGGCAAGCAGTGGGGAGGGAAGGAGCCACAAACGCAGTGTATTAGAGTTAGGCCCAGGTGTCTCCAGGCTGAGCATCGCAGAAGGCGATGTATTCAGAGCCTGAGACTGATCTGGGAGGAAGCTGTTGATCAGGATTCTTTGCTGTGCCCTAGGACTCCTGTCTGCCTGCTGGTGTCAGCTTTTTTTTAGACATGATTGTGATTGCAGAACCCACTATTTGGTTTATGGGAGTAGTAAAGATAGTTGTGGTTGTGGAAAGCTATGTATACTGAGGACTTAAAGGAGGTGGGAAATTTCCTTGAGAGAGAACTTGAGTTTTAGATATGCTTGTCAGGTAAAGATCGACCAACCTAGATGAAGAGTGCATTTTGCACTGGGTCACGTGTCTGTTTTCACTAGGCTGTGGAATAGTTACAGATTTTGTTGGAAGCCGTGCCATGAATACTGGGATGTTTGCACAGAGCTAAAACAAGTCTCCTTGTATATCTGATTTTTCATATGTCTGACGTGAGAGCTAAAATATTTAAGCATGGCTGCTGCATACTAAAAGCACCAATTCATTAATTTTGATTATAATGGCTTCAGTCAGTTTACCACATTTTATTGTTTTCTTTTCTAGATGTTGCTTGAATGTTGATGGACTGAAAAGTGATTGTCTGTCCACTTGTACAATTCTTGATCTAGTATGAATCAATATAGGGGAATACTTCTTTTTTTCCTGACATAGGCAAGCCAGGAATGGAGGGAAGGAAGGAGTCAGATATCAGTACCCTGGCAGCAAGTATGTCCTCCAATAACAGGGGCGATCTTGCAACAGGGCTAGGGGAGATGGTGCACGTATTTACATTTGCAGAGTAAAAACATATGGAAAAAGATAAAGATGGAAGTATTGTTTTGATCCAGACCTCTTTTATCTCTTAGATCTTGTCTCTTCCATTAAGTGTTCTGCAAGATTTATCCAACCTAAACACACAGTGGTCTTTAGATTTTCTCCAAATGGCACAAAAACAGTTATTCAGGTTTGTTTCCACTTTCACCTTAATCTTGGGAATGCTAATGGGTAGGCATATAGTCACAGCACCTGTGGATTTAGTAGCTTCTGCTAACCTGCTCAGCTAAGATTCAGGTATATAAAGATAACCAGAGAAGTTCTTAGTTGAGCTGAGTCACATATTTGTGCATGAGCGTGGAGAATGCTTCACTTTCTTTAATAATTTCTCAATTTACAGACAGTTACCTGGTGCAGATAAAGGCCCATCAATAGCAGTGTTTTCTTCATCCTCATGTTCCACCTTCTTCAGAACCAGAGCAAAAAAAGCAGCAAATCCCAGAACCTGGAAAGAATTAGCTATAGACTCACTGTATGCCCATTTCATATAAAGAAGCTCAGGCTTTGACCTGGATCCCTTTGGATCCAGGCACTGTGGGAGAATAACTGTGCTTTGGCATTGTTGAACTCATGCAGGTGAAGTTCATAAACAAGGGAACAGGGCACAGTGCTGAGGTCCATCTAGCTAAATTGATTTTGCCACATGACACATCTTTCCTTGTCAGAAACCTCATCACCTATTAGATTCTGACGAAACAAGGGAGAAGAAACTAATGGAGTTAATGTAGCAGAAGGCAACAGAACATTGTAAACAACCTGCTAGCTCTTGTTTTAAGGGCAAAGACTTCTTATATTACATGTTAAATCCCGTGGTTCTTTAGGACACATTACGTTGTCTTCCTGAAATGATAGAATGAGTTCATATTGGACAGTGGTTGTGTTTCTGAGGCTCTCACCTTTAAAGGCTGTGTGACGAAAAGACTTTCCAAGAAGGAGATGACCATGGAGATCAGCCACTTGATGGAGTTCTCCTTACCATAATGTAGCCCATAGAGCATAGTAAAGAACCCAGACACACCACTGGTGACTGCAACAAGGAACCAAGCAATGAACACAAACCACCAGGGCAGCCCTTTGGAAGAAGACCTTTTCTTGCCATCACCGGAGAAGCTTGCAGTAAGGGACCACCTTGAGAGTCAATCAGAAGAGAAAAAAAGTCAGTCTGCAGTGGAACAGAAGCCAAAATCATAGTCTTCAGTGAGGATAGCAAACATCTTATGATTCAAAATCTCGATTAAAATATTATAAATTCTTTTAACTAATGCAGTTATATGGATATATGGATAGCAAAAAGTACAGTGAGCAAAAATATGAGGAAGTGTGCAGAGATCAGCTAAAATCAAAACGAATATGATGCACCTATTTACTCCTCAGTTCATGTGTAATTGATCCTCCAGTAGAAATATTGACAAATAAAACCATGAGTGCATTTTAGGTGATTTTTCTTTATCCATACATTTTAAGAGATATCTGAGACTTTGGAGCTCAGTGATTATCCCAGCCCTTTACTATCCTCTGGCATTGTATCGTAACATTCAATTTTCAGAGGCAAAAATGACAAAGAACGATGATCTGTCATTATTGCTTTTGTGTGCAGTTCACTGTGCATTGTAATTTCTTTGAAGTTCCTACAACAGTACAGTAGTAAAACATGTTTCTACAGTGATAATAATGGTTATCTAGCACGTATTAAGCACTAATTTTTGGGCTTCGTCATGCTGCCCTGAATTTACTTATATTGAGAATGAGATGAGAACTAGGTTACCTCTCACTGACAGATGTTGATGAGCAGATCCGGTTCTCCAGGAGGTTCTTCATGTGCTGAACCTGATGAACAGCTTGTGTGTAACTCTGAGGCATCTGAAATTTATGGGGCCCCAGTAATTCCAGCTCCATCTCTACACGCTGGAGTTGCATGTACAAGCAGCGACTGTAATCACTGTATTTCAGTCGCTCACACAGTCCCTTCTCTGGAGTTGGGCTTCTTGTTTTTTCTGCAGGTAAATTATTATGTAATTTTTGGAAAAGAAAATCAGCATAGCTATCCCTAGGTTAAAATACTATTCAGTACAAAGGTTAGTAGAACGGGACCTCAAGATTATGAATGTGACAAAGTGAAGAGTAACATTGGAAGTGACATGTAAAAGCAACTTCAGTACTAGAGCTTTAATGCTTTTCTGCTGGAATGAGCCGGAATTGTTGCCAGGAGGCAACTTAATAAGACAGAGGTCCTAAAACCTTAATAGAGAAGTCAGATAAGATCAAGTGATAATTTGTTCATAGTTTACCTGTGCCATTAGTAGTGTGGTATGCTGGTTGGGAAAGCCAAACACAAGTCTCAATGAAATCAGTGGGATTGTTTACTCATACGTTACTGTTTAATTGAAAATAGATGAATGCATAAGTTAAGAGTCAGACTAAAAGGAACAACAGCACAAGGCCAAGAGGAAAAAAAGAACAGGACAAAAAGACTGTGAAACAACTGATATTTGTGAGTCTCTATGCTATTAGATACTGATCCTGCTCCCAAGCCAGGCTGGTAGCTAACATTTAATTCTATAGCATAAGAAATAGAAGTTTTGCAGTGCCTACTCAGTTGGGTGCTCAGTGGTGCACAGTGAAAGGACAGGAGGCAATGGGCACAAATTAAAAGATGGGAAATTCTTTCTGAACATAAAGAAAAACTTCTGTATTGTGAGGGTGGTTGGACACTGGAACAGGTTACTCAGAGGATTTGTGGAATCTCCATCCTTGGAGATACTCAATATCTGACTAGATATGATCCTGGGCAACCTGCTCCATCTGACCCTGCTCTGAGCAGGGTGGTGGACTAGACAACGTCCAGAGGTCCCTTCCAACCTCAACTATTCTGTGATTCTGTAATTGCCATTGAGTCAGAATGTAAGAAGAGCTTGGGTCATCATATCCAGCGTTACCATAATTTTCACTACAAAGGTTTCAGGAGGCATGTCAGATTGTGATGTTTACCTTGTATATCCATAGCACCTAATGTGACAATTATAGGATCATCCTCCTTTTTGCTCTCATCATAAAACTCTTGCCCAGCTCTGTTCTGCTGGCAGATGATATCCTCAACCAATGCCAAAAGCGTGTTGATGTTAGTTGATTTTCCAAGATCTGATACGGAAGTGAGAGATGGAGTCTTCAGGGCTTTAAAGAGTGAGTTGGCAATTCTTCTTATGTCCTAGAAAAGACAGCAGCAACACAGCAATGACTTTGGCTGCAGTGACTTCAGCTGATGTGATCTGAAGGCACCACTGGCTGGGAGCTGCATCAGTTACTAAAATCTCCAGAGTGGATAAGGATAGCGCATCCTTCAGCGCTGGATGTGACAGCCAGATTTCAATGAGTTCTGCAAGACAGCTTTCAGGATTCAAAAATACAGCTTACCTGCCTGAGGAGCTAAGCTGAGAAAGACAGGGTCTGTGATACCTTTTATCTTCACTGTTTCGCTTAATGTTTGCTTTAACCCCAAACACAGTGATTTGGGTCACACATAATAATTGTGTGAGGGCTGGGATGTACCTAGGCACATCTCAGTGAAGTTGGGGATTCCATGTAGATGTGGAATTGAGTGCTTTGCACCAGTGTATAATTGGTTTTTTGCTTCAGACAAGCTGAAGGGCATCTGACAGGGAAGATTTCTGCTGTTAAACTGGGGAATCGGGGAGTGCATGGCAGCAGAGGGCAGTGCAGGACTCACTGGGGAGCAGCCACAGGGACTTGCCTTAATCACAGCCTCTGGAGTGAGTGAGACAGCCTGGCTGACCTGTGGAGTGGGAGGTAGGCTTGGGGACACTCGACCATTCTTTCCCGGCTTCTTCTCTCTCCCCTTCGTGGCTGGCCGGGATCGTACGTTCCTGAAGATCTGCACAATGAGCAGGTTGATGGGGAACATGAGGATGGAGCTCTCAAAGCCAATCATCACTTCCTGCCATGTGAACTCGATCTTACCTGTCAAAATCAAACAGAGAGGAGCAGTAAAAATAATCCCAGGAATCATCAAATCTCTCTCTTGTGAAAAAGCCCATTTAAACTTCCTACTTCTAGATTCTGCTGTCTCCCTATTTCCCTGCCCGAGCAATGGTGAGGATTGTTACCCAAATCCATTTTCTGCTCAGCCGGATCCTTTGGCACTCCCCAGAACATGATGCTGGTCAGCATGGTACAGAGAAGCAGTGAGAAGCAACATGACACGCGCTGGGCTCGTGTGAAGGAGCTTCGTGGGGAGCGGCTGAAAACTGAGTACCAGATGTGCCCATCCTGGAAACCTTTGGAGGTCTTCATGAAAAACAGATTGCTGGGAAGGAGGAGAGGGAAATCAAATGGATACTTAGAAAGGAGAGGGAAGAATAAAGCTGTAGTTCAGGGTCCTGACCTGTTCATGCTTCTAGAAGAAACAGCAACTATGAGAAATTATCAAATATGGTGGCTTGATTTGCATAGAATGGTCGTAGCTACTTATGTCCTTTCCTTCTGGCCACACCATGCAGGGAAAGCTAATCATGACCAGTTTCTATATAAATTTTTAGGGAAATTACACATAAGAGAAAATGCTTGGGATTCTGTAGATCTTGTCAATTTATCCTTCTTTGATACCAATATTTCCAGTGTGGTATTACCGTTAGGGTAATGATTAGACTTATTTAACCATCCTTACTCTTTTCCTTATTCAGAGCCCTTTAAGGGCAATGGGAAGACCTCTCTTCATTTTTGTCTAGGGATTTGATCTTTTTTGCTTGCTTTCTTTTCTAGACTGATTGCTACCAGGAGTGAAAAAAGAGTCAGTAAAATAGAAGGTACCTGAACTGCTTCATGTCCTGTTCTGTAGCTACTGGGAACACTTTATCTAGGACACATTCTCCGATATCAATGGCTAGCCAAGAGTTACAGAGGAAGTACCATTTCTGATCCCATGCCAGATCATGGACCAATACTCGATTCACATACCTGTTGGAAAAACATACAGGGTATATTCACATGTAACTGAGTGGTGTGAAATTCAGGACTTGACAGGACTATGGAGGATAAACTCTGGCCTTTGGCTTTTTAGGTTGTGTCTAAACTGTAAGGCACAGAACATACCCCATCTGCACTGGACACAGGATGTGGGAAACACTCCTGGTCCTGCAGTTTAGATTATGATTTGATCTATTAATCTGCAAAAATGAGAAACTAACACTTCTTTCCTTTCTAGGACTGTAGAAAGGAAAATTTTCAAGTGCTAGAAAAGGAGAACTGCTATGATTATTTTAAAATATTTGTGGATCTTTACTTCCCAGGATCTCCAGCCAGATGCTAACTTACCAAGATGGACTGTCCCCTGAATTATCATGCCACATTCTAATGCTCTGCAGTTCCCCAAGAGGGAAGAAGGTACAGAGTAAGAAAACATCCACTCCTCCACGTTCAAAGACTGGTGTATCAGGATCAGTTAGATGGTGTGGCTCACTCTCTCCTTCCAGTCCATAGAGGGTGAGAGTCACCTGGAGAATAAGATGGCAAAATGAAGACTTTTACATCTCGATCCTATGTATGATCACTCCTCTGGCATACTCTTCCATCAAATCTAAGGAGTTTCTGGCTTAGACATTGCATTTGAGCCGTCCTGTTTAATAGCCTCAGGTGCTCAGGTGCATTATTCATCCTGTTCTCTGAATGAGTGCATAAACTGTCTTACCACCCAGTGCCATTGATACCTTCGAGGTTGTGGCTGCCCCGCGGCGGTGTCCTGTAAAAACTGTCACAAGATAACGATACTGAGCAAAGGGGTCATTGTCTTCCAGTACTGTGATTTTCACCTGCAGAGTGACACAATACAAGCTGTGCGTTAGCTGTTCTGTGAGTATGGATTCCTTAAAGCTGTGAATAGCAGTTTGTCATCGTGTGAACAATGCGTATACTTACCAGTAAACAGAGAGTTACAGGGAAGGGAGTAGGATTGGTTGAAGACTTCCTAGTAAAACACGCTAAGCAAAGCGGGAATTGGGCTAAATACATTGTCTTTATTAGCTGAAGACTTACTTTGGCATCATCCTGGATGTCTTTTCTTCGAGCCCAAATAACTACAAGCACATATATCAGAAAGATGCATCCTACAGTTGTCACCACCACAGGGTTGTCCACAAATGTACCAAATAGCTGTGCAGTTTTGCTAACATCTATGGCATTGGGTATGATGAAGAAGGAGCTCCCAAAGAAGGTCAGATGGTTGCAGAGGCACTGTGTGCTTCTAGGATTTGTTTTTGGTCCTACCTGAAAAACAGAAAAAAATCCTAATAAAACATTGGCTTTAAATCATAGAATAGTTTGGATTGGAAGCGACCTCAAAGATCATCTAGTTCCCAACCCCCTGTTGGGACATCCTCTACTAGACCAGGTTGCCCAAAGCCCCATCCAGCCTGGCCTGGAACACTGCCACGGATGGGGCCTCCACAACTTCTCTGGGCAACCTGTTCCAGTGCCTCACCACCCTCACAGGGAAGAATTCCTTCCCAATATCTAATCTAAATCTCCCCTCCCTCATCTTAAGGCCTTTTTGCCTTGTTCTATCACTTCACGCCCTTGTAAACAGCCCCTCTCCAGCTTTCTTGAAGGCCCCTTTTAGGGACTGGAAGGCTGCTATAAGGTCTCCCTGGAGCCTTCTCTTCTCCAGGCTGAACAACCCCAACTCTCCCAGCCTGTCAGAGATGATCCAGCCTCTGAAGGCAGTGCTGAGGTTGGTAAGTCAGTGTGGAGAACAGCTATACAGAAAAGAATTGTTCAAGTTCCAATTAGGAATATTAATTCTAATGTCTAGCCAGAAACAGGCACTATAATACAGCCTTGTCAGAATAGTTCCATTTCTTCTCATATAGAAACCTATCCCAAGAAATTTAAATGGAAATGTCATTTGAAGCTTAGTTTGGTATGATTAAACTGCTTTAGTTTATTAAAACATATCAGAATTATCTTGTTTTATGGTGTGAGTTCAGTGCTGTCATTTTACTACAAGGTGGTGGTTCTAAGGGCTGGTTTTGAAATGTATGACATAAACAATGTTTTGTTTTGCTCTACTTACGTGACATCCATAGCTGTTCCAGCTCCCCTGGTGCTCATCCCAAAATACACAGTGGGATGCAAAGCAAGTGACAGCTATAGTTAGCCTGTCATAGACGGTGGAATCCATTCCCGTATCTTGCGAAACCATGAAATAGTAAGTCCCCTCTCCAAAAATAAGTTCTTCTGGGCTAAGAACCCAGGTGCTTGTCTCACCTTGAAGATAAATATTTTAATTTCAATGTATGCATAGAAATGCTAATTCAGAAGTATGCAGCTGTATTTAGTATTATCAAATAAACCAAGTGAAAAAAGGGGTATGAAATAATTCTTAGCGACTCATTGTTCAAAGCATCCCACTCTTTGCTCCTGTTAGCGAACACTGTATACTAGAGATTGGAACCCTGAAGCATGACAGATTGAAACTCCTTTGAGAGGTTTCTTTCCAGTTAGACATCTGAACTCAGGGTCAAGGCTCATTCTGTAAATACATGCATGTGCTGTACAGTTGTGAAGAAGCACCCCCCCCCCCCCCCCCGAGTGTCCTTAACTTGCTGTGGGGGATGAAAGTCTTTTTGTTATGTCCAGACTGCACACGTTCACGGGTCACTAACAAGTTGTCTTACCTTCAGTACTCTTCTTGTAGAACAGATGATTTTTCATATCATAGTTAGTTTCATTTGGACGATAACCATACCCTAAATAGAGTATTAGTGGAATGTCATATTCAGATTCCAGGTGGATCACTATAGATGTGTTTTCTGAGGTGAGATTGACTTGGAATGTGCTAGAATTCCCCAGATTCAACAGAATCTTATCTTCCTGTGTTGCTGAAAGCCTTGGTAACATTATCTGTTTTTAAAAAGAAAGACATAATTTTACATGCAGCAAAGCATCTTGCTTCTATTATCTATAAGCACAATATAGCCACATGCTAGATAATCTTTTTTCACAACTTAGGGAAGCATGGACAGCAAAAACATTGGCTTCAAAGTAATTTTCTTGATATTGTCAGCTAACCTCTGAGAAGTTCATTTGAAACCTATGCAGCCTCATCACAAGGTCTGTGATCCTTGGTGCATTTCTGAACTAAGAGCTGAGATTGTAACTGAAACACTGGCTGCATGAAGTGCGTATGGGAATGATTTAGATGTCAGCTTATATATGAGCCCGAACAGTAGTAATATGAACATACAGTTCTTGGGTGATGAAATCAGACATTACGTTGTGTTTTGGGATGACTGTAATCTTGAGTATTTTTCCACAACCATTAGCGTTCTCACATCCATGTGTATGAAGAATAAGATACCTCTTTTTTAAGAAAAGACAGAAATATTTGTTATTTCATTCTTGACACAAATCCCTCCATCACAAATGCAGACATCGTGATCCCATTATGGGCTGTAATGAACACTACCACCATTCGCAGTCACTTCATGGAAAATGATAACACAAATGATGGTTAACAGAGAAAGAAAAAAATGGGAAAAGAGGGAAAGGGATAGAAAACAGTGGGTTTACCTCAATGTTCTCTTTGAGATTGCTGACTGGTATGATCACACCATCTAGACCAGTAAGACTTAGACCTCCCACTGTTCCACTGATGTCAAAACTGGTGTCACTGGAGGAAAAGGGATTCACTGCAAAGCTCACCATCTATTAGCAAGACATTAACAATCAGGTTTGAGTTTCATTATATTCACACTCTACATTGTTGAATAGCGAAAGCTTGAGCTCAAACCCAAACAGTACTTGACTTAAAAGAAGCCTGCATCCAGATTTAAATAAGAATCTGCCTTATCTCAGATAAGATATATCTTAGGTCAAACACAAACCTTGCAAGTGATTTTGATTCTGAAATATTGTACGTGTACAACAATGTTTATTGTTTCCATTCATTGTAACCTTTTTGCCTTTTAGACACCAGATATCAAAATGCAATTGCATAAGCCTCTTTCAAAGCAACCCCACCAAAGTAGCACCCTACTTGCAATTAGGAACAGAAGTCTGCCTCTACTATGATACCAATGCACAGAAGAGTATGTCAGAGTCATGAGTCCAATGAGAGGATTCAGGAGCCTCAGGAGTCAAAGCAACCAGAGAGGCCTGTAGAATATTTATTACAAAAATATGACAATAATATGAAATCTATTGTTCTGAGGAAAAAAACACCATACCCTGATTCAGATGAGAGATGTGTTATCATCAGGACATTCACAGGCCTTTTGTGTCCTGCAGGATGTGGGTGCCTCTAACTCGTTTATTTCTAGCTGGGATGAAACGGGTCTGCTGCAAGGTAGTTTTAATGGTGATACGGGCTCTGAGCTGTTGTGTTCTCCTCAGAGCATTAGATGTAAACAAACAGCAAATAGATGTATAGGTATTGATTCATTGCATTGCCTTCTACAGCCACGCAAGTATGAATCGGGAGTGTATGTGAGGGGCTGAGGGGATGGGGAATTTAAGCTTTCAGTCCTCCTTAGCTTGCTGAACCCACCTCATGCAATTCAGGTAAGTGGAGGCTTCTTTGACCAAAAATGCTTCAAATTATTTTCTTGGCATGACAGAAAGGATGGCTAGTGTGCTTGTGTATTCATTGTAAAAGAAGAAAAGATTCTAAAACGGCTAGACCAAGAATGTAAGTTGTATATCAGATTGAGTCAGATAAAAGCTGTTTACTTGCCCTTATATCCACTGTTTCATCGTCAACTCCTGAAACACCAAGAGAGGAAGCAGGTGGGAGAGTAAAGCTGGCAGAGCTGGAACTGGAGACATTAATAGATGTGCCATCCATGTTTTCTGTTTGTAATCTGTCCAGTTAGGGTTGGACACAAGCAAAACAGAATAAAATAAAAAGAAGAAAAAAGGAAAAAGGAAAAAAAAAGGATAAAATCCCCCATCAACAGCATGGACTTCATATCTAGAGAAAAAGCTTTCTGACCTCATGAGTATAACTTAGCTGGAAAACTATTTCTAACTCTGCCAGTAAATACTTTGTACGTTGTCTGTCCCTGACATACTACTCCACATACCACAGAGTCATCAAAAAAGGGATGGAATTGGTGTATCTAGATAGGAAGTTGTACCCAACCAGGTGTCTTTATGTGAAAGACGTACCTGGTTTCTGTGTGAACATGCTCTTTATTTGAAAGCACAGTTAAATGTGGATGAAAACCAGGCTCTCGGGGAACAATTTAGCGATGACTGTAGGGAATGGACAATGCTTTTCAGGCTCCTCATGATTCTATTTTCTTCTGCCAAGCTGGTTACAATTCTATATAACGTGTCGTTATTGGCAGCTTGGAAAGGAAAAAACCCTTAACTGGCATGACAGGAGTTTTCCACTAATTTCAAAGGTAAGCAGCTACTGTCTCATCCAGGAAATAGTAGTAAATTCTCCATTGGTCAAAGAAGACACAGCATGAGAATTTCTAAGGTGGCTTTATTGAAGGTAATTGGAGTGCAAGCTGTTCTTACTATCAGTTAGTAATGACAGCCTCATTGCACTGCTGAAGTTGTCATTACGCTACAATATTTAGTTGGGTGGTTCCAGTTTAGGACAACATAATGAATATTTAGCGCAAATTTGATTAACTCTCAGCAGCCTAGGTGGGAGACACTGTTACTGATACCTGTGTATATACATTGTGGCAGAAGGAGTGGTAAGAACTGTTGGTTCATCATCAGGTTCTTTCCCAAACAGAAGGGCACTCTGTAGATTTTCGACTGTATGCAGGAGCTGGTGCGACACTGAATTCTGGAAGAGGATTAGAGGAGAAAACTTGCAACAAAGCTCCTCAGAATCATCAAGTTGCACATTATTTGCCTTTGCTTCCTTTTATTCCTTTTTTATTCCAATTTTCAGTGTCTTACAAAGCTGGCAAGCTTGGTGATGTGCTTTGTAGTCTCAGAGAACGTTATTCCAATCAACAATTCAATTTCTGAAATTCTCATTAAAACATTGCAGACAGCAACTAAATATATCTTACAGCTTTTACTTTTATATTTTATTATTTATAACTTCTACACATTGAAATTCGAAGCACTACAAACATGACATCAATTTAATGCAATATCTTCCTGCACTTCTGTACATTAATGCCCTTTAGCTGCACACTTTAGTGTTTAATTACTTGCAAAAGCACGATCTAATTACGTATTAATTGTGTTTTATTGTGTGTTATCCTGGGGGAGTTTGAACAATTCATAACCTTTTCTGTTAGATTTATTTCATGCCCTACTCCCTTGCAGTGATGTTCAGCCCAGGAAGCACACAAAGGCAACTGACAATTCACATACAGGTAGGAGAGGATAGGACAAAATACACACGTTGCATAATTCTGAACAGAAAATCAGGGTGGGCTTTCTGAGAAAGCATAAGCAGTGACCAGAGCTGATTCCAGCTTTGAAGTAGTGGAGTCAATCACGAATATTGAATACCTGTGGCTTCCTTGAATTACAGGCCAAAAAGAGGGGATAGAATCAAATCTGAAAAAGCTCCCTGTGTGCTTTTCATCCATTAGAGGCTGCACACCAATGCTGTGTTCTCCAGTCCTCTGTCCTGTTCAACTTTAAAATGTAATAAATCTTAAGAGGCTTCTATCATCTTCATTACCAGACTGTTCAGTCTAACAGGTCTAACCTGGGAGAAGTTTCCTTTGATATTCAAGTCCATTACAGTGTCACAATGAACCCTACCCAATGCCAACTGAAAAATATGAGAGGCAGGACAAGTCTTAAAAACCTTCCAAAGCAAGCAGGTGTTCACACACAGTCTACTACAAACTGGACCAAACCGAAATTACCTGTTCTGCCCCTGGCACTGAAGTGTTCGTAGCTCTGATTTCTACAGAAGCTTTAAGTACATTGCTCACTGCATTAAATAGATAGTCGGCTGCGTCTTTTAGCTGCTGATCCTCTCTGCTGTCCTCTGTGTTTACAGTAAGCAAGGAAGCACTGACATCTTTTAGAGTGTTGCTAGCTTCCACCTGCATGGGAAACAAGGGGAAGAGTTTCTATGTGTTGGCACTACAAATAGCAAAAGTGACACTTGTTTCATTTACTGAATATTGCGACACAAGATATCTCATGGGTCTTATTTGCGGCTAATGCTGGTTTTACTATAATTATTCGTGCTGGGGTAATAGCTCAAATGCCAATAAAGTTGATAGATGACATACTAGATGGTACACAAACATGTTATACAGACCTGAAAAATGCAGCCTGCTTCTACAGATTTAATCCATAAAAAAGATGAGTAACAGCTGAAGGAAGCTTGTCTGTCAAACGCTGGGCAAGGATACAGTTTAGAGGTACAGTACAGTAGTAAATTAGGTTATACTTTTGGGTGGTGTGTCCAAAAAATACCACCGTATTGTCAAGTGCATGTGCATTTCAGTCTTAGTCCAGAAGCGCTACTGGATTACCAGCTAGTAATACCTTTGGCTTTGTCCTGTGCTAAGTGCCAGAGGAGAATGAGTCTTACAATTTTTATTTTGTGCTTGAATGTAGCCAGTGATTGCTTTGGGATTGTGAAAGCACTGGCCAGCTTTTAGCCCAGGGTGGTGAGGGAGCCAAGCAAATTCATTGCAAGTTTGGACATACCCATTCCCACAGTCTGCAAACACTTAGCAGCCTTACTGTAGGGCGAGTGCTGAATCTGAGCTATGTTCTTGTCTTGCCAAAGCTAACCACATGCTGCTGAAATGCTCCCAAGCCATTGTCTGGCTGCAGCTGTAGAATACATCAGAAATCAGGGCAGCTCTTTTTATTGCCAGTGTATTTGGGAAACTTCCCCAGTGACAGTTTGTTCTCTCCTCCCATGTGCTCACTCCTTATGCATAAATAGCATCATCTACTAATAATATTCATGTTGCCAGAAAAGATTCACGAAATACTTTTGTGAGGCCAATCTGAACATTTGTGCCTAGCTCCTCTGGGTGCTGTCATGGTCCTGCCTCGCTGACAGCTTGCCTACGTGCATTTTGTGACAGTGCCTGGATCAGGGACCACGGATCTGGGCAATTCTAGAAAAACCCTCTTGGGCAGTTTTTGTTCAGGATTCTAAGAGCGCTTTACAAGATAAAATACACATCCTAACGTGCCTCTGACTAAAAAAGTTTTCATCTTAAAGATGTATCATAAAATGTAACTGGCCGGACAGTCATAGCCTGGATTGTAGGGGTGGCCAAGACAATGTCTGTGAGTTCAAATTTGCTTACTCTAAACAGCAAAATATGTTCCCTCCTGGGCAAAATACACATGCAGATGCAGTTGAAAAATGAGTAAAGAACAGATAACAGCGAGGCACCGAAACCCTTCCACAAGGTCAGGGGGTGCAACAGAGTCTACACTGTTAGTGTGAGGAGCTATAAGGTGAATTGCTTTTACCTGTGCTGAGACAGACAGCTCTTCACTCCTGTAAGTGATTTCTTTCAGTAATTCTGACATCTTAAGAGCAGTCTGCGCTGATGTTACGTTAACAGCAGAGAGAGTTGTCAGCATCAGCCCTCGCAGCTTGGGATGAAAAGGGATAATTAGGCAAAGGAATAAGATGCTAATTAGGACTGTGCAAGTAGTGCTGTATATTGACAGGCTTGCTGTAAATTATGTGGTAGAGTAAGACTCCACAACAAGGATCATTTGAACTGATATTAGGTCTCCTGACAAGATGCCACTTGCTTTAGTAACTGTATAATCACGAGTTTTATGTTACCTCCGAACACAGAGAATTTATACACTTAACATCCATTAATAACAAGCAGAGTTACTTGTGAGAATTTGTACTAATGTATGTGAATTGCTGTATAAATGCCACTTCCAGAGAAATGAGAGCCGTGTATGATTGATGTTACTCAAATAATGAATCATAATTGAAGGATGCATTGCATTTCTCTAGGTCTTTTCATCTGAGGCACTCAAAGCACTGTACAAACATAAGCCTGTAACTGAAACACAAGCTAGTAGCTGAAAGAAACAAACTAAAATTACCTGCCATATAGTACTTTTCGGGAAAATTAAATAGGATATTTCTCCTGTAGGAGGGGTCATTTTATCAATATTTAAATTGTTTGTGGAAAATCAGGTTGATATTAAGTTTAAAAAGACCATCCACATTAGTTTACATTAATGCAATAACATTTGAGAATTAATTATTTTACTGATGGATGATAAAACAAATTATTTATGTGAGCAAACAGTGACAGATAGCTGAAGCCTGTGCCAAACACTGAGACACAGATACTAGAAACTTGAAACCTCTGTTGATCTCAGGTGGTGATATATGAGCTTTTCATTACCTGAGAGCTGTCAAACAACGTGAAGTGTCCATTATATCACATTGTACTGCAAGAAAACAAGTGTCTGGCTGACCTCTTTTCGTGTGTCCGCCTGTAAAGATGTGTTAAACCTTTCCTCTTGGGTTTCCTGATTAAGGACTGATGTCACTGACTTATACAGCTGGAAAAGACTCATGCTGTTGTTCCCGTCTTTGAGGATGTTTGCCTTCTCAGATACAATAGCCTGCAGGGTCAGGTTCGCGTCGATCATATCTGCGTGTCCAACCTGACGAAGAAATCAGATACGCTCTTAACATTGCTAACGCTGTTATAATTATCTTTGAACAGCTTCCACAGTCATCTTGCTGACAGCCTAGCTAGAGTGGGACAGGAAACTTTGTGTTCCCTGATTTAAATGTTTTATTTTTAGTGGCCTGATAAGGATCTCCTTACTGGGGCACTGGGACAGAAGCAGGAGTCTTCCAGGGCCTACACAGGATAACTCCAGACTCACTAAACGCAGCTTATGCTGCCCAGTGTCCTGATAGATCATCTTTTAAACTTCTATCCTAGAAAAGGGACAGTGGAAGATTCTTTTGACTACCTTGAGTCCACAGAGAATAGTCTCTGTTAGATAGGAAAATGGTGATTATGGCACATTCAGAGGGAAGTAGTTAAGTATAAAATGGGAAGAAGCTCCAAAAGTGAATCACAGGTTAGGTATCTACTTGAGAGACCTTGAAATAAAGTAATTATTCCGTGTACCTTCACCGAAGCGTTAGTTTGAACTGTATCACCATAGCTGTTGCTGACAGTAATTGTCATATGTAAAATGAAATTATTTTCCTTTTCTCCAAGTGGAAGATAAACTGGGAAGAGTTCAGGATCCGGGCCACAGTGCAGGAGAGAATCTGAAACAGGAAAGAGGGGGTTACCTGCCAGACACCACGCAGGCATCTCCTGTTCTCTAAGAACAGGGCACCCCGGGCTTGCTCTGCCTAGGGCTGATTGCCTCAGTCTCCCCGGGGAGCAGAAGCAGGTTGTGCCTTTGCTCTTGGTATCAACAGTAACCGTGCTTGCTAGCAGCACGGAGCCGCAGTTAGCCAACCGGTTCACCTCAGGACTTACTTGATTTCAGATAGAAGCAGTACGTGAGCTGCCTGCTGTGACCAGACTGGCATGAATCTGCCAAGCAAGGAGTGCTGCAGGAGACCGCAAAGGTGGTGAGCACTGATCCCTGCTTGGGAGACACGGCGCAACTGGGGATCCTGGGTGGAGGCACGGTGCTGACAAGGTATGTTTCCTCCCCGTAGCCACGCTGAGTCATTGCTGGGAGGGGAGGGAGCAGAATGTCAGCAGTAATTGTGCCCTGGCAGCACGGATCTTCAGACATTAATCTTGCCTACTCTAGCAATGATGCTGTTTGTTCAGGCACCAGAAACATCAGGGTGAGCCTAATCAGAAATTAAATCCTGCTACTGAATAAGGCAGAAGAGGAAAGGAACTATTAAATATGATAGTGTTTGCATTATAAAGCAAAGCTGTATTATTTGATCAAGTGTTTAGCATAACTTCATTTCCAGATGAGCGTTAAGAAACTTATTAACAGCTTGGAGTAGGATAACTGAATTTGTCCTGCTGTGCAACAGTCCAGAACAAACTTGGCTCTGAATTATTTTGAAGAACACACATATAAACTAACAACTCTCAACTTGTGGAATGATTTAACTCATTTCTCAGTGAGGCTAGGTGTGTATAACGTCAGTGTGATGTCATGATGGCAGAAACTATCTCAAAGGAGTGTGGAAAACCCTACTTGCCCCTACCTGTTACTTTAATCTGAAAAGCTTCCCCCTGTGTCTGCAGGAAGGAGCTGTTCATTTTCAACATGGATGTGTTGCTTTGAAGCAAATTCAAAGAGTTCTGCCGGAAACCAGTCAGACCACAGGCTAGAGGGAGGAGTGCAGGCTGGAAAATCAGACAAAAAAGAAACCATTACAGTAGAGGCTCTTTGCTGTGATTTCTGTTGTGATTTATCAGGAGCAGGTTGATAGCTTGGTGCCCTTCATTATAACCCCTCCCAAACCTGACACCCTCTTGTCTCAGTCTTCACTATTATTCCCAAAGTGTCCATTTGACAATATGTCACTCCGAGGCCACGTGGCATTCCCTCAGGATGGATGTTCAGTTTTGCATGTGCAGTATTTTTGACGAATCTGATGCTCTCACCTTGGTTTGGAACGTGTTATCTAAATACCAGTTATAATATATGGCCTGGGAGTCCTTCTGTCCAGAGACACTCAGAACAACTTCATCACTAGCATTCACTGGCTTGCAGTTTGCCTCACACCTGTAAGGAAGTAAGACAGTAGTTACAGGTATTAACTGTATGAGATTTCATAGTCCTTGATGTTTATTGTTTTACTCTCATTTGATGAAAATCTGCAAAAGCCTTGCAATATGGGACAGGTTAGACATGACTCACAAGTAGCAAAATACTTAATCTTAAAGCCTTCATCTCTATTTTCAACATGACTGAGGCCCAGAACCCACAAACTATGTTGCAAAATTGATTCAGGCTCTCAAATGAAGCCTGCCCCTATTTAAGCTCCTGAAATTATTATATTAACGGATCATTGAAAAGCCACTGGTCTTTAATGAGGCACTGCACTCTTGAAGAACAGATTTTTTTAAGGCAGAAGTGTGTATCTGGGTGTCTAGTAGAAATTTCAGACATATATTATGGCATTTGTTCCCATTGTTTCCATGCAGTTTGCATATGGAAATCTCCAACTTTGAAAAGATGTAGTGGGGTCAAGAACCCTAAGTGGTTTCAGAAAGAATATTATTCAGTTTATAAAAGCATTATGTTCAGAAATGTGGACTGGAAAATGCAGCAAGACCTATTCTGTCTGTAATTCCTCTGATGGTAAGGCAAGAACAGATTTACAACAATAAGTATGTTATCACTTCATTATCATTATTATTGGTAACAGCAGCCTTCCACTACTTTTGCGTAGTAAATAATATTAGCCAGTGAATACTAGGGCTTAAAAACAGACCTGATTTCCAGTTGCAGTTCTGGTTTTGCAGTCACGTAGAGACACTGCTCATCCTGCCTCTCTTCATTGCCATGGTTGTGGACTGTAACCCTGACAGTCACTGCTGACTTTGGAGGAGGAAGGCAGGGCGGTGGGATTTGCACCTCAGTTTGGTTGGTTAGGATTATCTGTTGTTGCACACATTCGTTCCACTGAGGCCAGCAAGCTCCTGCACAAACATTTCCTTTATAATTAGAATAGTCATAACATCCGATGTCTCCTATAAAGGTCTTTCCTGCCATAGGTTTCAAAGAGCTTTACAGAGCAAACAATTTTTCTGAACCCAATTTAAAGAGTGAGTAATCAGAGTTCAGAGTACAGACTGACTTCTTCAAAGTAATGTATGAGGTCAGAGATAAATACGGGGACAGAACACAGATGTCCTGAATCTCAATCCAGTTTTGAACCATAAATGTTTTTGCATCATGTTTGATGCTAATTATCGCTGATTTATTAAGATACATGTACCTTGCACTTAAGACTCCTTAACTATGTAAAGCACTTAGGATTGGTTCTTGGCTGTGCGGGTGAGGGCTTAGGATAGGCAGATCTCGAACAATTGAAACCTAGGAGTAGCCATCTTTGGGAAAATACAAAACCGAGTACTATGCCATATTGTATACCATAATTAGTTTGATATTAAAACCAGGGTAAGGTAGAAGGACAGTATTCTTGCACAGTGAGTGGCATTTAAAGCCAGAGAGTAAACCATCCATTAGTCAGATTTTCACCACTTGATCTGACGTGACAGTGAGTTTGTTACTGGTGAAAAAGTTTAGGAGGTGTACATACCACAAGACCAGAGAAAACTGGAATTGTTGTCGTTGTCTGGCCAGCCAAGTGTAACAGTTGTGAAAGGATCCACATGGCGACTTGGTTTAATATATATTTTGTTTTTTCTTTTGTGAACCTAAATAGTAAGTAAAGGTATCAGGACAGGAGCGTGTATAAACACATAAGTATCTTGCTTCTTTATAACAAAAAAGGTCTGAAGTTTAGATCCCATATCACTGTATGCAGATCTGTAGTTTAAATGAACTTTCCCTGATCAGTGGTAGGATGGAAGTAGAAGCTATGGGAATAGAAGCAGATGGCAGAGAGAAATTCTGTGGCAAAATACTCCCAAACTCCTAAGTGGCTTAGGAGCCCAGCTCCCATTTTTTAAAATAATGCAGGTAATTAGGAAACTAATTCCCATTATTTTTTTACTGCTGGAATAAGACTTTTAACCCTTGGACAATCATTTGTCTTCTAGTACATCTTCTGGTAGACTCCTTTTTCATCTGAACTGGATACATTACAGTTATAGATAAAGAGAAGGAGGTAGCTGATTTTGTCTTTCTGTGCAACAAACTGTGATAACCTTAGTTTTAATTAGATTTATATTCATCTGATGCAATATATTCTTACAGGCAATCTTACAGTAGAGCGTGATGCCTTCTTGTGAAGCCACACATTTCCACTAGCAGACATCTGTCTGCTAGTGTTATAGTTAAAAATTAGACTTTTAAGATGATAACAAAATGTTATATCTGGCAATTTGATTATTTAAATTTGTGAGGCTGTTAGCAATTGGTGTATCATTAGTTTCTCAGTTTGCCATAAGCTGGAAATTTCTTCTTTGCCAAGTAACTTAAACATTCCAATA
The DNA here is from genome assembly GCA_013399095.1 of Psophia crepitans. Lineage (NCBI taxonomy): Eukaryota > Metazoa > Chordata > Aves > Gruiformes > Psophiidae > Psophia > Psophia crepitans. Next base: position 1,115,760 of record VWZZ01007514.1, on the reverse strand, counting down.
CAGAAGCAGGAAACACTTAGAAACAATATAAAAATATGTTAAACTCTGCCTGAAGGATAGCTCCTCAAAGAGAGGTTTCCATTACTCAAGTAGATATTTTAAACTCATCTAAGCACATGTCAACTCCCAAAATTGAATCATTATGAAATTCTCTAATCTTTTAATTGTTGCTTGCAGGATTTTACGAATTGCAGATTGAATGCCTGTAAACACATTTGTCTCAAAGGCTTTTTGGTGTAGATTTTATGTTAAACCATATGAGGCACAGAAAATCTATTCCATAATCTAGTATGCTACAAATACTTCTTTTCAAGATCTTATGCAGCACTTTTACTGGTAAGAAAGATTTCTAAGCATTTGAATTTTAAAGAAAGATCCTTAAATAATACTTACATTTGTCCTTTGGGTATTTGTTTTGAAGCTGCCTTCTTCCTTAGCAGAATCTGTTTAATACAAAAAAGAGCAGAATATTTTAGTGCTACTTGTAAATTTTGCAGACTTTCTCAGTGAATATAACTTAAATACACAGGAGCTGACTACTGCCAGTCTGAAAGTTAAGGCTATAAGAATGAGACTCTAGAACTGTGATAAACAGTCTAATTTCTATAGGTAAAATTGTAACCAGAAGCTTGTCACATACTATAAAGATGATGATCCTGATTCTTCAAACATAGTGGTGTAAATCAACATAAATTCACAGGCGGTGATGGAATTTCATTGATGTACAAGGAAAAATTGAAGGAAAGCGCTGGAAAAGTCTCAATAGGATTAGTACTAACGTCAGTTTGTTCCTGGTGTAATCTGCTTTGGTAAATGTAAGGGTGAGCCATCTAGAAGCATTTACTGACAGCAATTTATGAGACTGCTGTGATGCAAATATTTCCTGGTTTTAGAGCTATGTCCTGAGCCATAAACTTCACTAATTATTTCCAGGACGAATAGCAAATGTGCAATGTGTAACACATACAGAGTGATGCTAATTTATGACTACTACAAAGCCAGAGAATCTGCCTTCATCAGGAAGAAGCCACCACAAAACTTTTCAGCACTGTTGCTGGAAGGAAAGCAATTAGTAGATGCAAACCATAAGCACTCCATGAAATGCTCTGATTGCGAAAAGACACATGGTCAAAACCAGCACTGTCAGATTAATGCAATTACCTTCCTTATGAGAACTGTTTGCCAACACAGTGATGAACCCAAGATCCAGACTCGCGCTTGAGAAGACATTCATGGCCACCACTTTCACTGGAAAAGTACCTAAGAAGACAAATGGCCAGTTAAGAGTAGCAGTGGCACCAGTCCATCATGTTTGGGGTGTAAAATCCAATCCATAAAGGAAACCCTATTCTTTTCTGTTACGAGCTTTGGGGTTTTTCTGATGAGTTTCCACTGCTGAAAGGCTTTTCAAGGAATGTTCTTCCCCTTTATCTCATCTTTTAATAACTCAGCTGCCTTTGTCCTAGCACAAGCAATGCTATTCTTTGTCAGCTGGTTATGACATTACCACGCAGGAAACTAAAGTGTGCTAATACTGGAGCCCAAATGAGTTTAGGCATCTTGAGAGAGCAGCTGTCTTGCTTGAAAATTTCTGCCTGAAGGGAAGGGATGTTCAAATGGGTATAGGGAGACCTAATAAAAACTTTAATATTGAATCATTTTTAAACATAAAATGAAATCATAATTGGCTTCTAATGTTCCAGCTTTGGCAAGGGATTTGAATAGTTCATTAGAGGAGGAAACTTTTTTATCTTCTGCCACCGAATTAACTCTTAAGGACAATCTCCCTAATCCCACATTTTAAAGGCTTTCATTTCTTAATAATGAAAAGAAAAAATTACTAAAAAACTTATTCATAAGTAAGCCCAACAAAAACTACACGTTGGAGACTGTTGCACAGAAAAGCTCTTCTTTTCTTTGTCACCTCTACTGAGAACTCCTCAGATTAATTACTGCAGTGTAAAATGCAGAGGAGGGTAAACTTGAAAAAACAGGAGGAAAACACTTGAGATTCAGGAAAATTTCATCATTTGTACTTGAATCAGATCATGTCATGAAAAAATAAACCCTGGTTCACTACATCTTGTTGCAAAAAGCAGATGAAGCCTCGCTTTTGGTCTCTATATGGAGACCCATTTGCCAGTTTCATTTTTTTTATCTCGTAAGTCAATAAGACTGTACTGTTCATACTGTTCTGCAGACCAAGTGTAAGCAGCTAGAAAAGCTACCAAATTCAGCTGTAGGCTATTGTCCCCTGCCCCAGGGTGCTGTGACTCTTTACGTGAACTCGTCTGCTCAGCTGTGAGTGCCTTGGAAGTACAGAAGATGTCAGCATGCTGTACCTTCAGAGTGCACGGGAACGATGTACGTTCGAGGTTCCCCGTGAGGGCTGTCTTCTTTGTGAGAGTAAGTTTCGTTAGATCCAATCACCTCAAACTTCAGCTGGTCTGGGGCACCATGAGACACAGAGACATTTATCTCCAAATTCTCCCCCAGCTGCAGAGTGTGAGAAGTTAATGCAGCCTGGAGCCCAGACACTGGCTCAATTAAGTGAACAGCAATACTCTCACAGATCTCCAACGTGGTTGTGTTGCTGGATGCTCGGATTTCCAGCTGATGTATCCCTGGGCCTAGCAGCTCTTGAGAGGCACTGTCGAGTGTCAGATTGTGAGGGACAGTTCCTTCCTTTGCACTGGATTCAGTGAGTGTCATGTTATTTCCTAATATAATGAAGGTCACTCCACTGCCTGCAAAAAGACAGTAAAAATTTCTCACAGCTTGCGTAATACACCATCCACTTCTAGCTGCTTTGGGCAGCATTCAGGTATTTATACAGGAGTCAGAAGGACACTGCAGCAATGCAGTCATTTTAATAAAGTCACTTCAGGTGCTTTTGTGCCCCTCTAGGCTCCCTGTGGAAGTCTATCGTGTGTTTTCTGCTGGGAGTGTTAGGGCTGTCACGAGAATTCAAACACATGCTACTGAATTTTATTTTTTAAGCATATATGAGGATTGCAGGAACTTGAAGTGAGAACAAAATATACATCAGCAAATGTGACCAGCTCAGCATGGAATCCTCTTACCCTCAATCAGAGAAGCATTTCTGTGAATTCCTAACTTCAAATATGGAAATATTTCTACTGGCTTCATGTGGACTCATGTGACTTGAGTTATGCTCATGCTTTGTCAGCTTTGTGTGAAGGGAAAAACCACCAAACTTACGTCTGAGGTGGTGTGATAGCTCTAAGAAAGAAGCCCTCCAATGGAGCTGAGCGCATTCAGTTGCAGGAATGCAACAATTAGAGGGAAAGCATTCACTAAAAAGAATTATGGTTTTGCATAATGAAAATCCTGCTTCTATCCCATGGGTAGCGTAATGTTTAGCCTGCTGTTTAAATCATGCGGTGTAATTACCCTCACCTCCGTTGAGTTCAACTTGAATCCACAACAACTCCCCATACAGCGTGCGGCAGTGAGAGCTGTTCCCAGATTCATACTGGCTATAGCACCCAGTAATGCTTAGTCGATCCATCTTGTCTTGAACAGTCACCCGCTTCTGTGCCGTCACATGCCATTCGCTGGTGGTGCATTCCACAAAAACAGTAAACTCTCCGGGAGATGAATACCTGTATGTGACATTGCTGACCGGTCTAGAACAGAAAGAGAAGGGCTGCTTGTTGTGGAGGACTGTCCTGGGAAGTCCTTAGCCTTACATGACAACAGTGGTCACAGTTCCCACATTTCTGCCCTGACTCAGCTCTCCTGCAATCACTGTAATCCCTTGTTTATTTACATAGAATTTTTAGGGTCGAAGATAGTTTCTTTGTTCTAGCTACGGTGTCACTAAGGATGTGTATCAGCAGGGGTCATTCTCAAAGTCTGTTTATAAGGGTGGATACATTTTGCTGTAAAGTAGGTAGATTGCAGTTCAATAACACGTGGCATTAGATCTGGTTTGTGATCCTGAGCACAGACGTGTGACTGTGCACGTTAGAACACGTAACACTGCCCTTAATTCTCTATTCTTTGTTTTATTCCCAATTTACCATCTCTTAGATATATTGGTGGAAACTGAGGCTGCTCAGCATTTTGTCAGAGCACTCCCCTGCTCTTTTTTTTTTATGTGCAGCTGCTTATATACTTGCCCATGCTAGCAAAAATGTCTCTTCACTCTTGGGTCTGGTGCAGCTCCAGTCATGGTAGCAATAGGAGATGAATGGATATGAAGAAGTCTGTGGTGGTTACTATTATTACTAACAAGCATAGGGAGATGGTGAAAAGAACCTAAGGGTATCCTTCTTGAATGACATACGCCATGGAAGGCAAGTAAGTAATATTCCTGGCATTAGTCTCTCTGAACTATTTATACTCTTACTATGGCACCGCCTAGCAAATGCAAACAAAGATCAGGACATATCATCCTTCCTAATGCATATTTTTCATTGATTGTTTTAATGAAGAAAAGGGTTTCATTCTAACCAGACTTCAAAAACATGCCAAGATCAGAACAGGAAAAGCCATTCCTGTAAGAGTGGGTATCACACTGGACACACAAAACAGATGAGCATGACTGCAAGCCATTTAGTAGGTGAAGTAAAACCAACAAGCCTCTGCTTACAGCTAGCAAATATATTTTACTTAAAGGTTCACTATCAAAGGGGGTTTTTTTCAAGTTCTTTACAGCTACAGGCCTGTGTCTGTAGCTCTGAAAGAAGGTTTACTGTTTCTGGTACATTACTACTCTTTGGTTTTCACTCTTCTACTCTTAATTTTCTAGTTGACTCATGTAGGATTTGCCTCATAGTAGGCAAATAGAGCCATTCTCTGGCATTTCCAGAACTATCACAAAATCTGATTTTTAAATCCAGCAGAAAAATGTTTTTTATGCAATTAAAAAAACCTCCAAAAACTCCAGAATGCCGTTGTTTTATTTTAAATGTTATCAAAAAATACTCTTTAAACTTAAGAAAATAATGCTTGCCTGTTTCTTTGGCAACTACTGACATGTTTTCAGTAGTTTTGTGTCTTAGAATCTAGAACAAATTCTCTTAGTAAGAAATAGGAATCACTTGTCATAATAAGCAGAAGATTGCAGATGGCAGCTTGACTTAAAATTTTGTATTAATTTCAAGACAAGTTTCTGCAGAATCCAAGTGTCTTGTATTAATGATCTGTTATTAATCTACTTAAGTTTTAACATCTCATTTAAGAGACTTGAAGCATTCAATAAAATGCAAGCAGTGAAATTTACTGGTTGTCTGATGATACATGAAGGATTTATCTTACGTTAGAGGGTAGTAAGGATCAATAGTGTGGCCATCTCCAGTGCTGATGATACAGGAAAGGTTGCCAGAGTATGGAGAGAGCAGCCAGTTCAAGTTGACCGTGATATTTTCAAAGACAAAACATGTATCTGTTACAACCAGCTGCAGACCTGTAAAATGTAACGACAGAATTCAGTGCCGTTGTTTGCCTACACATTTTGCATAATTCAGTTCATTTTCATGTATTGCGAGCAGGCCTTCTCCAAAACACCATTGATATTGCTGCTGATCTGAGTGCATTGGTGGCATGACAGGGAGCTGAACCTTTTCCATACCTACTGGTTAAGATTCTTGTTGGAACATAATTTAAGTGTGGTTTATGTGTCTGAATTTCCTGGCTTTGTATCCTATCAAAACCCCTCGGTTAGGACAGGGAAGCTACATTTTTGTGCCTATTTTTAGTGGTCACTGCTCTTCCAGGTTCTTCCCTGAGGATGGAACAGTGATTTTTAAGACGAATATCAATGGTCACAGTGTTACAGTAGAGCAGAAGAGGCTTTTGGTGTTGACAGTCCCCTCCCACCTACCTTCCTTGCAGTGGTATTGAATAGACAAATAGCTTCCAGAAGCTGGGCAAGGATCTCCAAAGAAGGTGCTGTCTGCTGCCACCTGGCAGACCTGAAGACCATGGCACTGGCCTGGAAAAAGGACCATTTTGTATGAACTGGTGGGTTTTGTCTTTGACTGTCGTAACAGCTCCGATGAGAGATGATTACAGAAACGAAAAGGGGAGAGGGAACAATGTCATGTCACTGATTTCTGGACATCACTTTGACATTAGTACATTGCTTATTGCCTGTCTTTTCTTAGCAGCATTCCACTTTATTGGAATAAAGCTGAGTTAGAGAGGGGAGAAAAAAAAAAGAAAAAAAAAGTTATGTGCTTTGTTTAATTTTGTTTGGAAGCCCAAAGAGTCACCACAGGGACAGTCCATAGGCCCTGTTTAATCTGGCAAACTGTGGAGCCCTGTAGTGCCAGCAGACTTGTGTACTCAACACACAGCAGGCAGCAGCAGATCCCTCCTGCCCTCCTGCCCCTTGGGTGCCAGCCTTTTCACCACTCCTGGTCTGGACTTAGGCTTGTATGGATGTGTTCTCTCCCATCGCTGTCAAACCTGGGGTCTCCCATTGAGCCCCACAGGGAACTGGTGTACCCATGTATTTTGTTCACCCTTGTTCTCCATTTGCTCCCCTTTGCCTCCTCTGAATCTTTGCTCCTCACAAATTTCCTCCTTTCCATCCAGCCTCCAATGGAAGCCTCCTCCATGTCAGGAATTCTCTGTGATTCCCTTCATTTTAGGAATATTCCACTTTCCCATTCACTAACTCTGCTGAAATACAAGATAAAATATTTTAGGGACCAGGAACTTTGGCACGCACTCTGCTTCTAACAAGCAATGCCATGAGATACTACCTGCTACTTCATCTTTGACACTGATCCAGCTACAGTCTTCATCCGTATCATACTGGAGAGGAGTCTCTGACACACAGTAGTGAGGGGTTTTCCGTCCATAGAAGCTCTCTCCAATTTGAATAACTTCTCCTGATCCACACTGTACAGTGGCATTGTAATTGTCACAAGCAATGCTCTGGCCAGATTCTAATAGGAGAAAAAAAAATTAGGTTTAACTTTTTTAATTTCTGAAAAATCCTGCTACAATTCTCCTGCATATCTGGGTGTTTTGTTTCTTTTTCTTCCCTTTTCTCCCTCTTAAGACAAAAAAAATAAGAAAATGGAAAAAAGAATGAAGAATAAAATATATTTCCATTTTTCAAATCCAAAAGAGTAGATTTATGGGGTTTAGTGCCTTAAACAAAATTTGTAGAACATTTTTAATAAACCAAGATACTTTAAATTAAAAAATAAACATATTTTTGTGGAAAACACTTAGCATTTGTTTAACTTGCAGTACTGGAAGGCTTACAGTTACTCCTTACTTCCGAAAGAACCTTGTGGTGGTATGTGGTTTGCATGATATTCAGGTAATTGCTCTGGAGAATTAAGTATGGGACCTGATCCCATTTCTGCAACAGAACCACCTTTGTTCCTGTGTGATATTCAGCTGACTTCATTCAGCGGGACTGCTCAAAGGAGTAAGGTCATATCTCTAAATGCATACACCTCATTCTTTGATTAATCTGGGACAGCTAGTTATCTTTCAGAATTCTTAGTATTCTGTAGTAATCAGGATACTTAATACCCTGAAGAGGAGGGTGCAAAAGACTGCTCTCATATGGGAGTGTTGCAAAAGAATGGGTTTTTTTCAGCTGTCCCAGGTTTAAATACATTGTCCTCTAGGTGCTGGTTCGATCATTCCCCTTAAGGACCATGATTAACAGTGCCGGCGTGTGCACACTGCAGTGATTGTGTGCTATTGTTATTTAAAGGCTAAATCTAAGCCTGGCCGTAACTATAGCAACATAATCAGTTTACGGATTAGAGCTCTCTAAATAAGCTTAAAAATAATTTGCTGTTAAATTCTAATACGGACTATCATCTCGTGCATTTTTTGTTCTTTACTTTGTATAGAGTTCCTGTAGTATTTGCTGTCTCAGCAACTTTTACATGGAAAAATGTACAGAACCTGTTTTGTGCTCCTACGTACAAACCCTGGTTCAATACGTATATTTTTACTACAATGAATTGCTAACCTGCAGAGCACTGAATGGTAGAATAGAAATAATAAGAATTAAGGGAAGTTTTGCCCTGCACTGAGAAACACAAAAAATCCTAGGATAGATGGCCAAAGAAAGGATGAAGGCAGAACACTGTCCAGTTAGGTGTTAGTACACCCAGTATACCTATCTCAGATGGTCAAGTAGACAAGTTGCCAGTTTCATTTGAAGTTTCACACTCAATGTTAATGTGAACCAAGCCTCAAAGTAGCTGTGTGTGGAGGTGTAAGTATCACTATGCCCATTTTACAGAGAGACAAACTTAAGCACTGTCAGGTTGCCAGAATGTCCAAACATTCCACACCCAGGGAAACTAATGAAAATATTGCTCTTGTTTCTTTGAGATACTACATCTAACTCCTTGCATGCAAAGCTGGTAGAAGAGGAGTTTGTGACTGAAGTATTAATGGACATGGGCTGTGGATACTGAAAACAAGGCTGTAATTGCCTCAATCTGTTCTCGGTTTCCTGGGTAATGGAATGATGGATGTAGTGTAGGACATTGTTGCTCAATAACGCAAACACTCTTTGAATTTAATAGGCTTTCAGTCAGATCCTATGGCAACAGATGATAGCTTCCTCACAAACAGTTGTCTACCATGGTTGCAATGGAAAAATAATTTTAGTCTGTTTTTGCAAGGAAAATAAGCTTAAGGGATTGTGCTGTCTGCCAGTTTCCTCTCATTTTTAATGTTAGTCATCCTCGCCAAATTTGATGTATAGATATAAACCTCAAAACACCCTAAAATTTCACTAAAATCAACAGCAAGTAGAAGTGAAACAGCTACATCAGTGCCTCTATTAGTTCTAGGGTTATAACCCACGACTGGGATTCGCCTGGCCCGCACATGCAGCGGCAGCTCTGAGGCAGCTGCGGAACTGCAGGGGAGGAAGCTGAGGGAGGGAAAAGTATTCGCAGAGGTGGGACGTGCTGGGGATATAGGAGTGAACTGGGAGTGCTGAGCAGGAGGGTAGGGAGGGGATGTGGCACAGAAAATCGGGACAGGAAACAAAAACTTTATTAGTTTTGCTGATTGTGGAACAAGCTGTTAATTATGTCAGAAGCAGTACAGTACCGGACCGGGGCGGCAGCAGTTCTGGGGCTTCTGGTAACCTGTACTTGCATACTGGATTTAAAGACTTTTTTTATATTAGTGAGCTTACAGCCAGACTCTCCTTCCAGCGCTTGTGACCTTAGGTCTAGTTACAATTTAGAATGCTTGGGTTATGTGCAATGCGTGAGGAACACAAATTCCCCTCATATCTATATGTTGAATGGGACGATATTGCCGACATTCCTTTCGAGGGCTGTTTGTTCCAAGGCATAATTTAAGGGACACAATGTCTTTAGATTTTAAACATGAGTGCTAAAATGCCACCAGAAGCACAGGTTCCTGTCTGCTTCCTTATCCTGAGGAAGCCCTCGAACTTCACGTGATAGACGGGTTCGAGAAGAAACAACAAAAACTTGCTCTCACTTCTGCTTACTCCATGCTGCTAAGAATGGTTCCTCTGGAAGCCTGGCTGTATTTTTCCTTCAGTTACAGATGGAAATTACTTTGGCTGATATTTACGATTAAGAGTATGTTTACAGGGCAGTCATACAGGTCCCACCTAGCTCAGGTACCATGGTGGTGTGGGAGTTTATTCGTGCAACCATGTATACAATACTCGAACTGGCTGTAAACTGGCTAGCCTATGTCCACGGCAGGTGTGAACCACCACACATTGAGATTCTCTCTCAGATCCAATTCTATGTTATTGTCCTCTATTGGAAACCTGGACCTTAATGGCTAGCTGCTGAGCACCTACATTTCCCAGTGATTTCAGGGTTCTTCCTTTCTTTGGATCAGATCTTACATCAGCACACTGGGGTTATATGGCTTTTTGCTCATTCACTTTTAATAAGCTTTATTAAGTTATTGCGCAGCCACTTTGAGATCAACAAGGCAATTTATGTACAGTTGTGAACATGGCATGCTCGCTTCTCAGTTCTAGCTGTTGTGTATCTTACCAAACTCACAGATGAAGTCAAATTCCTGGCTGCAATTTTCAGTCACACCCCACTGATACTTGGCGTTCTTCAGGATGTACCCACATGTGGATGAGAAGGGAGATGGCTGATCCTTGTACCAGTTACTGTAGCTTATATTTGAAGTGTCCAGCCAAATCATTGACCCTGTGAACAAAATAATTGTGTCCTGAATGTTTATTTTCCAGAGTAATACAGAGTCAGAGCCTGCAGAGCAGGGCTGAAGCAGAGGTAGTTTTGTCTGCGTAGGGATCTTCAATGACATTTTATATTTAACCTGATGAAATAACTAAAAGCAACACTGCCACTTCCCCCTGTGCTCCCAGCCTCAGGATTCCACCATTTCCTTTGCATCAGATCTTGCAGCACTTCCTAGTGTGGTGAATTGGCTCAGCTTGCTCTTCCACTGGAGAACTAACCCAGCACATTTTTTTCACTGGGTCAGCAAGCTGATCTAATTCACACAACCACAACATCCGATCGAAAGAGTGATGACATGCAACTGGGCAGTTAAAACATCTTAAGATAAATCTGAAGTTACAGCAACAAAAGACAGTGGCTTTTCAGCAGATATCTACCGAAGGACTGACTGCATTTGTTGTCATGTTAAGTAAGTGTCATGGGCTGATACAGTTTTAAAGAAGACATGATTTCAAAATCACCTACCGTCAGTAGTTTCATTCAACAAGGAGTTTGAGATCAGTCCTATCCACCATTCCTGATCCTCAGCAATATGTTTTTCCAAGAACTCTTGAGTTTCTTCATTTTCAATAAAGACAAGGTGCCCCCCTCCTCTCTCACACCAGCTTTGGGCACTTGTGAAGGTACGCTGGAGTCTAACAAACTCATAGCATGAATGGTTGAAAGCTAGCTGGTACTTTGAGCAAGGGATTCCTTCATCAATGGTTGCCTCCTCCACAGCCAAGCATACAGCAAGAGAAATCAGAACTGCGATCCCAAGCCACATTCTCAGCTCAGTGCCCTGTGCAGCACTGGTCTTGCTTATCACATCACCACTCTTTTTGCTGCCTTCTTCAAAAGCTTGGGATGTCATCCTTGTCATGTCATCAGCATTTCTCCTTCCTCTTTGCTACTTGCAACAATAGGGCCACAGAACATGGAACAAATTGCTTCTGATATATAATGGTGATGGTGTCTGAGGACACACACAACAAGCATTGATGCTAAGTCACTGCAATGGCCATTGTGAGGCCTATTGTATAAAGGTCTCATTCCATGTGAAGTCAGTTTGAAGATAAGACATTAGAGCAGTGCTTTCCTCGTGAGCAGAGGAGATAAAGTTGATATATGCTGCTATTGGACACATGGGAAAGTGAGATAAAGCTCCTATATCAAAGGCAACATTGTGTGAACATTAAAGCTGCAGGTCTTTACAACAACAACAAAGAGATACAATAGTAAGAATGAGAGGAGAATGAGGAAAATGAGAAACACAAGGATATGAGATTGAAAAACACATGGTTCTCCTCTAGATACATTAATTGTTTTGGATTGCTGTATTTTTAATAATTATTATTTGAGGTGTTTCTTTTGGATGCTAATGCAATGTCTACACTTATTGTATCATATTCATCCTGTCCACATGTTTACACATACGCAGGTTCGTCTCAGCTGTCCCACGTAAGCTTCATTTTGAAGCGCTGTGTCTGTTTAGAATTCCACACCCCAGGTGAAAGGCTCCCATCATCCCTTAAAAGCTAAGATGCTTAACTATATGGAGCTACCTGCCGGAGGTAGGAGGGAAGGCCAAAAGTTAAAAGAGTGATTCAGAAAAGATTGAAATATTGCCTTAATCATCAGAGCTACTTGGGAGCCCTATCTGCACATTCCAAAGGCTGCTGATGGACTTTGGGGGGGGAACCCGAGCAACGTTCTGGAGCTGAAATCCCTAAGTGCTTCTGAACTTCCCTACAAAAGATACCCATCAGGTTTACAGGGCCGCTGGATTAGCAGAAATACAGTATAAATAAGGATCTTTAGCTATTGCAATCCTCCTGTCCTTGGTATTAACTCCATTGAATTTGATGCAATTATCATTAATTTATACCACCATAACCTGACACTGAAAGAACATGCATTTGTCTTTGGACATGGATCAGTGAGCCAGCCACTGCATCACAGAGATGCAGGAAGCAGTGACGTTTGGATCAACTCCCACATCGCAGGAATGCCACCTGCATTGCACTACTGAGCGGAAGGTCACGCTCCCATCACACAGTATGCCAGTCCAGCTCTAACTCGCTAAAGCTTCCTTGCAAAGTAAAGTATGTGTACTGCATCCACTAAGCATTTAAGAGTGATCTTCAATCCCAAGACCTTTCTGGACCTTCGGTTCATAGTCACCTTGCTCAGCTGGATAAAGCAGGACTATGATCAGGGTTTTCAAGATAAAGTTTGTGGTAAGTGTTTAGTTGTGGGGGAGGAGCAAAAAGAGGAAGAAAACGCACTGTGATGGAGGGATAGACACTATGCTGGGTGTCTCCTCTCCCACCACACTTGAAAATCAAGACTTATCTCAGCTATGGAATCCTCGGAGCAGATCCCACATTAATTTTTGACTGATTAATAGGGAGGGCTGATATAGCAGCTGAGATGTGAATATTCAGACTGGGTTTCCCAGCTCTGGGGAAGGCCAACCCATATTCTAATTAGCTGATGGATCTGGCCCAGTCATTGTCCAGACACCCATCTCCTTCCCGGAAGAGACCGTGTAACTGATTATCAGCTGGTGCTGTTGAGGATGTCTGCAAATTAGGAGTCCCTTTTGGGCTGCATACAAAACTTCATAGGCTTCAGATTGGGAACCTGCAACGCAACTGTTTTATATTAAAACAATTGCAAAAGTCAAGCTGAGGGCAGTTAGTTGGCCACTGTATATTTTCATATTTTCTTTAGAGTTCTTGCTGCTTCTTGGGCCGTGCTGACTTGCCAGGCTTTGGAGAAGCTGGCAGCCAGCCCTCCCATTTTGTCCTCTTAGAGATGAGAAACGCAGCCTCTTTCCGAAAACAGGTGCGATGGAGGAGACTGTACTTAACTGTGTCTGGCTCGGTGATGCAGACTGTGCATTTCCAGTAGGTGCCACTGACTCACATTTGTGATGAATAGATTCTGTGGCATCATCCAGTCCTCCCTCCCTTTGACTACATGAACATACTGCTAAAAATGCCAGGGCTGGAAGTGCCACAGGCCATCCTCTGTGAATCTGCTCCAAAGCCAGTGAAATTAATGAAAGTCCTGTCTCTGGTTCGATTGATTTTGAAACAGGCCCCAAAAAAGAACAAATAATATTTGGAAATGTCTACAAATAAAGCTAAGCTTTCCAAGTTGCCAGTTTCTAGAGCAATGTGAATGTTTTTCCTAGTCTACAGTTGCTGCAAGTAACTCTTCAACTGCCTGCAGCAGATGGGGAATGAAAGATGGTTTCCCTCTTTTGCAGTTTGTTAACTTCACGTATTTTAGTGCCAGTAAAGCAGTCTATCTGCTTATTCTGTTTACCACAAGGAAGAGAAAAGCATTTACAGAAAAGAAAATACTGCTTTAAAAGCAGCTAAATTAGCAACTAGGGTCTTCAGGAAGAGAGAAAATTCCTGAAAGCCCTTTTCACTCATAACTGAAAAAATGACTCAATTTCAAATGAACAGTGCTCCTTGGATTTACCATTTTGTAGAAAACGTGCCTTTTTGCATTTTTCCTCAACAGAAAGACATTTTAAAAAAAGTTTTCTTACACCAAAAGTCCACGTGGAAGCTTCACAGTAAAATGGTTTATTAAGCTCTTTTTGCTCTTTGCCTTTGGGTAGCTGGCTGAATTGACATAATGTAAACAGTTTAAGAAGGCGCTTAAATATTCACAGATGCTAGTGGGGAAAAGGCAAAATGGTGCAACTGCCTGCGTAATCTCATCTTGCGTGTTTCGATAGGGAGTCACAGAGGAGCTTAATTAAGCCTCTCTGATTGTCTCAAGGGGGTGGCTGGCAATTACAATAAGTTCTCCTCTTCTGGCTGCCCATGGGAGGATAACTGACCCCGAACAGGTATTGTAAAGCCACTCCAGTATCATCAGGGAAGTGCCAAGCATAATGTCAGCTATATAGACTCTGGACACACCAAAACCATTCACTTGCTGCTTTTTGTTTGCCTTTTGCATAGTTCTGAAGCACTGGGGCAGACTCACAAAAGAAGAGTCTATACATAAGCATGGTTTTTAAGGAACTGTGAGCCCTTCACATATAGCCAAGACTTGTTAATCCTTGCTCAGTGATCACCGTCTGCCTGAAAGGCTGATGTGGCAACCACCCTTCAGCACGTGTAATGTACCAGTGACTTAAACTAAAACACATTCACCAGCTAAAATAAGTCTTGCAAAGCAATTGTGTTTTGCAAGCTTGAACTAGAAATTAGTGACAAAGCTTTCTCAGGATTTTCACACCCTCACTCCAAGCTGCGATAAAGCTATGAATAACTCCTTTGTTTATGAACTCTCTTGAGTCTTTTGGAATAGGTCTTTCATTTTTCTCAGAAATGTTTTAGGGGACCCTGTAGATCTCTTACAGAGTCCTACATCACAGAAGACAATGATGAATGATTTATTCCTGGTTTTCAAATGGATTATTCAAGGTTTTTTATTTTTTATTGCTGCTGTTGTTGGAAGTAGAAGCTGTTGAGGTGAAAGAAATCTGAAGTGTATTTTGTTTATGATGATTGAAAAATTAATAGGTATTTAAAAAAAACCAGTGGCCTACGTTGAGATTCTGTAAGGGAACCTTCTAGGTGGTGTTCACCACTGCTAAGAATTGAACCCATTAAAACCAGCTCAGTTTTGGCAGCCAAATCTCAAAGTACCCATAATCACTAATTAATTTTTCTTTAAATCTAAGCTTATATATGTAAATTGTACACCATTTGGAAGGTTTAGCATTATATGCCTAAATTCTTGAAGAACAGGAGATAAGCACACACAACGCTTAGCTAACATATGTAGGTGTGGTAGGCTTGCCTTGACACCTTGGCAAATCAGCCTTTCATGCCCCAAATTACACAGCAAGCACTGGATTGCAATTTTTGGTAAATACTGAATTCTGGTGTCCCAGGCCTGAGAAAAATCAGTTCCAGAGTTTCACTGGGCTATTGGAGAGCTTGGTGCACAGACAGGGAAGAGAGGTATGGTGCCTCCGCTGACTTGAGGGTAGTTCTGATCTGTGCCCGAGTGCAGATTACAGCTGCATTGTGGCAGCCTGAGACCATCCTGCCATTCAAAAGGGCATTGCAGCATAGCAGAATAGCTTCATGATCCTTAACAGAGGCCAGAAAGTACTAGATTTGAAGAGTTAAGGAAATGAAGAGCTGCCAATGGGAAGGAATAAATCACACCCCCGTTCATTTTGGCTGTTGTTCATTTGCCTTGAGGAAGAGCAAGTAAATTTACTCTCTATAGAAGGATAATACCATCTTTACATTCCTGAATGTTACTGAATGTGATGTATAGATTTTATCAGGAACAGATATATAACTCTGTTCTTTGAATTGAATAGTCATAGAAATGGAAAAACAATTTACATTTGGATTTGAGGTAGAAAAAACATGATTTTCAGGTATCATTAACTTGAGACAAGATCATGAGTGGTCCATTTCAGTGTGTCACGTACACTTTCACAGTGTGCAGAACTGCCTGTTGAAAAGATCTGCTTCATTTTTACCCAAACAGGTAGGAAGTACTGAGTACTGAGCAGACTGGAAAGGGATGGCGAAAAGCCCCTAGGTACACCCACATCTTCCATCTTTCCAGCTGGTGTAAGGAAATCCATCTGCCAATTAGTTTAAGAAGGTGTTCACAATGACGCTGCCTTCCTTGCTGCTCTCCTGGGCTGCTTGTCTTGATAGCGAGACCCAGTTACTTGCTGACTCAAAAGGGTTTATTTTTGCTGTTGCTCTTCTGTCTAATTTTCCATGTGGCAACACAGTGAACTTACCAGTGAGCCCTGCCAAGTTGCAATTTTGATGTTATCTTGCTTAGAAAAACACGGAAAACAATTCTTATCTTTACAGGGCACAATAATTAAATTAGACACTCATGCCTGGCATGATGGGGTCAGGATAAAGATAAGTAGCACTATGTTCAGGAGTTGCTGGGTTGGACGTAGTTTCTGTTTATAGGATGTGTGTGATTACCTTCTGGTGCAACTGTTGCCTGGATAAATCCCTGAGGATCTTCCCTTAGGAACCGTCCCTTCAGAAGCACCTAGTATTGCCTTTGGTCTTGTAGCTTGACTTTCCTCACTGTTGGTGCCTCGGGACCCCCTCCCTTTCCCAGCTAGTTCCCATGTTTTTATTGCCTTCTGCAGCAGAACTTCGACTATTGGGTCAGAGAGGATAAGTGTGCCCCACAAGAACATTGATCGAGCTAGGGTTATTGATGGCTAAGCTTAGCCTTGAATTCACATGGAAAGTAGCTATCTGAAGCATCTGCTGACACCTCATGTGTTTTTACGATCATGACTGACTAATTGGCACAATTTAGATGTGCCATTACCTCGATATCTTAATAAGAGAACTGTTCTAAGGATTAAAGGTACCCACTTTGCGTAAAACATTAACTGATAGATACAAATGGACTGGACTTATGCTACCACACACGGAGAGGCAAAAAAAAAAAAAAAAGATTGCTTGGATCTGTACGTACAGCCATCACAACTCCACTGGTGTCTCTGCAGTGACTCCAGATTTCCATGAGCATAAGACTGGCCAGATTTGTAAGGCAGTCCAGCTTCCACCTCTAGTTTGTCTTATTTGATTTTGCACACGTTTTTCTTTTACTTGTTATGAGCTCTTTCTGAGCTTACAGGACATGCAAACAGAAAGAATAAAGCTGTGTTACAAGTTGTTTTCATTAATAATGAAATGAAATCAATAGATATCCAACACCTTACAAAACAGATCAGCTTCACAATCCCCATAATGAGAAGACTGGAGGTCCAGCAGTCTCTCCGTTCAGGAACACTGCTTTTGTGTTAAGCACTCTGCACTCGGAAGTCACCTGACTAACACCAGAAAACAGTTCTTTTTAGTTTTTATGTTCTCCCCAAAAGGTACAGCAAGCTAGAAGGTAGGACAATGTGCAGCAGCATTCACTTCTGTCACTGTAAACTTCTGTAACACCATTTCGACACCTCAGTCATGGATGTGGATGCCAACCTTCATGTTGTCATTCTGCCCACTTGAAAACACATCACTGAACTGCATGAGATATTAAATATTAAAAGATGTAAATAGTCCTGGGTTGTTGAAAGGTGCGGCTAAGGTTATAAAAGTCTTACAGTGAGGAAGTTTATGTAGGTACTGTGGTGGTTTACTTCTTTGAACGGCTGCTGTTTAAATGTTTGGGCATTTAAGTACTTGGGCATTACGACGAGTGGGTGAGCTCAGGCTGGTTGGATGCTAGCACAGCTGGGCCAGCAGTTCTGTGCTTCAGCACTTGAAGAGTTTTAATACTAAGTTACGTGATCTTTTTATTTAAATGAACAGTATTTCCAGTGATGGTTAAAAATATGACTGTGGTAAAAGAAAATAGTATTTGTTTGTCACAAAAAATACTGAAATCTCACAAAAATCTCACAAAAATTTAAAATCTCATCAAGAAAATTAAAATCTCACAAAAATAGTTATTTTGATCCAAACAATACTGATCAAAACAGCATCTGATCAAAACTGATCTGATCCAAACAAAACATGGCCAGAATAGTATATGGAAATGATTGTTACTTAAGTTTGAACAAACTAGCAGTAGTTTGTGTTAGCAATTATGCTTGGACAGTGCAAGAGCAGTCTTACCAGATAGTGGTGGTGGTATTTCTTCTGAGGGCAGATCATGTTAATAGGGTACTATTTAACAACGATTAGAGCATACATCTCCTGGCGCAGCGAGATAGCAATCAGTGTGATTTCAGCCAGAACGGCTCTTAAGTTCGTATCAGTTTTGCTGTTGGAGTCTTTATTTGGTAATACTCGATAACGGTTGATAGTTGAAAGTTCTTGGCATGGCTTAAAGTCATATTCAGGTAATCTGACCTTTGTTAATGGGCTTCAATTAGAACTCAAATTTTATAAAAGAAAAGTTGAGATAAAAGTAATTTAAGTACTGTATATTTCAGTATAGAGATTAGAGATAATACTGGTCTCTCTCTGATGTATAAGGCAATGATTTGCGTCTTGTGTAAGTGAACCAAAAGTGCAAAGGTAGACACTTGGCAATGGTGTTATTTTTGTACTGTTAAGCAGCTCCTCGGCCTTGGGAAATTCTGTTTCCATTGAGCACACAGATCATCCCCTAAAAGTCACCTCCGGCCTTGCATGGCCACAAGGTACAACCAGACCAATGCTGGGCAGGGTAGTGCTTCGCTCTAAAGATGTCTTCACAGCACTTTGTAAGTTTGGGAGAGAAGCTCAAGGCACTCTGAGAGTGGAGGAAACTGAAAGCGCGAAGAACCCAAGAAGAAACAGCTTAGGTTTTACATGTTCTTTACTGGGAAGAGCAAGAGACAGAGTCTCCCTGAGTTTATACAGTTTTGGTAAACATTACGAGTTACAATATGTCTGGTAAACCCAAGATCAAAGCGCTGCAGGTAGTCTCTCCAGAGAGGCTTGTATTTCCCCTATGTTCTCCAGAACATGGAGTTCTGTAACCTCTGTTCTCTCCCATCAAACATATTTCTACAAAGGGAGAAGAAATGCTGTGAAATAATAAAATTAGAGAAGTCACCTAATCCATGTGGGACAAAACCTTCAGGCGCAGACACTTGAAATTAGCTACCAAAACAGATTTGGGTTGATTTCAAAAGTTGCTGGATATCAGCAGCTCCTTGTTCTTCCATTCAAACAACTTTTAAGAAGGTTTCCACTTATCTCATCCTGGCTGAATCTTGCACTAGATGAACAGTCATGATGAAGAAGGGAAAAAGTGGGTTTTACCTTTTTTATTGCTTGTTTCCTCTGTGGAAATCTGCTTAGCACTCCTGCAGATTAGACCACTCATAGGTCAGATAATTAAAACTGCAGCGTTAAGAGCTGTGGCCACATAAATGGATGAGGATAGACGGAAGAGAACATGTTAAAGCAAAGCAGAACATCGTGGACAGAGAAAACGTCCCCATGGCTTAGTGGAAGTAGCGTTAAGTGGCTTTGCTTTTTTGCCAGATCCTTTTCAGTCTCTAACATAGCTGAAAAATCCCTCACCTGACTTTGTGTATACAAGCGAGAGCACATCTTCGTGCACACACACACACTCTCTCTCACATATATACGTACATACACACACACATAGTGTGTGCTTGTGCTTACGCCTATATATCTGCATATGTTTATGTATGTGGACTTTGATACCCTTCACCTCCTGCAGCCTTCTGGTTCAATCATGCTGTTTCTTTATTAATACTGCTGACTCCAACAAGTGTGTCAGAGCAGCCAAGTGTAGCACAAGTTGTGTTTTAACTAAAATAAATATGTATATTTATAAAAGATTAGTCAGCCTTAAGAAGTGATGTTATAACATTTTGGGAACAACGGTGATTTAGCTGGAAAAAAATCGGATTTTAGGGTAACCTCATATGAAATTGCACAATATATAATTGTGCAAAGAATCTTTTTATCCTTCATGTTCAATGGAGCCTATGATTTGCTCCGCAATCACATGCTTTATATTGAAATAATTCTTTTCCCAGAGGATTTTAAAATTAACAACATTGAACTTCGTTAAGTACCTTATCTAGAAACAAAACCATGAAGTTAAAGGTCCCCCTTGTTCCTGCCATACTTTCACAGAGTAGATTCAGGTCACATATGGGAGAATGTTACAGTGATTATTTGTGAAAGCTGTTTAATTCAGACGTGGCACTCACTTCACTCTGGAACAGCTTGTGCATAAAGATATACAGCACATGACTGTTCAGGATGATATTTTGTTAATTAATAGAATAGCCCATTTTAAATTTCACAGAATGGGAAGAAAAGGATGACACCCTGCTCTGAAAAGTTCGTCGCTCCCAAAGAGCCAAACTCAGAACGGTGGCTCGAGATTTCTTTCTTTTTCTCTTCCTGCCCACCAAATGGGGCAAGCCCCCCTATGCCGTGTCTGAATTTTTGCCAGAAACACTGAAGGTGATGTTTCAGAGCCATCCTACCTGACTCCCTGCCTGGCTGCTTCAGGTCGATTCACGAGGAGCAAACAGGCGAGTTACGTTTTCCTTACATCTCCTTTGAATCAGTGAAAGAGTTAATTTTAATGAGAATGTGCAAGAATTACAGTGTATGTGCTCGGGATTAAAGATCAGCTATTATAAATTGTCAATCTATCAGCCACCAGCCACTAGCTCGCACTGCACTTTGACCTTATCTTTATATGTAACAGGAAAGAGCTGTTCTCAGCCCAGACTGGAGGGGAGCACTCCGGCTGCGGGAGCAGCTGGGTACAGCACACAGAGACGGGTTAGTACATGAGACATGGATACGATATTTGGTAGAAATAAAGAAGAACATCCCGAGCCCATAAAAGCTGAGGTGCAAGGTAAGTGAAAGAAAAGCTGCTCCGACGCGTGCGGTTACTTTGGTGTTTTCAGATACACCAGCACTGAAAGACTTGTTCACCCAGGACAGCACCGAAAAGGGAAACTGAGAACGTGAGAAACGTCAGTGAATCTTGTTTAAAGGACTGAGCTGAGGAAATATTTGTGCCCCGACTGTGGGCTTTTTCTCACTTTATGGGCATTTCTGTGTACTTTTCCAAAAAGTATGTTTGAACAGAATTCACTGAAGTCGGTGGTGAGGGCCGAAGTCGGGCTTTAATCTGGTGACCCCCCCTCCCCCATGGCTCTGCTCATGCTTTCGATTTCTCCTGGCTGTAACCCTTCCCTACCCTCCTCTGTCTGCTCACACTCTTCCTTGCTTTTTAGGGTCACTAAAACCGGGACTTTTCGACAACAGGATTTCTAAATACAAAAGCGGCAGTAATGGATGCCGCTATGTACCATTAAAAAGAGGGTTCAGAAGTTAATCCCATAAAAACTGCAGAGTATCCAGAGAGTTTAACGTGGCTCTCTAGGGATGAACGCTTGATCAAGAAGTTGGAGAGGCAACTTTTTTTACTTTACAGAAGTTTTTTGCTACAGCTACAGGAGAGGTTTGTTGCTGAGAACCCCGATTTAGTAAATATATGCTGCCTTTTTTGTAATACATAGTCCAAGAAATGGTAGACATCTAATATCAAGTATAAAGTCTCTTCCCAAGCATGACTTTTAGAAAGATGACAATTAAAACTTGCATGGCTTTGTTGTTGTTGTTGTTCAGTTTGGTGGCTGAATTGGAAAAGATGTTGTTTCAAGTCAGACTAAGTGCCCTGTTATAATTTGCAGGGTGTTTATGCCTTTCAGGGTTTTTTTACTCAAGATAAAAACGTATTATTGAAACATTTGAAGCTGTTTGCAAACAAACCATTTATCAGACCTGATCTATGTCATGGAATGGTTTATTTGAACAAGGACCTCGTATTTCAGTAAATAATACTATGTATACAAAACATTCCTTCATTGGGAATGATGATTTACCAATTATGAAAACAAAGAACCTCGATCTCTTTAAATATTTTACTAGCCCTGAGCTCTGCCAGTATTTTGGCTCCTTGTTACTCAATATGTACACTGTAAATATGACCCCATACTGCTAACGTCAGCCATAATTTAACCTATGTTCTCCTAAACACTGTGGTTATATGAGACACTGTTGCTATGATAGTTAATAAACTTCCAAATATTTGGGGATCCTACAGTATCACTTTTATGTCCTCACGTGGTACAGAAAAGTATCATTTTTTCCACTTCAGGTAAAAGTTTGAAGCAAAAAAGATACAAGGTCCAGGTGTTTAAAGCCATTTCAGCACTTTAGGGTGCTGATTGATACCTAGTGTGATTTACAGAAATTCTTAATTTCCACTAAGATGAATTTTCATCTGAAAACCTCACTAGACAGCCCTTTGCTCCCTGCTTTTCATACTGAAATTATGCCAGAAATTGCACTGATTTACACCAGAGGTTTCCGAAGCTGCACCAAGTCCACAGTGCCTTAAAAAGATCTCCTTTTTTCCCCTGTTTATCTCTTCCAGCAAAATTATTTTATTGGCCTGTCCTGGAACTTTTTGAGCATCATTATTCTGACATAGAGGAATAATCTCTAAATAAATTTCTTAGCCCTGGAAGCTGCAGGATGTTCACTGAATTGCAGAAATATCTGCTCTTCTTGAACAGTGGGCCCCAAAGCAGAAGCTGGTTTTACAGGGTCAAAATCCCACAAGACGTCACGTGCAGCAGCAGCATTACATTTTCACCTCAGGGGAAGAAGGGCTGGTTGCAGCAAGACCACGTGCAGTCACCCCAACTCAGTGTTAGCAAAAGGTATGCTGTCCGCAGCCCGCGGCTCGTGCTCGTTGCACAGATTTGCAGTCATAAATAGCAGCGGTAGGAGGGCAGGGGCACAAAAGACCACGCTCACTACGCAGCAGCTGCCCATAGTACCGCAGAACTAGCAGAGGCACAATCTTCTATTGCCAAATCCCAGAAAACTATAGAAAGGGAAGTGGCACGAAGAGAAACACTTTCATTTCAGGCATATAAGCAGATTAAGCTTGTTCAGCAATTACAGTTCAGTAGTGAGCCAGACAGAAATTATATATCTATTTTGAATATATACTTTCTTAAGATCATAATCCTATTCTCTCTGAAGGATTCTTGTCTTCTGCTAACTTGTGATTTCCTCACTGTCTTCTCAGCAACTATTTTTAGTTACTCAAGTTTTGTGTAATTATCTGTACTAAAGGTTAAACCTTGTTCATCTTATACAAGAAAGTACTATAATTATTGCACCGGAACTTCTTGTATTAGAAAGGCAAGTCAGGCTGGGTTTTCAAGGCTCTTCTGCTGTAGTAGTAGTAGTAGCAGTAGTAGTAGTAATAATAATAATAATAATAATGTCCATGATTGTGTCAAGAATTTTTTGTCTTCCTCATGTATTCCAGAACTGTAACGCTAATGAAGTTGTGTGAGTATTGTGGCATACAATATTCGTTGGTTAGCCTGACTGAGAATGGAGTTTGGGTAAAGTGGACATTTACTCCATGTTCTTCCTTTGCATTTGGATGGTTTTTCCTTGTCTCAATGTCATTTCTTTGCAGAAATGGCAAATGTCCTTGTGTCCCTTACCTAAAAATTCAACATTCAGGAAATATTCTCTTAGAAAGTGACCAAAGTCCCTTTAGGATCCTTCCCTTTAGGAAAGTCTCAGAGCAAAACAATCGTTACCTCTCTGCAACCGCCTCAGCTTTGACAAAATCGAGTATTTCCATGGGAGGACATTTCTATCTGTTGTACAGGGAGTTATTAATGAGAAAGTGTGTCAACATATTCTACATGAGATCACAAACTAAATGATAAGGAGAACTTAAAGTTCTGAATAGCTTTTTATGCAGGGCCAATGTTCAGTGCAGGAACTGTGTGGACAAGTAGTGTCTGACCTGAAATACTCCCTCGGGTGGCATACACACATAGAGGCAAGTGAAGCTTTTAATTTAATATCTGACATGCTTTTGTTCAGCTCCTTAACCCTAATGACATTCTTTAAGTGTTGTTATTCTGTGTGTCAAATGGTAGGTAATGTATTTATTGCAGGGATTTGATGAGGAACATTTCATATTGAAACCTCAATAGTACTTATATATTTTCACTGTAATATCCCTACCCTTGAAGTGTGTTCAAAACACCAACATTCTAACTAGTGTCACAAAAGCACTCCCAAAATGACACTACATTATGGTGTGTAATTTAATTAATGAACTTTTTACTGGAATTCATTTAGCCTGAAGTTTAAATTGATGTACCGAAGGCCAGTGCAAGTCATATAACCTATAAAATATGCTTATTTCTGATAAACTCTGGCTTTTCCTGGCATGAGTAAAAGAGTTTAAATGCATCACTTTAAAATCTGAGTGTAGGAAGGAATGGTCCAACTTTATTTAATTCCCGATATCTAGCAAATTACATTCCGGCAATCTCATCTTTTTATATTGCAGAATATTACTAGTGCCACATTTTTAAGCAGATCATATTTTCATTAACCAAAACTCCATCATAATTATGTGTTTGTACAAATCTTAACTTACACCTATAGTGTGTCTGCCTATATGAAGCCTATGCCCTAAGGAAATTGTCCTGCAACGTGCCCCTCACCTGAATGACGGGATACTGATATCTCCCTTTTGTTTGCAGGTCAGTTGCCCACTTGGTTGCAAGGGATACTTCTCCGAAATGGCCCAGGGATGCACACAATAGGGGACACGAAGTACAACCACTGGTTTGATGGCATGGCTCTGCTGCATAGCTTTACGTTTAAAAATGGTAAATTCTTGCACATCAGATTAACAAAAGCTCCACAGCCCAAACCTGGGTGCCTTATGTTGCTGATTCTGTTTGATTAGCGGTAGAAAATTGTGGGTTTCTTCTGCAGAGCAGCATGTGTGGTGAGGCGGTAACTGCTTTGGGGAAAGTCTCTCCAAACATACACTCACCCGCCCCTCTCCACAGCAGCGGCAGGACTGTCTCCGCAGGGCTGTTATCACAGACAGATTATGTTGTCATTTTTTCAGGAGTGCCAGAGTTCAATATTGTCTGCACTGCAGGACAGCCGCGACCAGCCCTGAGCAGGTCACTGCAGGGCAGCCCTTGCCTTCCACCCAGAGCAAGAAAACCTCTGTTGTTTCAAACTGGATCAACCAAAAGTACTGCAAAATCTGGAGGTTTTTCTGTTGTGGATGAACAACCTAGTTTCAGGGAAGACTGACATTCCCCTTTTGGGATTTGGTTGCAGCTATAACAGCTGCCAGGACAGAAACTGGGCCACTGTGTCAGTTCACATATCCAAACCTCAGTCGTGTACACCTGATACCCCTCCAAGCGGTCCGTCTACTTACCATCCTTATGGAAGGAAAACAGGCAGCTCCTCTGCCCAAAACAATTTCATTTTTTGTTTCAAAGCATTTTTTACCAATTCAGCTCTTTTACAGTGGGAGGCAGGATGTTTTACACCTAGATTCTTGCTGCAAAAAGGATGTACCTGTGAAAGAACTGGGGTTGACTCCTGTCATCCTCCATTCCTGGTGCTTAGATTCTGTTGCTGTGATTGGAGGCATTTAATGCAACTGCAGGATCTCCATGCCTGTCCAGCTCTACATCGTTAACAAAACAACCTACAAAGAAGTGACCAGAGTTTTTTAAATTCCCAGTGTATCTGACTTACCTAAAGCTTAGCTAAAGGACGTCTCCTTGAGAAACTCTCTCTGACTTTACCTATGCTAATTTTCTGAAGAACTCAGTATGAAATGCGATTGAAACCTGTTTGGCCTTTGTCAGGTGAAGTTTACTACAGAAGTAAGTATCTCCGAAGTGACACATACAACTGCAATGTAGAAGCAAACCGAATCGTGGTGTCTGAGTTTGGAACTATGGCTTATCCAGATCCATGCAAAAACATATTTGCCAAGTAAGCAGTGCACTTTCCAGTAAGATTCTTCTATCTACTTCTCTCTCTGGTGCAGACGCATTTCTGTTTACTCTTGACACATATTTACAAATAGGAAATTTGTTTTGTAAATTTACAGTTTCCAGGTACTGACAAGGCCAGGAGATGCATCCAGCATGGTACGCTCTATGGGTTATTCTAAGGCAAATATTTTACATTCATTTTATCAGCAATATTGGCTGTTTTATTCACTATTGGAAGTAGATTTTGTTGTAATTCTGAAAAAAAACCCCAAATATTTTCTTTTTATTTTGTGAATAAAAAGTTTGTAAAATGAAGTTTATAAATTTATAAAAATTATACTCTGTAGGGGGAGAAGCAGCAAGACAGGAAAAAATTAAGAGATGGGGAAGGAATTTGTGCAAAGTTTGTTTAATAAACAGGGAAAAAAGCATCGATAATTGAAAAAAAAAATCAGACAAACTTCCGGATTAAAGACTATTTTATTTTTTAAAAAGCCATGAAAAATTTCCATTGTTTCCTGAATGCTATGCAGTGCTTTGAAGGACTGCACCCCTAGGCCTGAGCTGATCTTATGTTCAGAATCAGAACCATTGGGATCACTGCAGTCGCTGCCTTCATGCAGTGGGAAGGACGAGAGGCTGTATAGGAGAGCAAGGTGCGCGCCATCGTGTTATCACCTATCTTGTAAAATCACCCGTGGATATTCCCTAACAAATGCAAGTAACTTACCCATCTCTTCTTCCTGTCTGAACTACCTCTCATGACTCTGAATTTGATATTTGGTAAGAGCACATGCATGGGTAGTTATTGCAAAAGGGTTGATATGTTGCTATCCTGAGATAAGACGCTTTTCTTCCCTCTTCCAGCAGCAATAGGGTAACGTTGGCATTTCGAGTTCAACAGGGATATATGCGACTTTGTCTTGGGTTCAAGTAAATACGATAAAATCCCACACTAATAAGGAGCTGCCAGAAGAGGGCACAGAGGGGAGAGACAGACCCGGCTCCGTGCCCTGCTGCTGAGCACAGCCCGCACTGCTCAGTGGGCTTCTGCGTCGTGCGGGGTGAAAGCTAATGAACACACATGGAATTTCCCTCTGTACAGGGCATTCTCCTATTTGTCTCACACCATCCCTGAGTTCACAGACAACTGCCTGATCAACATTATGAAAACTGGGGATGATTTTTATGCCACCAGCGAGACTAACTTCATCAGGAAAATTAACCCGCAGACTCTGGAGACGCTAGAGAAGGTATAAATGACTGTTTGTCATTCCAGTTCCTCATCTGCTAATGAATAAAGTTTCAGGCTGACTCATAAGGATCCTTCAACATGTGCAGGACACAAAACTGGAAAGATACTTTTCTTCTTCTACTATTCCCTTACTTTTGAAGTTATGGTAAAGTGAAATAGCGAAGACACCAGATCTTTTAACAACTCATGAGTCCAAAATTAAGTCCCAGGTAGTTTGGGAAAAGCTGGGCTTTGAGTAATTTCACTTGCACATAATCTACCAAGGTTGCAGGAATAATAAGCAATTCAGTAGGTCAGTTATATGACTACTTTTCAAGTACCTTATGCAAGATATTACTTAATTATTAAAATGAAACCTTGCCATAGTGAAATATACAGTGATTTTTTTCTAGCGTGCAGTACAGTTTGAGTACAATTTCCAAGCTTTACATGAAACAGAAATCTTTCCACGCCAGAAGACTGCTAGCCTCACAGCCCTTAAATAAACTGCTTTCAGGCTCAGATGGTCATTTGCAGAGTAACTTCTTCAGCCATTCCTCCTGTTGCGTTACGTGGCTGCAAGGGAGAGGCGAGTGCAGTTCAGATTCTGTAACTTGGTTCAGCCTTGAATTAGGAAATCATTTGAGTACCCACATAAGTCATTTGGCCTAATTGTTTAAATTTCAAGGCCTTTTGAAAGCGGGGTACCAATAAAAGGCTGCCAGTGCTAAAAAGCTGGTGAATTTGTGATGTTAGCCAAGATCAATTTTCATTCTCTTACACATGTCCCAAAATCTCCTACGGTATCATTTTCCAGGTTGACTACAGCAAATATGTAGCTGTAAATGTGGCAACTTCTCACCCACACTATGACAGTGCTGGAAATACTCTCAACATGGGTACTTCAATAGTTGATAAAGGGAAGACAAAATACATTCTATTTAAGATTCCTCCCTCTGTGCCAGGTAAGATATGTCTTTTACCAGTATATTGTAGAAACTTGCTAGCAATTTCTTTTTGTTTGAGGTTAAGGGGTGGTGATACAGCTCTTCTAGAAACCTGTGGCATTCATTTTCTTAATTTTAACTTATTGTGAACTTAATGC
Organism: Psophia crepitans; assembly: GCA_013399095.1. Lineage (NCBI taxonomy): Eukaryota > Metazoa > Chordata > Aves > Gruiformes > Psophiidae > Psophia > Psophia crepitans. The sequence goes on along the minus strand of VWZZ01007514.1, from coordinate 1,087,798 downwards.
TAACTGCTTAGCCTGTCTGGGCATGTGCTATTACAAAGGTTCATCTTGAATACTGTGTAAACAGGGTGTTTCAGTATGAAGAGCCTTGCTTTTAGAATAATTTGCTTTTAGAATAATTCTACTTTGAATATTGCTAGAGTGAACTAACTCTTTTATAAGAATTTCCATTCCCTATGTTGTGATGTGCAGAGGGAGGATGAACAGAAACTATTTTATCTATAGGGCAGTATACATAAATTGAAGTTGTAAATTGTCATTTTCTTCATAAATGAAAATGCTCTTAAAATGCTGATATTGTGACTAGAGGAAGCACAATACCAAATAATACCTAATACAGAGTTAATTCCTCTCTAACCTGGCCTTGCTGAAATACTGTCCTTTGTTCACAGAGCAAATCCCTTGCTCTTTTTCTTTCAAGACAATCTTTTTCATTTTTATTTTTTTGTGTGTGTGTGTGTGTGATGGTGTTTAAAATTAGCTGCTAATGTGATGTCTGTCCTCTTGGCTGAAGAATCAAGAGGCTGTCTACAGCTGGTAGATAAGTTTTTCATTTCTAGCTGGGGCTCAAAGTCAGTATAGATCAAACAGGAACATCTCCATAGAAGTTCAAAAACATGGGGGCGTTTGAACCCCCTTGTAAAGCTGCTGATTTACTTGAACAGCTTTCTCCTCTATGCTGGAACTTCTGAAGACAGTAACCAGTGGAATCAAATACTAGGATGAGGGAGGTCTATCTGAAAGGATCCGGCATTGTGATATCACTGCATTGCTTCACTCAGATGCAAACTTCTGTGTTAATTCTGCTGGAGGAAACAAACCACTTTCTCAACAGGAAAATGCAAATAAAACAGAGAGGAACCTGTTCTTTCCTACTTCATACATGGGAGAAATCTGAGCACAACATTGGAATGGAACTTATTATAAATATAATTTCATTTTTTATCATTTATGTTCAGAAAAAGAAAAGAAGAAATCTTGTTTTAAACATCTGGAAGTGGTATGCTCCATCCCTTCTCGCTCTCTGCTGCAGCCAAGCTACTACCACAGCTTTGGGATCACGGAAAATTACATTGTCTTCGTAGAGCAGCCATTCAAACTGGATATTGTCAAAATGGCAACTGCTTACATCCGAGGAGTGAACTGGGCTTCCTGCCTTGCCTATCATAAGGAAGATAAGGTATTTTCCCTATGCTGAGCAGTGGAGTCAGCCAGGCCAGTGACCTCTTCCACACTGTTCTGGTTTTCATCTGGTTCGTTGCACAATTTTTTTAGAAGTTGCATTTTTTTAATACTATCTCCCATCTCCAGAAATTTCACAAATAAATACCTGATACCGAAGTGCTTGAGAAAGAGGACAGTTTGGCACGGTTAGAAATATTGTGTGCCAGCAGAGAGATTCGAAACCGCACTAGCACCCCAGACGCGTGCAGTTGCTCCTAGACCAAAGAAAACACCATATATTGTGAATGAGATCTGCTCTAGATCCATTGCATCAGATAGGAGAGCCAGACTGGAGGAAAACCTTGCATCTAACAAAAGGAAGGTCTTCCAGTGTGGCAACTGAGGAAAATACCCGTGTTCTAAGGACCTCATTTCCTCGTGCTCTGGCCATCAATAAGTGGGACGTAGGGGGGGTACAGGGCACCAGCACAGAGCACTACAGAGACTAAGGCAGCTTTATTTAACTTAAAAATAGAGCACGTGATTTTCCAGGTTTCACTGGAAAACTTCAATCCTCAACCTAGCCCAAAGAGTAATGTGCAACAGTAAAATGAGTTTAAAGCATTTTCACACTTATTTTACTCCTGCATTTTTTGGTCTACAGGTTGGAACCTCTTGTCTCCTAGCAGCAAATCCTGAGTTCTTAATATGCTTCAGTAGAAATAGGCAATACATTAGAATGCTGATGGCTACCATTAGAAAACAGTTTCCTAAACAACTATTTGTTGATCATTAATGGTTTTAAATAATGTTTCCTATCTTTCAGACTTGGTTTCACTTTGTAGACAAGAAGACTAAAAAAGAAGTAACCACCAAGTTTTATACTGATGCTATGGTGCTTTTTCACCATATAAATGCTTATGAAGAGGATGGCCACATTATTTTTGACATTATTGCCTATACTGACAATAGCTTATATGATATGTTCTATTTAAAAAACCTGACTAAAGACTTTGAAGAGAACAACAGGCTCACCTCCATACCAACCTGCAAACGATTTGTTGTTCCTCTGCAGTATGACAAGGTAGAAAGAAAATGGCTTTTTAATCTGTTCTTCGATCAGTAATTTAAAACACATCGGTGTGAATAATGGGTGAATTATTTGCCAGCCTTTATGCACAAATTTCTGATTCTTTAAAAATAACATATGCACAAAGCATGCAGGAGTTTTGTGAATGTATTGTTAAAAATGGCAATGAGCAGCTGGACATGCAGTTCCATGGATCTACGTTCTGATACCATCCATTATGGAGAACAGGGCTTTTGAGCACATGTAATTTCCTTCCCTGTGAGATTATTTGTAAGATGTTATCAAATACAAGCAGATACATCAACTTGGCTGTTGACTGGAAGGGCATGCATGAGATTTTGCACAATCTGTTTCTTCCACTGTACTGGAAGCCTATATATAATATATGCACACTCCCAGCTGCTGCAGTGGTTTTATTAAAATTGGAAAATTTAATTTAAATGTGAGATTTACCAGGAAGAGGAAAGATTTTATCTTTCAGGTTAATTTAAAACATCATTTTACATCATTGTTTGCCGGGAAGATTTTATACTGCCCAGCAACTTGGGCAAGTTTCTGCCTGATACATTTGGAATGGAGAATACTTTATCTTTCTACATCCTAGAATCTTGCTGCTTTGTTCATGTCTCTGAAGCAGTTATGTAGCAATGACAAAGGATGTGTTGGATCACACCAGCTATCCAAATTATCCTGCAATCTTATGAATTTAGCAATAGTGTATTAAAAACAAGAGCGCATTACACCTATTTTTGCACTTAATTTATGGCAGGTGCAAAAAACCTAACCTTGGTGACTTTTAGTGGGAATTTGATATGTAATTCCTTGAAACCATCTTCATTAATTAAGTTCACAAATTATGTAATCCATTTATTGTGCATCTGGAACATAGCCATGTCTGTCTAAACCTTTCTAAAGTCTTGGTGTGACTCAAAATGATTACTCTAGAATATACTAAAATCCTTTGAGTATAACAAGATTTCTAATGAAAAGATCAGAATCTAATGTTACAAGATATATTTGCTTGGTCCCAAAATTTTCTATAATAATATCAAACCTGAAGAAAGATCTAATTTAGAAGCATATTCTTAGAGACACATTATTTTTCAGCATATCTCTCTTTCAGGATGCCGAAGTAGGTTCTAATTTAGTCACAATTCCATCTACTGCAATTGCTGTAAAAGAGAAAGATGGCAGCATCTATTGCCAACCCGAAATACTATGTGAAGGTGAGACATTTATACAAATCTCAACTATGTTCTCTTACATCCACACAGGTGCATTCCAATGATGCCTAGTGGCTGTTCACATATGCAAGATCTTTATAAAGCTAAGAGAAATAAAACTTTTAATTAATATCTTTAGTGTAGATATTGACAGTATCTTCCTCTTCCGTACCATCCAGTAATACATGACCCTGAACCTCTCAGAATTGTATTTATCAAAAGTGATATCCTTGAAATATCTGATAGGATCCCAAGTCTGATCTTACAACAATTAATATGGCTTGCAAATCTACCTGTTAGAAGAGTAATTTTAGTTAAATGGGTCTGTTATAAATAGTAACTTCAGTTACTGATTCGTTTTATAAAGATTGCCTTTGAAAGTGGACTTTTTTTTCAGGGGATAATAACAGGAATACATAAAGAGTATATATTTACCTAAAGTGAAAGTAATTTCTTTGAATGGTAGCCTCCAATTATACCTCAGATGTTCACATCTCATGTATTTATGAAGAAAGAAAAAAAAAAACCAAACCAAACAACACCCCCCCCCATAAGGTCCAATACAATGAATCCCTAAGAATGGAAAATTGTCATTTTTTTACCTAGCAACCCTGGCTTAATTATGTCGTGTTAAAATCCGTCTTCAGCTTTTTAGAAATTCAGACACACAAAATCTATGCAACACCCTTTTTAAATATTACCGAGGTTTTTCACAGGGCAAAACTTCCTGAAGATTGGCATATGTAAATATACATTTGAGTTATTTTCTTCTCCTGTTCCTGAGTCTTAAACTTTACTTTACCCAGGGATAGAACTGCCTCACATCAACTACGACTATAACGGCAAAAAGTACAAGTGCATCTTTGCGACGGAAGTCCAGTGGAGACCAGTTCCTACAAAGGTACAATTAACATTTACAAAGTCAGAAACTGTATTTATAGAACACAAATCAAACTTAAGCACTTATAAGTAGACCATGCTTCACTAGTTCTGCCCAAAATATAGCCTAATCTGCATTCATACATGGAAATTCAAAGTGTGTGGTTCTGAGGCCAGAACTTCTGTAATGGGCCAAGAGCTACAAAGGAGAGAGTAGGAAAAAGAAGTAGTAGACAGACATGTATCTGCCATATTTTTCCCCCAGGAAACATAACAAAAAAAAAAAAGTTATTCCAACAGATATATTAAAATATATTAAAACAATATCTATTTTTTTAGAAAGCTTTATCTTTTTCTAGCTAGTTATTAGAGGGTAGCAAACGCCTTGTGTATGCGTGATGCCACCTTCTCAGGAGACAGGCTAGAGACAAATAGAGCAGATGAAAAGTATTAATAGTTGAAAATAAGAGTACTGTACAGACAAAAGTCACTCTTTACAGTTCTTGTTCTGGGACTACAACGCGGCACAAATGGAGTTCAGTGTTGGTTCTTGTATATATAATTACCACAACTGATTACAAAATAAAGCTGGATTTCTGCGTGATGTAAGAAAATTTATTGCAGCACATCTGATGGTAGCTCAAACTAATCTGCAAGTTTGTGATTTCCAGTGTAGATAATGCCTGCTTGACTTAAATATAATAAAAAATGCTGTTAGAAGATATTTTTTTTTCACATTGGTTGCTCTTTAATGAATGCAGGCACAACAGCCATGGATAATCCTTAGGTAAAGTCAGTGAAATTGCTGTCATCTTGGTTAGAAGGGAGAGTCCATCCAAATTCTTCTTCCAGTAATTTGAATAGTAAATATATTTTTTTATTAAAGGTCAAAAGGGAAAAGAATATAACTGTATCTGTACAGGTAGAGAAAAAGCCTTAATAGAATTGAACTGAAAATGCCAGGCATCCCCACTGGTGACTGGTTTGGTCAGGCGCTTGACCCATCAATGAAATAAAAATGTGTGCTCTGTTCCTTCAGTAAATGCCAGTATCTGTGTGGAATTGTCCCATTGGTTTAATCTTTACATATCACTATTAATAGCCTTTGTTCTGGCATATATACCCTATGTAACAATAGAAGGCCTTGGGAAATACTGAGGTCACAACAAAAAGAAAATAATTCACAGGATTAGAAAACGGAAGGTTTAAATCCTGTTTCCTGCTTTAGTACAGAATCACAGTGACTGGCGCAAGGCACTTAAATGTTCTGGGCCTTGGACCCTTCCTCTGTATAGTGAGGGCATGATTTATGGTGAAGGTTCTCTCTCGATCTGTTAGCATTTGCAAAATACTTGAAGCCCATAAATGGAAGGTGGAATTGTAATCTAATGAAATCAAATTAAAATAACATTGTGGGATTGTGCAGCCACTAAATGCGCCTCCAAAGTTTAACATTTTCCAAGGTTTCCTTCATGTGATGACACGTGCCTTGTTAGTCCTTAGCATTGCTCCCACTTGCCAGCAGTCTGTTCGTGTTGTACCTTTGGAATAAGATGCTGTCTGGGTCACTAACATTTTTGTTTTCTGGTCACAACAATTTAGATTGTAAAATTTAATATCCAGACCAAGGAAATGCTCCAGTGGGGAGAGGACCACTGCTGGCCATCTGAGCCCATTTTCGTTCCCAGCCCTGATGCAAAAGAAGAGGATGACGGTAAAATAACAACAACATTCTGAAAGCTGGGATTACCTGAGTTTTGCATTAAATCTTACAAGTTTCATGTCTCTTAGTCAAGAAAGCTGGGTTGATGCTCCCACTGAGACATTAAAACTAGCACCAGCCATTTTACTCCTGCAGACAAAAAGCTCCAAGTAACAATAGACCAAAATCAGCTTGTGTAATGTCCCAGGGTCCCATAAACAATAAAACCAACACTTAGGGACTTCTCAGAGAGCCACTCGGAGCTGGATTTATCAATAGTTTGGAGCAGTGGAAGCTGTGGGAAGTCAATGTTGTTACAGATGAGAACACGAAGTGGCACTGCAGATATCCCTGTAATCTCGATCCAGTTCTGTTCTCAGGTGACTCCTTGCACAGGCAAATGGCAAATGGCTGACAGGATGAGTCCCAAAACTGCCAGGCGTGCAAGTCAATGTTGGTTTGATTTTTCCCTTACCAACAGACTGCAGGCAGACCAGAGAAAAGCAGAGAAGAGCAGCACTGATTAGTTCTTCAGCACTCTCAGTAGACTTCTGAGCTAGTAAGCGTTTTCTGCTTGGTGTAACTAGTATGTGCTCCTGATTCTTCATTTGTATTTCCCAGGCATTGTTCTGACCTGTGTTGTGACGTCTGACCCAAAGGCAGCACCCTTCCTACTTGTCTTGGATGCTAAAACATTCAAAGAATTGGGCCGGGCCACAGTAAATGTAGAAATGCACCTGGACCTGCACGGAATGTTTATACCAGAGAAAGATCTGAAGACTGAGACTGAGTAAAATGCTATTTATCCTATTACACAGACTCAGACAACCCGCTATTGAATGTGCAACCATATCATTCAGGAGCAACCTCATCTTATGACAAGAAATGACTCAATATAATCTCCTCAATAACTGTATATAATCACAGTAACTTTTGGTACAAATAATTATATGCACAACTGGTACATAACTATTTCAACAGAAGAATGATCAGCTTTAAGTGCTAATGTTGTATACAACTCATGGAGCAGGGAATAGGAGACAAAGGTACAAGACGTTTTATTTTAGTAGAATAACAGCTTTCTGAGCAAGTGAAGTACTGTATTTCTAGGGTGATGCATGGCATGAGTCACACATGTCTGCAGGTCATGCAACTTTCAAGGACTGTTTCAAGACTGCAGCTTACAATTAAAGTTGTCTCCTGCCAGAAAACCTCACGTTAAACTATCTGCTATGATCCTAATAATTCATGGCAACGCATTCTCTCGGTGCTTGATTTCTTAAACTCCACCATAACCAAAGTATTATATTGAGGTGCTACAGCTTTCTAATTTAGAACCTAAAAACCCTGCTTTGCTAATTTCGTGGTGTGCTTTTCCCTTTTGTGTTGACAAAAGCAAGTAACTTGAAATAGAATAGATGGTTTTATGCAACATTCAGTTATACTTTAATGCTATTCAATCTTAAGCACTTTGTATTTAAATCAGTTTTCCTTGAGGAGAATGTCTGACATTTCATGTAATTAGACAATCACATTGTGTAAAAGATAAACAGAAATGTAGGATTTATTAATATTGCTGATAGTCTCTGTTAATAACCCTATGTATACGGATGAGAGCAGTATATTTCTAGCAGAACTCAGACGCACACATTCAACAAATCGTTTCATTGAAAGACCTAATTTAGACCTCATCTGCACTACACTGCAGTTCAAACTACAAGCGATTGTTGCTGCAGGTAAGCATGTGCTTTATTGTCTGCTGAGGAGCATCCACGTTCTGACCTGGGTTTACCACTGCCTGTAACAGACGCTCCCTGATAAAAGCACCCGACTCTCATTCATAGTCACAATGAAAAAGCACATTTCAACACAGAGTTCAAATGCCAAGTGTACGGTGACTGGTTTTTGTTACAGGAATGACGTTTCCTAGTCCTCTCAGTGTATTTCTGTTTTCTGGGGCATTGGTTTTTCTTTAAATGAGAGGTTTTTTCTTTTAATTGTATTTTCCAACTGTAGCCACCTTTGTTGTTCGAGGCATCTGTACTGATGGAGAAAACGAGGTATACATCCACCTGTTTTAGGTGTTCAGCTGGTCTGTACGTATCACCACGCTACTCAGATATCTCTCTTTTCTGTACTCACAGTGTCTCTGCTGCTCCCTGTGTTTTACAGGTAGGAAACAATGAAATCAATGTCATTTACTGGCTCCCCATCACACGAGAATCTGGGCTTTGGAAACTTGTTCATGATTACCTAAGATGTTTACGGCAGAGCAGGAAGTGAACCAACATCATCCACAGTTCTTGTTTGCTCTGAAATAATTATACCTCCCTTTCTCTGCTTAAGTCTTTGCAGTTTGTCAGTATAAATATTTAGACTGTTTTTAATGTAAAAAAAGTCACTGTGATCAGATCTAGAGTTAAACTACGCAGTTTTGGGGCACTGAAATGTTTATCTGTTCCATAAAATGGAAATAAACACTTCGGTAAGATGTGTCTGCAGAACCACTCATCTTCAGTGTTTTCAAGGCATATCACTGCTACTATTTAAGAGAACTTTTTCTTCTAAAGAAGAAATTTAATTCCATTTTTGCACATAATAAGGAACCAGTACAGGAATGGAAGGCTGACTTCTGATGCTGGCAAAGGACAGCAGCTGTGGGGTCATTTCTTTTAATCTGAAAAAGTTTGGATTTAACAAGTCTCCACAGATATTTCTGGAATTAGAAGGTGGTAAAGAATCAAGTGTCTAACCATTATTTTAAGAGTTTGTCTCTAGGATTTCTTCTGTAGAACTCATAGCGTTATGTTTTTGGATGATCATGAGTTTGGATACAGGAGTGAGTTGACTTCTGAGCAGCTAATTCTCCCTGGCAGAGATGATGTGGTAGGGAAGCATTCATCATAAAAACAATCTGCGGTCTAAGAAAGCAAATGTGTTATTTATGTTCATGTAGAAATACTGCAGAAAATAAATCATAAGAACTTGTAATGGGTATGATACTTTAAACAAAGTGTGCTGTATTCACTTGGTCAGTATTACACAGGATTTGATTAGTGTCATTTGTAGTCAACCTGAAAAGAAAAACGGTGACATAAATCTGGATTTGCCAATCTCAGTATCCTCCTCCAGCAGAGACAATATGGATAAAACCATATGGCTAATCACAAATTTGTTGAACGTTTTTAGCATTGCAATAGTAATCTGATGAAACATTTCCCCCGAATCTGGTAATACACTCTATCGTTTTTTTGTTGTGGTAACCTGACACATGTACTGAGTCTGTCATTTGGTTTGCTTTCCTGAAATCCATCGCTGTGAATGAAATCTTGACAGACAGAAAGGTTTGTTTCTTCTTTTGCACCACTAATTTAAGGCAGAAATTAGCCCAGTAAAACCAATGGAGTTATTGTAATGGCATAAAAAGGAATCTAGATTTAGTGACTGCAAATAAAAATAGTAAGGATAGATAGCTCCATTAAAGGACAAAGAAACATCATTGAGCAAGAGCATCAGACCATGGGTATGCATACATGCAACTACTTCAAAGATGTTACAAATGACCCTCCAGCTGGTAGAGTGGTTTGGTTTGGGTTTTTTTTTTATCAACAGGTTCCATTAAATGGAACAAATAACAAAGCACAATAATTAATTTGTTCTCTGGGAGTGGATATTATCTGTTAGACCTTGCCCCATTGGCCCACATATGCAGCAGGAGGAAGCAAAACCACTGTTTACTGGGACAAGTAACAAAACAGAAACACAGCTATGTTTTCCTGCATAACAATCTCTGCAGGAGGCACAGAAGCAAACCAGTGTTTGTCTTTTTCAATAACCAGGCCACTCGATGACAGCTTTCGCAATAATTTAAACCACTGTTCCCTTGGGTGTGCAATTACTAAAGTATTAATAACAAGCAGCATACACGTTTCACCAGCAGTGCAAGATGCAGAGTGCCCTCTGCTTTCATTACGCTCAAAGAGAGCTGGGGACGTGTCCCCTGGATCCATTGCGCTCTTCCTCATTCTACGCTTGACATCCTGGATAATTACACCCAAGCCAGAAGAAGTGGCCTTCTAATATTTTTAAATGGGAATGTTATAACAATAAGTGATGCAAAGTTGCTGGCATTTCATGCAATTGGTGTGATTTTAGGCCTTTCGTCATACCAGGATGTGAAACACATCCTCTGCTTCTTCTAAAACTGCTTCAGAGTCGCACAACAAACCTCTCTGTGACCCCTCTCCAGTCAGAGAGCACTTAAGCAAGGGCTGAGCTGTAAATACTGGCTCAAATGGGTTATTCACGCTCTTGAGGAGCCGGCACTCGGAGCGGCCGCGTGTGCGATGTCCCCATCTGCAGAACAGCACCGCATTGTGTCTAGCTTGGCAGGGACAATGTTGCCTGTGTAAAGTCATTCATTTCTCTTTCTTGTGGGGACATTTCCAGATACCTTTATCCTTTTTCCTGGTGGTAAAGTGACTTGGAGACATCATCAGACTGAATTATAAAATAAAATGTTAAACTGCGCCCATGTCAAAGGTAAGTATTGATTCAATGGTTTAAAGAAACGCAAATAATAAAAGCCTGTGACACCACGGCTCTGCTAGCTGGGGTCCTCAGAAAATGTCCCTCCAAGGGAGAAACGGAAAGCGTGATCTCCTTTCGGGTGTTCCACGGCCCCACAAACCCAAGCCCACCGCTGGCTGGCAGAGCGGGGCCATGGCGCGCGGCCGCATTCGTCCCTTCCTCCCGCACAGGCTGTGGGACACCGGTGGCGCGAATCGCGTCCCACTACTCAAATCCTGGATTTAAGAAAGCAGCAGGGGGGAATCCAGCCGCCTCCCACCGCGCAGCTCAGCAGGTTAAGTACACGGCCCGAAATCCTGTGAGCAGTCCTGAGGAAACTCTTTTTGCCTGAACAGCCGGCGGTCACGGGAAGCGGCACTACCAACGCCAGCCTCACTGTATTTCATTTTCATTCTCTTTTTCTCATGTTAACGCCTATCATTGTCACCTGCAGCTCCTGTAAAGCGAAATAAATCAACAAAAGGCCGGGTTTAGGCACGTTTAAAGCCAAGGGACAAAAAAATAATAAAAAAAAAGGATAATTTCGCAGGCGATGCTGAGCTCGGGGGCCCCGCCCCGCAGCCG
>VWZZ01007514.1:1011548-1076007 GCA_013399095.1 Psophia crepitans | reverse complement strand
CGGCGCCCTCCCCCACCCCGGCCTGTGCCGCCGTGCGCTGCCCCCCCGCGGAGACGAGTCCCCCCCCGGAGGAGCGGTCTTGTTCTCCGCATTAAACTGCTGCTTTCTTCCAGGGTTGAAAAGGCTCTCCAACCCGCCGGGGAAAACAAATAAACGCCCCGAACCACTTAAGTGCTGCCAATTGCCTGGCGTAAACAGGCGACCCAGAAAAAAACAACTTTTAGGGCTGGCAAGGGAGGTGGTGGCCAAGGGGCAGCGTCCCCAGGCAGTGCTGGCGCAGTGTGCCCGCTCCTGGCCTGGGAGTGCTGGGGCTTGCGACCGCCGCTGCACCGAGTCAGCACTTCAGGATCATCCTTTTTTTCCTAATGTCTTTTAGCAAGGTGGTGGTTATGGATTCTGAAGTACATCCGCTTTTAAATTTGGGGTTTGTCTGCCCATCTCCTGTTCCCCTTGTGCCCGTACGGTACCTGAGAAGGTAACTCGGACGTTGCCAGAGGTACCGAAGCCCGGCCGTGCCAGGGGAGCTGGCTGCGCTGGGCAGAGGGGGTCAGCGCCGTGTGCGGTCAGGGCTGCAGTTTGACAGGCAGCGGTGGGGAGGACAAGCTGTATTAGCGCAGTCACGGTGTCTGAGGTGGCCTGGCAAACTGTTTGCCCTGGACCACCTTTCCAGTGGAACCCATTTCACAGAATGTTCTGCTGCAGCCATCGACAGCAGTTTGGACTTCTCTGTCGCACTCAGCGGTGATGAGTCCAGCAACATAAGTCTTCTCACGGCAGGTATATTCTTTTTACTTACACGGTACATATCTGCGCATCAGGGAGGGTGAACATAACATACAAGTGATTAGTTCCGAAGGGGTTTCATTTTTAAGTCCTAATGTTTGCAGGTAATAAAGACGTTAATTTTGTCTTAGTCTGTGAAGTAGGAGCAGACCTTTCGGTACCACTTAAAGCAGGATCATCTGAAGTCTGTAGCAGACTTTCTGTAATGGCTGGGCATTCCTTGCAGTTGTAGTTTCCTGTGAAGTTGTCGTAAAACCTGTGCTGGGTGGGGATGGGGAGTCTGTATGCTGCATCTAAAAAATGCAGCCTGCTTCAGTGTCGTATTACCTGCTTTTAGGCAATATGGTATTTTGGGTGACTGTTGTAGTACAACTTGGACGTTCTCAAGTACAAACATAAACTAAAAATAAGTAGAATAGGAAGCTGGTGATTAACTTTTAAGTGTGTGATCATGGACACACTTAACAGTTCTCTGTGTGGGTTCAGCTAGCAGAGCCGAGATAGAAAATGAAATAAAATTCGCAGACAAAGAATATTGGCAATAATTTTGAAAAAAGACACAACAGAGCCTTGTGCTACTAGTAATTTTTTTCACTACCTGCCTTGAGAAGCAGTTTTGGAAGACCGCTGTGAAAGGTGAATCGCAGATGTGAAATTGAAATGAGCCATTGGTCCGATATTGTTCAGATCGCCTTGATGCTTTTTAGGCTGTTCGTCATTATATTTTAGCTGACCGAATGGCATACCTGACATGAAGGTGCAGAAGGGTTGCTTGGGGTGGAAAGAGGTCATCTTCTTGGCAAAACTGCTGCTCTACTATAACAGCAAGATGAGCTTACAGGAAATGTGCAGATTTTGGAAAAGACTGTGGAAAAGACTGCTTACTGTAAAGTATTTTTTGGAGAAGCACCTTTTCACAGAATTTCTCCTTAAGTATTGCGTTTTGTTCATCCCTGAAAAATGTGCTGGGGAAACATGAGTTAAGCGTGTGTGAGGAGTAAGAGCGCCAGACATAACTACATTAGCAACAAAACTTGTAGTCATTAGAGTTGTGGTTTTTTTAAACTCAGAATTGTTCAGGTTCAAATCCCATGAAGGAACTCATTAGCTATGTGTGAAAGTAGGTTACATGCATTAATATATAAATATGATTAAGGGTTTTGTTGTTTTGTTGGGTTTTTCTTTAAGCTTACTCATCTTTTCTCCTCGGGCTTGCAAGATGTAAAGAACCAAAAATACACATACCTAGCTTTCGTGTGGCACGTTAAGAAACACGTTTGTATTGCCTGCCTTTGCAGACCCCGACTTTTACCTGCTGCCTATCTCTCTTCTTTTTACCGCTCCAGGATCTCTCTCTTAGTCCAGCTGGTCTTCACGTTGGGTAGAATTGGTCAGGTAGGTTGCCATTGTTGGAGCGTTACATTTCCAGCCAAAAGTGATGTTTTAGTGGCTCTTCTTGGAGATTAAGTTAATCTCCAGCCTGTACCTGGTCTGTGCAAGTCAGTTTATTTTGAGTGTTGGCTTTGCAAGTAAAATTACCTGTTTAGGCTTCTATATAAAGAGTAATTGCAGGAGACTCAAGCATGTCCTTGTATTTTAAGGGTAGATGATTCTGAAGTGTGCTGTCGTACCAGAGGCTGTTAGTCTCCAAATGCCAATTAATTTGGGTTGCTTTCACTTGAAAATTTGCAATATAAAAGTCAGAAAAATCATTAACTAATTTCAGGAGTAAAACTTGGAAGAAAAAGGAGTGGATATGGGAAACTTATCGTTAGCAGTGAAGCAGTGGAAGTATGAGTTGGCGTGGTGTATCTGGCTGTGTCATTATGTGTTGTGGCTGTGGGCAAGTTGGTGGGCGAGTTCAGAAGCGGCGTAGGGTTTGCATGAACGCTTAGTTTAGGGTGTGAGTAGGAAAATAAGTAGGCATGGACTTTCTGAGGGGGTGGTTGGGTGTGAGCGAAGTCTGCATGTGCTGAAGGATTTGTGCAGCCGCAGAGGGGAGCGTTACCTGTTTTTTAGTTTTGCATGGAAGCTGTTTGGCTGACTGGTTCTGTAGGACACTTCTAAATTATAGTGATGTTGCTTCCCTCTAGTTATTTGGCAACTGGATTATCCATGCAGCCCGAAAATGGCAGCTTCAGCGGGTAGGGGACAAAAGACACGATGGGAACGAAGAAACACATGGAATTCTTACTGCTGTCATGGATCCCATCTGCCTTTCTCATCTATAGGCTAGCTTCTGCAAGTCCAGAAAAAAGATAAAATGCCTGTTTCACAGATAAATTTTCAGTCTGTGGGACCAGTAAGACTTTTAATTTTTGTGATAATTTGGTTCTTGAGGTCTGGCCTCTACTGCTTAATGCCGAGGTACTTGAGGGTCTCTGAGGGCAGTGAGGTCTGGGGTGGCTGTGTGAATTCCTGCAGAACTGCCTTATATGTGCAGGTTTATCTAATCCCTCTGTGTGCCCCTGGAGCAAATCCTGTCATTTACAAAACACAGAAGTCTTTCTGCATATCTGTAACATCTTGTGGTATGTTCCTGAGCCTGAGAAAAGGAGGATTCCTGGGGCAGAGACTGCCATAGGACAAAGCGTGGTTTGGCTCAAAGCAATGTTGCTCTGCATCCCAGGGAAGTTAAATTCAAGCCAGGTTAGCTCTTGACTTTCTCTTCTGTAACAAGTTAGCCAGAAGCCTGCACTATTTTGGCACTTTTTGTCCTGGCAATTGCCCTAATGCAGATAAATCAAACCAGGGCAATAGAATTGTATGTAGTTTGCGAGTCTAGTGTAAATTCTGGTGGCATAAGAGCGCTTTTACCAGAAGAAACCCTGCTGGCACTGGTAAATTTGGCGTAAGTTGTAGCATATATCCGCAAACCTTTTATAGGATAGATTTGGTCCAGGTATTCCTGGTATCCCCAGCAGTAGCAGCAGATGTTCTCATCCGAACAGATCTGTCAGTGTCTGGCATGAGTCGTTCTTGGCCAGCCGAAACTTGCAACTCCTAATATTTTGCTAGCTTGCCGTCTGCTTGCCTGTATCGCAGGGAGCACATGGGAACTACCTTAACAAAGAGGATATTTAAGCTCAGATTCTTAGATGAGCTGAACGTTGTTATGCAGGGATTGTGCTGCTGCATTAGAAATTAAATTAAGACGTTTTTGTTACCTCAGCAGGTTTTGTCCTTGGTTTTCAAGCATCTGCGTGAACAGATTACAGATGGGTGTATGTATTCTGTACTGCTCCCCAAGGCTTTTCTAACTTAGTAATGGACCAGTAACCATATTTTCATCTTTTTCCAGATGACCATGATATAGCTAAACAAAATAAAAATGTTAAATTAGGTTCACATTGTAAATAGCTCTGCTTCTTGCAAATTGGTTTCGGTCAGAAATAACCTGACAGCATTTGCATCTTCGCACTTGGTGCTGTTCAAGCTTCGAACATCCCTAAATCTGCAGACCTTGTAGGACCCTTGCACAACCACAAAATCATAACATGTGTCAGCCGAAACAGACTTCTGTGGAGATGTGGTGGGACGTGTCCCCTGTCACTGAACTCCTGTCCGTTCCTCTGCGTGCTTGGCTCTTGGAGCGTTCTGAGCTGTGGTGAAACTGTGAGAAGGCAGTCTGAGAGAGACACCGTCCTTGTGTGAGTGTGGCTGGGAGCATCCCTCGGTGCTAGTGTGAAAAGTGGGATGAGATGTCCGTTCTGCAGCACATGGAAAAGGTGCGGCTCGGTGGTGTTTGTTACGCTTGTTAGACAATAAATATTGTAGAGCAAGGCGAGGTAGAAGCTAACATGTGCCAGTAGCTTCTGCTGCTTATTTCCTGGTACCCGTTTGGTTTCATTGACCTTTACAGAGAGCTTTTACAGTGTTCTAAAACTTCTTCTATTTGGGACTAGTGACGAATACAAACCACTGCTGAAGCTGGGAGGTATTTGCTTGTCAAGACCCTGTGCTCTCAAGTTCTGGTTTAGCCAAATCGCGCTGTGCTCCTGCCAGGTCTTGTTCCCTCTTCCCTGGGCACGCCGGGCAGCCTTGTGGTAACTGCTCTGTCAAGGAGGGATCTAAAGCCACGTCATTTTCTAGGTTTCTTATGAGAAGTTTGTTTCTGTCAGTCTCCTGGGATCTTTATGGGCTGCCTTGGCAGTAGGAAGCCAGGAACAAATCAGGCTGGAATTTGTTTCCAAACTTTTAAAGCTATTTTTTAAGCTAGGCATAGTTTTGTTTTGCCTTTTTTTTCTTTTCTTTTTTAATGAAATTAAAGTGTTACCTGTGATGTTTTAGTGATAACTGAGTTGTAAAGTCTGCATAATTTTGAGAAGCAATAAATCAAAATAGTTGCCTTGTCCAGAAACTCTCTACCTGGCGTAACTTGGGAGAAGTGCCTAAATGTGTGTTATGTTTGGAGTAGTTGTTGAGGGGCAACAGTGATAAAGGTATGTTAAAAACATAGGGTTTAAAAAGGAATTTAAAAATCACTATACCAGGCTTGAATGGGGAGTTGTTAATTATATTCCTGCTCCAACAAGCCCCTAAAGATGGCCTGAAGGGAGGAAGCAATAAGGCTCTTACCCAGCTCAAAATAGTAAGAAAATACAGTTGGGCTGCTCCTACACATCAGGCAAAGGGAGAACTGGAAATCAGAGCATCTTGTTTACTCAGGAGAACTTGACATGAAATTTCTTGGCCTTTCTTTGTATCTGAAGACGCGCGGTTCATCTGCGTGCCTGATGTAAGAGGCGAGTTGGGGTGGAAGGAGGTGTGGCAGGATGAGCTGCTTGGGATGTCTGCATAGTTTATACACTGTAGGTTGCCTTTACACCTGCATTAGTTGCCTGGTTTAGCAAAACTTTGAAAAGAACCTTTTTTTGTCTATATTTTTTCTTGTACGCTTTAAAACGTATTTTGTGGCAGGAGCGGGGCTGTTCTGAAGGAGCTCGCGTGGCCGGAGAAAGATTGGGAGTTGATGAGTCTGGACTTCTTGGATTTGCGTTTCGATTTTTGTTTTCCTTTTTCTTTGAACCCGCTTTGTTTGCGTTGTTCCTGGATACAGTTACAAAAGGAACTTCCTCCTGGTGTGGACTGACAAACAGGAAAAGTGACATGGTTTTAAAAATGTGTTTCTTCGCTCTGTGTTCAAACCTCCTATTCCATACGCTGTACAAAGGTTTCTCTCTGTCCTGGTGCTGAGTACCGCTGTAGCGTTACCTACGCGTGGGGGAGTCTCCAGTCTCCTGTTCGTCTCTCACATTATGTCTATGCCACTGCTTAATATGTCCAAGAAAACAACAATAACAACAACAGTCACAGTTACGGGCAGCACCAAAATCGCTTGTTGCCTATCAAGGAAATACATTCTTAATACCATGTAGTTCGTGGCTGGTTTATATCCTCAGGCACGTCGGTTTACATCTTCTGAACGACTTTAAGCTGCCTAGTGCAGCTCTTGTTATTGTTTAGGGACACGGTTAGTACTCTGAATTGCAGGCTCTTGGCTCTTCCTTCTGGTGAAATCCACGCTCCTGCTTCCGTTTTCCTCCTGACCGTGTCATCGCTTCCCGCGGTAGCCTTGCAGACTTCCATTTGCCAGGTCCCGGTGTGTCCGGAGTTCTGCTGCGTCCCTCACTTGGATTCCCAGAGAAGCACAGTGCTTGACACATCTTCCTGCTGTCCCATGATGCTGCTCATGCGCTTGTAATTTTGTCCATTCAACTTCATGCTTACCAGTGATTCTGAAAATCTTTCTTGGACTCTGATCCTTATTCCTCCCATGTGCCATAAGGATAAGTGAGGTATAAAAACCTGATTAAACCAAGTTTTTTCAGCGGGTTCATTGCATATGATTGCATATGATTTTAGTAAGTCACAGGAATGTTTGGATTATTACAGACACACTATACAGCATTGCATTTCTTAAATATATTAGATGCTAAGTTTAACAGCATGGGTATGGTACTATACTTGTTCCTCTTAAAAAAAGCATTTTAAACAAATCTAAAAGCAGAGTTAATCTGGAAGAAGACATATTTTCAAGTAAGGTACAGTTCATTTCTTGGTTCTTCCTTTGCTTTTCCAAGGAAGTCTGAGTCCCAACTAGCTGTCTATTAGGTGTAACACTGCTGTTTAACAGAAAGCTAAATTTTCAGCTGATTTGGACTGGAAAGCTCATGAGTTGTCTATTTAGTGAGTGAACTTGAATGTCATGTGTAGCATAAATATGATGCAGTTACTTACAGAGATGCTTTGATGAGCTTTTTATGTGAGCTAACCTGCTGCCCATTGACAAACGGGGGTTGGATATTTTTCCCCAACTTTTAAAAACTAAGGCAAAAACCCCAAACCCACCTTTCTAAATCCAATGGCAGGGATTTTTAATACAGGAAGGTACCTAATAGATCTGTGCTTCAGGTGAGAAGAGCTGCATAGCCGACTGCTGACGCACGTCTACCCGGCTACGTGCACAGATGAGGTCGAGCTGCACTTGGTGCTGTGCGCAAGGTGCAGAGGTTGGTTGTCTTCCAAGTCGGCTGAAGTAAACCCAAAGTAAAATGAAATGGCAGGTACTTTACTGCTACTGAGGAGCTCCAAGAGTCCGCTCTTGGGGACTGTGTTTGTCAAGTGTGTGTTCTGTCTACTTAGGGCTAACTCACGTGCTTAGGCAAGACGTGCTGGGTGAGGGTAGATTTCCAATTTAGATTGTGATCTAGCTCTGGATGAGCTCAGTGTAGTCAGAATAACTTCAGATTTTCAGGGTAAACAAGCTCTTTATTGAGCAAAGCCCATGAGCCCTGTACATGTCCCCTGTGCTGCTGCTGAGGAATTGCTTGGTCCTCTTTCTTATGGTGGGGGGAAGCCCTACATTTTTTCCCTGACATAAACTTTCCAACAGATGAAGAAATTAACTTATTCCTAGTTGTTGTTTCTCGTAAACTAAGCAAAGCAACTTCTGCAGGTTTTTGTGCTGAGCTGTTAGAAGGACTGCTTTGCCTTTAGACCTGAAGTTGCAGTTACAGATAATCTTAAGAAGAGAGACATACGAGAGGCATAGCCAAAATCCTCTGGGAGCTGGCACCCTTTGCAGGGTGTGGTGAAGACTGTCTTTTATGTGTGCTGCTAAAGGCCAGGGTGCGACCTCAAAGAAAACCTTCTGATTTGGTTGTAAAATGTCTTTTTGGAGGATGGCAGTGGGTGGAGTGAACTGCTGCATCATGTTTTTGTGTCTGACCTGCTTAATGGTGTGATTATTAAGGGTTTTTTCCATGCAGAAAGACCAGCGTTCATGGGAGAAAATGTTGCGGGGATAGAGGCAGACAAATGAAAAACCTTCACCGTTAAAATGGTCAATTCTCAGTGGGACTTAATTAGATTTTACATGGAAAACTTGCACTTGAAAGACTCAAACCTACACAAAGAGGCCCAGATCAAGAGGAGACTAAATTGACTTTATTTTTGCTTTAAAAGCAAAAGTTTTCTCCTTACTGATGCAAAATCTCAAAGTACTAGCTTGTCATTTTTGGGACTGAGTCATCCTGGTGAGCGTGTTTTAGGTTTGGTGCATGTCTTTGCTGGAAACATTTGTTGGAGGTATAACTTCGTTTTAAAATGCTAACGCTCTCTGGAGAAAGCCAAAGCACTGAGGCAGGTAAAGGATATATCACCAAAACCCAGTTTCATTACTCTCTGGTTTGGAAGGATGGCTTTGCTACTCTAACACTGAGGTTTGCTAGTGTGACAGTATTGGCAGAGCTTGTGTAGACTGGCCCTTATGGTTAATCTGGAGTAAAATCATTAATTTGGAAAGACAGCTCCTTTCAAGAAGACAAGTGCTTCCTTCTTGTCTCCTGCGGATTTGTTCCCGACACCCTGCTACAGCTGTGTAAGTAGGTCAGCAGTGACGTGAGAGCAGGTAAAAGTTTTGTGTTGCAAAGCATCAAAAAGCGTCTGTCTTTTGTTTCCCAGATTTTCTGATTGTTCACTGTAAATACCATAAACCTGCTTGAGGTGAGTGTGGTCTGGAGCATTCTCATTTACGAAGGCGCGATCTTTGCAGACAGATGTTTTCTTTACCTGTGCAGGTACCAGTATCCCAGCACTCGAAGGATTAAAGCGTTCCAAGAATTAGACTGTTGTTCTCTTTATAACTTATGTCACTGTTGTAGAAATACATGGGTTATCTTTTCATCACAGTTCACAAACAAGGCAGGGGTTTTAAAGATAAATATGCCCACTTATTTATGTCTGACTCAAGCTCTATTGGTGGAGGCTGAATTATTTGTTTTCATTTTCACTTTGTTGTTTTGCTTGGTTGGGGTTTTTCTAAATTATTCTTCCCTCTCCTGTAAACTGTCAACTGCGAAAGGCAGGAAAAGCAAGTTTTCAGACACATGGACCTTTTCTCCATGTGATTCTCCTGCACCTTAGCTGTCCCACGACAGCTCTCACAGGGATGGGGCTGTAAGGTTGAAGTATGCCTGTGTGTTTTTCTTTGGTTTGCTCTTCTAAACTGAGAGGTAAGTTGTAAGATCCATCTTAATTTTAACAAGAACTGTGGACAGTCTTAAATGTAACTGTTGGGTGGGTTTTTTTAAGTTGTTTTTGTTTTATGCCTTTAGATGTGAAGTGTGACTCCCAGCAATATCAACATTTGTTCTTAAGCCCTTGTTTTCATTTTAACGATTTACCTTGCTTATATTGTTGCTTACATATACAGAAGAGGTACTGGATTTTTTTTCCTCATTCTGCCTTATGTAGTGTCATTTGAGATGACCTGTTAGGATTGTATTCCTTAAGTGATGTGGAAGAGCAGATTCTATATTTGTCACACAGGCACACAAATCAAAACAGAACATAAACCCAGTTGTTCTTATTCCACTTGCTCGAGGTGTAGTACGGGCCAAGCAGTTTTTCCTGACCAGGTATAAGAGCCTGGGGTGGATGTTGTGCATTTATAGAACATTTTATTCATGTTACCGGAAGCAATTTCAACTTATGGTGATGATCTTAATTAAAAAAATGGAAATAACTGTTTTAAAATATGTATGGAGTCAAGCTGCTCAGAATTCAATTACTTAAGAAAACAGGACAAAGAAGTTGTTTTGTTTTGTTTCCCCCAGCTCTGTATGTCTCACTGCTCTCTGCTCCCAGCTAATGGGTTTTCTGCTTGGCTATGAGGGTTTTATTTCCTTCTACATCTTGATGCTCTGGTCTTTGATCTGAATTAAGGAAGACTGAGGCAGCCTTTTCTGGTGTGGTTTGGCAGATTAGAGTGCTTTTCAAGTAATTAGAAATGTTGGCCGGAGAAGGAAGCTCCTACCTGCGTGCGTTAGAAGCAGCCGTGCTGCAGCTGGGCACATCTCCGCACCTTGGACTGCCGATTGCCACTTCCAGCCTTCTGCCAGGCAAATCGTAGGCTGAACAAATCAGCACGGTGGAAGGAAATCATCCTCCTTCCTGGGATACTGGCAGATCGGAAAACCCCTGCTTATGCATAGCTAGAAACTGTTTTTCTAAAGTGGAATTTGATAGAGGACCAGGGTTGAGTCTTTCACAACATGTTGTGCGCTTTGTCTTTCTGAATTGGGAACAAATGTGTTTTGAAACTTTTCCATTCCCTCTGTTGCGTGTGTTACGAAAAGGATGCCCAGACCTTGGTTTGCTAGCGCGGTGTGGGTGCAGGTAACAGCTGACGCTGGGTGATGCAAGAAGAGGCACAGCTCCTTGCCCTCCCTCCGCTCACATACTTCCTACCTCTTTCTCCTTCAGCTTTCTGTCCACATTAGACTCACAGATTTCTATCTTAAACTTTTCCAGCCCCAAACCTGGTTATAATCCATCCTTGCATCATTTTTCTCCTCCTCCCTTCCCAACAGCCATCCAGCAGTACTTGACCGGAGCGGCAGGGAGTACCTCCAGCTGCCGTTTGGGAATGGTTCTTGTGTCATACCTCAGAAATCTCTGTACCGAAATAAATAACATAGTGTTCTATTAACTAACAAACCAAAGTTGTGTGTCAGATGGAGACCTACTACTTCTCAGGACGGATGATAGGAACAAAGCTTGATCTGAACTGGGGTGCATTTGTGTAAGGTGAATGTTTGCCTGCCTATGAGTATCTCTAACTTTTAAATCCATCAGTTTGTTTTCAAGGTTATTTTTCTGCTTTGAATTTGTGTTTTGGGCTTGCATCAGTGATTGGTTTGTTTCTTTTCAGGTTAATAACTGTTGATGCCTGAAAAGGTAACACAGTAATTAGAACATCTAGCCTGATAAGAACCAAAAACTCTGAACAACATTTCCTTGTTACCAGGAGGTGTCAGGGTGAAGTCCACGCAATGTGGTGATTTAGCTTGGGTGTGTACAGGTGATGCAGAGATGAAAGTTTGTGATAAACAGCACTAGTCCTTTCCCTAATCTCCCCATTTGTGCTGGCATGCAACTTGTTTATTACATGCCTTGCATCTGTTTTAAGTCCCGCACTGTGTCGGGCTATGCACGTTCCGAGTAGGTACTGCTGTGTGTTTGACCATACCAGCTACTCACAGGTACCTGATGTGTATGAGGTCCAGATACCACCCGACTGTCTCTCTTTTCTGGTGAAGGAAGCCAGATGCTGCACACCTTGCTACGTTTTGTGGTAAATCAAAAGGAAACACAGGTTCGTCCCAGGAGATAAGATGCAGCTTTCATTAGAAACCAAGAAACCCAAAGCTGGAGCATAGTCGGCATAACTAAAGCGAAGGTAGTTTGGCTAGATCTGAAAACGTGTGTAAAGAAGCCTTGGCACTGTGTTAGAGTTGAAAACGTGGGTTACTCTGTGTGTGTATGCTCTTTCGTTCCTTTGGAGTTTGTAGGCTCCAACCTGCACGTTCCACGTGGGCAAGGATGGCGTGAGTTGAGATCCACGTACAGTATTGCTTGAGCTGCTTGGTTTAGAGGTTTCCAGCTGACAGGCTGCAAATCACTGTCTGCTGTTGCAGCATGCGCTTTATTGGAAGTCACACAGGCTGTAGAGAACAGGTTTAATTTTTCTAATCTCCTTCCAAGTGTTAGGAAATAAACAATGTCCTAATCCGTGTTATATTGTTGTTGTTGCTGTTTGTATTGTAACTTGTGCTAGGCGCTGTACGAACACAGAGGGAGGCAGCTTAGCTTCGCACCTCATACAGTTGTACGTACGCACCAGAGCAGCGTTGTCTGCCAGGGTGTTCTGCTCGCTGGCGGTGGGTCTCCTGCATTGTAGAAAAGCGATGTGGAAACAAGACCACAAATATGACTGACTTCAGGGCTAAAAATGCCATCCTTATTCACACTTAAAAATAGCTCCTTATAGACTAGGATTTGATTTGATGAGAGAGATCCTATTTTGTGAGAAATGAATTCATTCTGATATGAGTAAGTGAAGCAGAATCTGCTCTTGTGTAAGTCCTATTTATGTGTTTACTAAGTATGAGTGCGGATAGTGGAAGACTGGGACAAACTGGACCCTTTCATCTTAGCAAAGCCACAGCTTTTCACATTAAGAAACTAATTCTGTCTAAGAATATATTCAAATGAAGATAAAAATATTTTAAAGGCTTTTGTTTCAATGTGCTTTGATATAGATGTAGGCATCAGAGCTAATGAAACAAGTTTTCTGGTCTCTATATAGTGTATTCTTTGTTGGCTAAAGTGTGGGAAAAAGATGTTCAAACTAATTATTTTTATTAGCTCTTGTGGCTGTCAGCTAGACTGGTGGACTCTGCTCCCTTTTGAACACTCAAAGTTTTATTTCCTGGAAAAAATGTTTGCACTAACAGATGATGGAAAGCAAAGCTGTCTGCTGTATTATTATTTTTTCCTCATATTTTCCCCCAGTCCACCTCCGTTCTATTCAAAGGCACATCAAACTGATGCTGGTATTTTTAAAGTAATTGCTCATAAGTGAAGCGTCCCCTGATGCAGGTGAATGTTTAAAGCTCAGCTGAACAGCACATGGGCTGTTTCCTGTAACTGTGAGCGCACAGTTCGGTTACAGCCAGGCATAGCATTAGGCTGATAACATCATAAACTACACAAAATGGTAATGCAGTCCAAATATTTGTGCTGCCAGTGTATATTCTGATCACATCTGCTCCTTGTAATTATTTTTTTCTTGGTAAAGCATTTTTTGTTTTGGTAAAGCTTTTTTTTTTCCCCCCACCTTTATCAAAGCAAGTTCTTGTGTTTTGTCTGTCAAGCAGAGCTGCTGTTCTGTTTGAAGTTCTGAGTGACGTTTTTGAATGCTCGTGATGAATGAGCTGGGAAAAAATTACTTTGGCTTTTCGATGCCGTGGCTGGTATGCAGGCTAACGTATTTGTTCAGTTTGGAAATGTGATGAGCAATAATAGAGACCATACATGCATCCTTTTCATGGTAATTCGAGAGAGACAATTTTCAAATCATATTGTAAGAGTTAACATGTCTAGAGCTGAACTGATCCATAGCTAGCATTTATTTCTTCAGAAAAATAAGAGTAAGCAATGCCCAGGTTGTGACCCTTTTTTTTTTTTTTTTCTCTTTTCTTCTCTCTTAGAACAAAACTGAATTATAATCCTCCAAAGGATGATGGCTCAACATACAAGATTGAACTTGAAGGGATATCTGTTGATATCATGAAAGAGATACTAGATTACATCTTCAGTGGGCAGGTATGGTATTAAAAAAACTAGATGGAAATAGAATTATTTGTCAGAAGAACCTGGGTTTTAACAGTGCTATCCTGAAAGATAAACTTAACAAGGTGTAAAGTTTGTGTTAAAACTTCCACAAAGGGGTGTCCCACTGGGGCTGTGCACGTGAAGTAGAGGCGATAGGCTCTGCCGGAGTTGTCGCTGCTCTTCTCATGCTGTGGGGGAGGACTCTGAAAGAGTCGTATGAAATGCTTGTATTACAATTTGTGGGTACCTTCAGTAACCTCCTTTAAACATGCAGTCCTTTACATCTGTAAAAGGGAACTGAATTGATAGCAATGGAGGTTGAGGCTCCATCGCTGACCATAACAGTACGTCAGCCATCCTCCCTTTCTGAGCCTCAGGCCCGCCTCTCTGGCCTCTGGGTGCTGACAGCACGCCCCTTCAGGTCTTTGTGCCAGTGGCCTTAAGCAGGAATTAAAGTTGGTGTGTCCACTTTATTTGGAACCAGATGGAGATCGCTGAACGAGTTTAACTTTCAGCAGAAAAAGAAAAGGCAGATGTGGCTTGAAGTTCTCTTCTGGCCGCGCATTTAAAAAAATTGTTTATTAATTGCCGCAGAACTCATTTTAGGTTCTTGAATTAAATGAGCAATTTCATAGTTCCTTCAGGCGCGAAATTCTGCCTGACACCTTCTTTCAAGCAAATGCCTTTCCATCTCTGGGTTGATTTATAAATGGGTAGTAGTCGTATCGGTTTCTCATCAGTTCTACACTGGCATTAATACCCCATTTTTCAGCCCCTGAGAATGAGTGTAATGACTAGCAGACATGTCATGAAACAAATGAGTGATAGTAGCTATAACTTCTAAATTAATTCTTGCAGATCAGGCTAAATGAAGAAACTATCCAAGATGTGGTACAGGCAGCTGATCTCCTGCTGCTTACAGACTTAAAAACTCTCTGCTGTGAGTTTTTAGAAGGTTGCATAGCTGCTGAGAACTGTATCGGTATTCGGGACTTTGCACTGCACTATTGTTTGCATCATGTTCACTACCTTGCCTCAGAGTATCTGGAAACTCACTTTCGAGATGTCAGCAGCACAGAGGAGTTCTTGGAACTGACGCCTCAAAAACTGAAAGAAGTGCTGTCCATGGAAAAGCTCAATGTTGGAAACGAAAGATACGTCTTTGAAGCGGTGATTAGGTGGATTTCTCATGATTCAGAATCAAGAAAGGTCAGGCTATCCAAATGTTTATGTATTTTGAGTGGGAGCCAAATTGGTGTGTTTATTTTGATTAGTGGGAACGTAAAATAGATATATAGATTCCTTTCAGGGCTAATCTTGCACTTACGGAATTAGTAGAATTTTGCCTGAAATGCAGACAGCGGGATTGCAGTAAAAGGCTGAGGGCTGTGTTGATGATACATCATCTGCTGTCTTTGTTATTTAGCAGGCATTGGGGGGAAAAAGTACCTTTTTGGCATTTGATAATACAATGTCGTTTTTGTAGAGGGAAAGCAAGTAGCACGTTTGCAGTGAAACTGAAGACTCGATGCGTTTTCTTCATAACATTGTGTTGCAGATTTTTTTTATTAATTCCAAATATCAAAAATACTCTTGTTAAGTTTAGTATAGAAGCATCTGTATGTTTGAGTGCCTTAGTGCTGTTCTGTAACATTTGGGGGATTTTCTGGCGTTCATCTCTCTGTAGGTTCACATGAAGGATGTCATGTCAGCAGTGTGGGTTTCGGGCTTAGATGCTGCGTATTTACGTGAGCAGATGATGAGTGAACCACTGGTACGGGAGATCGTCAAAGAATGCAACAATATCCCCCTCACGCCGCCCCAGCAGGGAGAGGCCATGCTGGCCTCCTTCAAGCCCCGGGGTTACTCGGAGTGTATAGTGACTGTCGGTGGAGAAGAGCGAGTGTAAGTATGAAGTGGCACTGTGGGTCATCACGGTTACTAACATCCAAGTGCCTGGCATTCACGGCATGTCTGAAAACACAGTGTGTGTGGTGAGAATATGCGCACCTAATGTGCTTCTTCCTCCGTCACGTTTTTAAGTTGGTCAGACACACCTAAAATACCTTTGTGAATGATTCAGCAGTAAATAGTTATTTTGTGATAGTTTTCTGACATTAAATGTGTAGTAGACTTAGAGTAGGATGCATTGTTTGTTCAGTAAGTGTTGACTGTTTTTAACTGTACTCAAAGTAAGCGCGGAATGTGGAGAAATGCTTTTCTAATGATCTGAATGGTGTCTATAATAAATCTTAAAAATAATGAACGTATGCTTTAACTGTTTTGTTGAGAATAGCTGTGGCTCCAAAACCAAGTCATCATTGGTGCATCTGAGATGCCCGGTGAAAATTGCTGTTCCACTCAATAATCCCTTTCTTTTCTTGAGTACCCCTTGCAGTAGAGGGGATGGGTTTGTCCTGTTTAAACAAGTTTAGCACTTAGATATTTGCTCTTTATAGAAGTATAATAAAGTACTCAAATAACATTTTGCACATCAGTGTTTGGATCGCTTTGCTCAGGCATTACTAATACTCCCTCTCAGTTCTTTCTAGTTTGTTCAAAGTTGCTGCATAACAAATGTTCCAGGCAGATACAATATGAATGAAGTGCATCTGCTTTTTATGTCTCCAGTCTGTGCAAAAATAAACTTACACGTATTTGGTTTGGGGGCCTTCTCCTTACCAGGGAAATGCCACGCTTTATGAATATATATTAAATCATGAACAAGCAAGCTTTGGACACAAGTTGTTAACAGTGAACTCGTAAAACTCTGTCTTGTCTTTCTGTTTTTGTTTGTTCCCTCCCCACCCTGTGTTCAGATCACGGAAACCAACCTCAGTGATGCGGTGTATGTGTCCTCTTTATGATCCCAATAGACAGCTCTGGATTGAACTTGCTCCTATGAGTATTCCAAGGATCAATCATGGAGTATTGTCAGCAGGTAAAGGGGAACTTTGTGTTTGTAAAGGTAATAATATGAAAACTTACCAGTGCCTCAAAATCTGAGATATGGCTTATAATAATTTTTTTTCTTAAAGATTGACTGCACTGGGGTTATTTCATGCTTCCCCTTTGTCTGCCCAAAACATTACTTTATTCTGTGAAAATCCCTGTCATCTGAGTGTCTTAAAATTACTGTTCCCGCAACATTTTGTGGGAATCTGCTGCATCTGTCTCTCCAGGAGTATTTCATGTTTTAAGTAAATTCCTAGCTGCTGCATCACTGAATATGTTGAAGAGTATCTGCAGGGGTAGACTTGAGTCCAGATACAAGTATGTGCTTTACCTTCTCCAGTCCGGTGTGTGACCTGTGACTGGTCTGAATCTCTTAGCGAATTCCAGGATACGGCTCACCGTCACGTTGTCTTTCTCAGGGTACAGATGCAAGGCCTGTTTTTAAGATCTTGTTACATTTTGTTTTACAGAAGGATTTTTATTTGTGCTTGGTGGTCAGGATGAAAACAAGGGAACACTAAGCTCTGGAGAGAAATACGATCCAGATACCAATTCTTGGAGTTCCTTACCACCAATGAATGAGGCAAGATCACCTTCTAATTGTTGGGGTTTGATTTTTCTACTTTGGCAAATTGTTTCTGTTCTCCAGAATTTTATTCTGCATCTCCAGTCACCTGCATCTTGCATACTCAAAATCGCACTACAGACTGCCTTCCCTTTAAACCCTCACGTTATGCCCATGGTCTGGTAACAGCTTCTGAATCTGAAAAAATGAAGGTGTTAGTGAAGAGCTAGCTGTAAAGCTGAACTCCAAAATTTCAGGAATTCCACATGGAATCAGTCGTATAATTAATATTCTGCATATGCTGCCCTTATAAGAGTATGCATACGTTGCCTTTGTGTTGTCCATAAGGAGACTTGTCTGGACAAAGGGCTTGGACTGTGCAGGACAGAGGACTGGCCAACATACAGAACTTGGCTTGCAGAGACGTATTTGTATTTGTTTGGTTTGAGTTAATATTTCCTTCTTCATGTTTGCATTCCATCAGAAGGTAACAGTTTATTATTTGTAAACATACATCCTTAATACATCTGTGGTTCTGTTGTCTTATATCAGCACAGAGTGTTTATTAAGAAATTGTTGTTTGCCACAGGATTAATGTCTCTGGTTGGCAAAGGCCTGTAGTTTTGACCATTTTTGTAGTTATGATGCACTAAGTTTCCTGCTTACTGTGAGTAAGAGTGAGGGTAGCTGCGCTCCCACGTACAAAGTAGAAGAGCTGCCTTTTCACAGATAGAGTCCAAGTTTTGCTCCTGTAGAGACCTGAAAGCAACAGCTTCATCACAGAGACCACTACTGTGCAAACGGAAATACGGCAAAGCTCTCTTCTTACATTGCTGTGTGGTCTCTTTGGCTTTTGCTACTCTTTGTTTGAATACCCTTTTGTTTTGTTTAGTTGAATAAATTAATAATCTTATTCTGGAGTTTAAGACTTCACCATTTAACAACCAAAACATAGTTTATAGTACCAATTATCACTTTGCAGGCAGATATGCTGAAAAAAGATGGTATTGATGTATTCACAGTCTTAGTTACGATTTACAATGTTGACTTTTCTGATGTTCCTTAGGCACGACATAACTTTGGTGTGGTAGAGATTGATGGAATTCTGTATATTCTGGGAGGTGAGGACGGTGAACGGGAGCTAATCTCTATGGAGAGCTATGATATTTATAGCCGGACCTGGACCAAGCAGCCAGACTTGACCATGGTTAGAAAGGTAAGAACTACATCATATGTTATTGCGTTACTTATTGTTAAGTAGTTAATGCCAACGTAAAGATAGATAGGTAGATATCAACCTTTTGCTTCATGAAGAAGCTATAACAAGTACTCTCAAAATGAAATGAGGGAAAACAGCTTCTTTATTTATATCAACACAAAACTGTGGCTGAGAATTTTGACGCCTGGCATTGTTGGACAGGCAACCCAGGTACATACATGTGTGTATGTAGTTAGTTTTGAGCTCTCGATACTGTGCGTTTGTGTGTAATTCTAGATGTGCTGCTACCTTTTTTCCCCACAAGATTGGCTGCTATGCAGCTATGAAGAAGAAAATCTATGCAATGGGTGGAGGCTCCTACGGAAAACTCTTTGAATCTGTGGAGTGTTATGACCCTAGGACTCAGCAGTGGACAGCG
This sequence comes from Psophia crepitans, assembly GCA_013399095.1. Lineage (NCBI taxonomy): Eukaryota > Metazoa > Chordata > Aves > Gruiformes > Psophiidae > Psophia > Psophia crepitans. The sequence goes on along the minus strand of VWZZ01007514.1, from coordinate 1,057,386 downwards.
ATCTGTCCTCTGAAAGAGAGAAGGTGAGTGAAAATGGAAGGAGGGCACTAGATTGCCATGTACAACCTTTTTTAATCCTCTGGTGAGAGGAAGTTGTGCTTTCTCTGATGAATCCTGGAAGATGTGTGCCAGAGGCCCTATGATTTTCACCCTGTCTTTCTGAGTCATGGTCGCCTGTACGCAGTTGATGTGTGGCTGAGTAAAGATAAGCAGCCAAGCAATAAATATGAATTTTGTAGAAGTACACTCCTGATGTTACAACTAATAGCACCCTGATGCAAAATGACAACGAGAAGTTGCAGTTCAATTGGAACTTCAGATTTTGACCAGAGATAAATACTTTGCTGTTTTGTTCTTTTATGTGGTCGGAATTAAGTGCTTACAAATCATGTTCGTGACTCATATAATCTTGTTGAACATATAAGGGGAGTCATGTTTGTATAAATAAAAAAAATGGGAAAAAAATGGAGAAAGTTCAGCAGGATATATGAACTTGTTTTGTAATGTTGCAATTTTTTTCCTTCTTACTTGGATTCTCAGATTTGGGGCCGTGGCCTGTGGAGTTGCCTCTGAGCTTTATGTATTTGGCGGGGTCAGGAGTCGTGATGACAGTCAAGCCAGTGAGATGGTGACCTGCAAATCGGAATTTTATCACGATGAGTTTAAAAGGTAACTAGCTACAGCTGTATATATTAAAAATACGTGCCTCACACACTCACCTGTCTGTTCCCCCCTCCCTTGCTCCAGCATTTCAAAGCATATTCAATCTTTGCCATGCAACTCTGTTACTCGTTTTACCTTTTATGATCCTGTGTGGCTGTTACCAAAGGTCCATCTGCTTCGGTGGCTTGTCCCTCCAAGATACCAAGCCCAGCGCCCTGGGCCTGTGCCCTGAACAGGAGAAACACCTTGATCGCACAGGTAGATTGGCCTGGTTCTTCCCCTGCACCCTGCAGTTCTCCCAAGTGCAGGGTACTGCTGCCTCCCACCCATACCCAAGCCCTAGGCTCCTCCTGAGCGCTCCTGAAGGCATGTAAATGTGTACAGGGTTACTTCTCCGTGATCCTGGCCCATCTGCAGGGATTTGCAGCTTAGAGAATTCCTAAGCAAGAAATAACAAATTCCATGCATCGATGTTCCAAGCATTTATAGCTGATCACTTTTTGAACCCATGTAGGCCTTTGCTGCTGGAAAGACACTAAGGATGCTATAAATTCCACAGCCACCTTGGCACACTGTGCATGGCTAATCTCCTTTTGCTTGTTTTGAATCTGCTTCTGATGATTTCATTTGTTGTCTCTTGGCTCTGGTAGTGGAATCCACCTTACTCCGTGTGGTAACTATTCACAGTGTTATGCTAGATGGAATTCTGTGCATAGTCACCTTATTCCCCAGTCATAACTGACAGGCTTTGGTTCCTCCAGTGTTCTTTCTCTTGTGTATAACTGCAAATTGGATGATTCTCTTTTTTTTAAAAAAGAAAAAAAAATGAAAAAACCCAGACTTTGTGATCAGATGTTTCAAGTCTTGACAGTGGAGGAGATTAATATGTCTGTATTACAAATCAAGACTGATTTATGACTGTGACCTATATAAAAGCACACAAAAATGGACTAGTAGATGTAAGTTCATTATATAATTTTCTTGCAAGATGTAGATGTAAAGAGATTTTAGTTTCTGTATGAAGAGGTCTTCTGTGTTGTTCAAAGTGATGTTTGAACGAGCTATAATCAAATGAAGTTGGGGAAAAAACATTCCTGAAAGTGGCTATAGGAAGCAGACAGATAAGAAAGGCTATTGCGGCTGCTGCTCTCTAGCGTTTTCTAGTCCTACGGGGATGTGGGGAAATGCTAAAAGCTGATTAACTTTTTGGCAAGGGGCCTCTAAAAGGGAAAGAATTCTGGAAAGAAGTGCTCCCTGATCTCCTACTTGCTATTTTTAGCTGACTTGCCTGAAATATTTGCAAGCTGATTCTGTTCCTCAAAAGGTGCTATACCGTAGCTGATGATTCCTCACCAGGGACTGTAAACCTGTTTCACTGGTGGATACAGGTTGGGCTTTCATAAAGGGGAGTTTGCAGAACCTCCGAGGTTCCAGCCTGGGTGCTGCAGGTGAGTCCTTGGTGCCACCTGCTGACTGCAGCACAGACATATTTCCAAAACGCGAGTTTCTGTCTTTGGTGGCATCCCAGAGGCGTTACAGGATTCAAGTGAAGTTATAGTAAAAATCCAGTTGCTTCAGCTCTTGTTCTAGCAGCCGGTATGTTGTGTGAGTGGCACGAGGGCTGTGCTGGCACAGGGAAGGTGAGGCAGCAGCCGTCAACTCAGGCTCTGGTTGCTGGAGGAGGCACACGTTGAGGGCTGCCGAGGTATTCAGACTTTGCCTTTCTGCTCTGCTGCTGCACAGAATTTGAGCTTAGAAATTTAACTCAGCATAAATTCGTGCTTGCACTGGAGGCAGTGCACAGGTTGTGTGCTTTCCTTTGGAAATGGGGGGCCAGTGAAGGCTGGGACGATGGCCACTGCTGCTTCTGCAGCAGGTGCTGCTGGTGAGGGTTTGTGCTCTCGGGTTTTGGAAGGTGCCTGGTCCCAGCCCTGGGAGGCAGAAGGGGTGTTGCTGGCCAGAAGAGGGTGCAGTGTTACTGCCTTATGTCCTAGCACTCCAGCTCCTGGGGTCTAACAGGCTCCTGGGCCAAATTTTATACCCTCGGAGCGCTGTGGAGGATGGATGCCTTTCAGGGTGGCTGTGGCAGTGACTGTGACAGTCCAGCAGTGGTTCCTGTGGTGGGAAGAGAGAAGATTAGCCATAAGGGGACTTCCCTTCAAAATGCAGTTAGCAAATATTTCTGCCTGGCAAATACTGAGACAAAATACTTTGTTGTCTGGTATTCTTCTTTAAAGTATGGTTGAATCTGGGAAAATACCATATTTTCGTTATAATGAGTGTTTCACAAATATCAGATGGTACCAGATGAAGGCAAGCTGATCCTCTGGAAAACATAAGGGTATTATTTCCTGGGCTGATTTGGAAATAGCAGAAAACAACTCTAAATCACCTCATTTTGAGTGAAGGATAAAAGTTTAAATAGTATACTTCTTTTAAGTCTGTGGAAACCTTATGCTAAAGACCGATGTGTGTGTGATTAGTTAAGCAATTCCACTTGCACTGGGTTTCATATGCTCTGCTGTGCATCATTATTCAAGAATAAAGCGTACGTGGTGCTACAGATTTTACCACAGGTGGACAGTATTTCTCTCTCAGTTCCTAGTGCATAGTTAATGTGGTAGATACAAAGACTGATTCTTCATCTTTTAACATGATGCAGTTGCTACAAGGTGATTAATTTATAATTGAAAAATGCATTTATTTCCTCAGCAATAGTTTCTAAATCAAATACAGGTGATTAGTCCTGTCTAGACCAGGAGCTTCAAAAACTCACCGTGAAGGATATAAGCACCTTCAGACTCCACTGGGTGTATTCTTTTTGTGGTGACAGTGGAGGAATAATACTGGAAGTGCCAAAGCTGAAATATCACGCTGACAGTGTATGTATGTATTATTGACAGAAGTCCAAAAGTGTTGGCTTAAGAGAGATTTGTGGAAAGGAGGAATATGTTTGCAAGGTCATTAGCAGCAGTGAGTCAGAAGCACAGCGTATAAATTCTAACAGACTCAAACCAAAATCCATAATTTTTTTAATAGTTACGTATTGGTATTGCATACTTCATAATGAGGTACAGACTTTCCCAGCTGTTTTTAAGTAAGTGCAGAACTCCATCGTGTTCACTTTCTTTTTGAATGGAAAGACTTTTTTGTGCTGAGTTCAGCCATCAGATTTTGTTGGTTTCGTGATGTGCAGCGATGCACATGTGCGTCATCTGCATCGTTTTTCCTATGTGCCTCAGCTCTCGTTGCCTGAGAATACAGAATCTAGATCATCCTAGGCATCCAGAGTCCGTGAGGATCCGAGTTACGGGTTTTACTTAGGGTATATGTCTAAGTATGTACTTACATCGGTATATAAACATATTAATTCATATAAACCGGCATAATTCTGGCTTGAATTGGACTAAAGGACTGAAGCTTATCCTGTTTAATATTGCTTACTTTGACAGTCACTTACTCCAGAATAACTCAGAGTGCACAGTCTTTCAAAATTGTTATTCTTAACCGTGACGCAGACTTTTCTAAGGACTGGGGATACGCCGAGATCTTCGCACTAGCAAAGAAGTAAACACTGAGGCTCCTGTTAAGCAATACTGTATAAACAAGTAATAAAATAAATGAAGTGAGACAGAATGCTAGCATAGACATGAAATGTAGACAGGATAATGTAGAAAATAATTCTCATATTTGAAGTACTTCTGTAACTGAGATTTTTCAGTTAATAAATGTTTTGTCAGCCTGTCTTGAGAGTGCTTGAGTGAATTTAAGTTAACTGAGGGTAGAAAATACCTACGTCAGACTGCAGGTTTTTTCAGGATGTAGAGTTTTTTTTCAAAGGCTGTAGATTGAGCTTTGTGTGCATTGTATCCTTTTTTTAGAATATTGATCAAGTTAAAAATAGATTTAAAAGATGTGAAAGTGGTAGATGGAGATGTAAGGGTATCCTTCGCTCAATGATCCAGTGTTGGTCACCTCCATAAAAAGCAGGAAACTTAACTACGTATTAAAAACCTTGATGGGTCAGGCTTGCCTTTTACCAGAGCTTATCGTTTATATTATGCCTTTTTGCATCACGTAGGTGTGTGGAGATTTGAGTGATGTCTGTACAACCGGCTTTTTGTCTTTTCAGTGTGAATATTTGGAAATATTTGATAGAGCACAAGCTGGCTTTAGGATTCTTTGCAAGAGCTGCTGTGGAGCTCTGTCCTTGAGTATGGCCACGGCTGCCTTCCAGGGGTGGTCTGGAGGTGGGGGAGGCTTTCTCCTTCTCGTCACCAGCTCTGGTTCAAGAGCATTACCAAAATTCGCAGGTATCGAGGGGGATAAAAGTGAGAAGTACTTTGTCAGAAGCAATACTTGGTAAAAACTCCTTAAAAATACATTTTCCTGCTTGAACATTGTAAAAATAAGGAAATGCTTTCAGCAGTAAGTAAGTAGTAAACTAAATCTTGTAAGACAGCATGTGTAATTAGGAAGATTCTCCCATTCAGTGTGCAGGAATTTTGTTAAAAGAAAGTGCTTATGCAAATGTAGTGAGAAAACTAACCGGCTGACTGATAGCACTGTCAGATGAGAGGAACGCGGAGATGATGTTCATTCATTTGTAGGCTTCCTTTCCCAGCTGGTGAGAGCTTCAGGTGGTGTGTCTGGAATGTGTTGGTTCTGTATCATGTCTCTATTTGCTTCCCACTTGGAAATAAAACAGGTACCATCCCGCTTGTTAGTTACAGCGGTGTGGATGGATCTTTTTGTTTGTTTATATCACTTTAAGTCTGAAAAACAATCAGGATTCCTTCCCCTTTTTTTTTTAGTTTCAGTGGAAGCATATTTCAGTTTCAGAGCAGTCATGTCTGTGGTTAGAGGTACATCCTTCTCCCCTGCGACTCCTGGATTCGGTTTGAGTAGAGACGTCCCAGGGAAGTACGCAAGAGTTATGTCCCAAGGAGTGTTTTCAGATTCCTGAAGATTGTGAATATTTTTTGTCGTGGTGTTTTTTCCATACTGTTCAAACAGCAGGCACAACCCACATTAAGCTGGAGCTTAGTCAAATTCTGATGAAACGTGACCCCTTGCCCTTCCTGTCTTTGTTCCTTCCTAGTTTTAACTGCTAAAGCTGCTGTAAGCGTTCCTGAAAAGTTGTGCCTGTTTTTCAAAGTAGATGTGTTGAGAAAGGGCGAGAATAAGTTTTCACAAGCAACTACAAGTATTTTAATATCGTCCTTTCCTGAGCGCAGTAGCAAAGTGCTTGAGCCTCACACTGTTGTATTTTCTTATTTAAACTCCAAAACCTCAAGTATTTAGTGCAGACAAACGCCCAAAGTTCATGTATTTTCCAAGCCCAAACTTGATCAGTAGCTAGACTAAACCTATCTAATTTTGTTGTTTTCCCTATCTTAATATGGTCCTATATACACGTTTTTTAAAAATAATAATAATAATAATTGCAGTCTCCTTCCCACAGTTCTCTGCCACTTACTCAGTTTTCGTAATTCTAGGTAACTCGGTGCTAAAAAGCAGTGAAAATACTGACCGTGTCCTCTTCCCACAGTGAGGAAAGGAAGCTAATGAAATATGGTGAAAGGTGTTTTGCTCTGTAACAGAGTTTCTGTGCAGAGGACTTCTCCTTTTCTCAGTTCATCTGTCATCCTCTGTGACAGCTACAAACCATTCCCTTGCTTTCTGCAGAATCTTCATCCTTCAGTGAATAGCACAGACAAAGTAACGGACAGCTAATCCTTTCATTTGGCCTTTAAAAATTGATATCTCTCCAAGATAGCTGACATGTAGCAGCCTCTCCTTCAGTGCAGAAGAGAGGCTTACTTCTGAATCATGAGCTAAAATAACGCAGAATTTTCAAGGTCAGCAGTATCCTCACAGATTATCTACTAACTTTTCCCCTCAAATTAACCAGGTATGGCCATGAAAATACATGGAATACTTGTGAAGGTTTTTCAAACTTTCCTGTTCTCTGTAAATTGTTTAAGAAAATATCTAGGAGCAGCCACCTAAAATAGATTTGTAAGTCTTCAGGGTCTATCAGTAGTGACTGTGGCAGCATCTGCAAAAGTGCAGCAGCATTTTGTAGAAACTTGTTTCAGACCCATAGAGAGGATGCCAACAGCTCTAGATAAATGGCGCATCGTTACAAGCCAGTGTCCCGTGGGGGTGGTGAGTACCCACTTACCTGGTTTCCAAAGGCTGCGACGTGGAAAACTGCTTTTCACGTGGTAGAAAGATCAGGCTGAGGTAGTATTGAAATGAGAATATGCTTAAAGTGAACACAGGGGACTTGTGAGGTTATAGTAGGAGCTCAAAAGTGATTGAGAAGAGCCTGATAGGTGATTGGGAAGGTTGTTTCAATTCCAGGTATCAGACATTTCTTTTCTCTCCCAAAATCCCGTACCATTTTGATTTCCAGTCTTGTGTCTCGTGTTTAAAGCTAAGCTTTGCCAAGTGCTGCGTTCTTCTCGCTGGGCTGGGGATTTCTTGTCACTGATAAAGTGCCATTAAAGAAATTAGGGAGTTAATAGAGGAAGGCACTGCTTAATAATGATAGAACAATTTGTTATTTGAACTATTAAGACTTGGATGTTTTTATTTTAAGACAAAGCTGCCTAAAATTTTCTCTATAGGGAAAACTGACTGGCATAGCTGTTGTAGAAGAGGCTCTCTTACATGCCTGCTCTCTTCCAGAGGGTCACCCTCAGTGGCTGCAAGAAGAATTTATTCCTGATAAATTACATAGATGAATAGAGCAATTCTGAAATAAAGTAACTTCAGAATACAGTATCCCGACCTTCCAAACAGCAGTGCCTATTGCTTTTCCTTACTAGGAAGAGGCACGACTGTCCTGAACTGGACGTTTCCAGCTGTTTTTACGTTACAAATTAACTTGTACACTCTGCTTTTGATTCCAAGACAGCAGTTGCAAAAAGAACCGGGAATTCTTTTAATATGCTCAATAAAAATTGCATACCATTTTTTTAATTATTATTTTTACAGGTGGATTTATTTAAATGACCAGAACCTATGTATCCCAACCAGTTCTTCCTTTGTGTATGGAGCTGTGCCCATTGGAGCCAGCATATATGTGATTGGAGATCTCGATACAGGTCAGAATTGAAACTAATAACCTGTTGTTTGTCTTCTTCCAGTCTTTTAGCTACGTGGCACTAATAAGACTGATTTTTTTCCAAATAAATGGCTGGGACTCTGCTCTGTCAAGTCACTGTTGTCTGCAGGGGGATTATGCTGGACATACAGAAATGCATGGGTTGGTTTTGTACATTGGAGCTCTTCAGAAACAAATTCAACACTATAATCATTTGGTTAATTAGCACTTTGATGATCAGATGAGATCAAGACTACGGGTATGTTACTGCATTTGTCTAAATATAAGAAAAAAACGTTAGTGCCTGAGGTTATTTTCCCATCTTTGCAGCAGTAAGCAGGTGGTTCTGCATTTTGGGGGTTCTGTGTCCAATGGTTCCTATGGATGTGACAGGGGCTCTTGGCTCCAAATCCCAACCAGATAAGAGTGTACTGACACACATACTCAGTTCTCAGCTCTCAGCATCTGGCCACATACTGTAAAATATGTTTGGGAGGCTACGTGCCTTCATGGCCATGTGCAGAGGTACGAGTGTGTAACGGGGCTTTGCAAAATACAGAAGAGCAAAATTGCAGATGTGGTGGGTTTGGGTAGATGAGAAATGTCACAGTAGTTTCCTTTTGGCAATAATTTCAACCATACATCCAGAAATTGATTTGTGTTTCTGTGCATGCTCTCGTTCACCTATTTGCCTTATTAGAGGTTGAATGTGGTGATAGCTACAGTATGTTTTAAGCATTTTATCTTTTTTTTTTTTTTTTTTTTTTGGTGCATGCCTGAATTCAGGTACAAATTATGACTATGTCAGAGAATTTAAAAGAAGCACGGGCACCTGGCAGCGCACGAAACCACTGTTTCCATCGGACCTTCGCCGTACTGGCTGTGCAGCTTTACGGATTGCAAACTGCAAGCTCTTTCGACTCCAGCTTCAACAAGGATTATTCCGCATTCGCGTACCTTCTCCGTGATCCGTATGCTGACAGTGGAGGAGACTGGAAGAATTCTGCGCAGTCCACCATAATATAGCTCTATATAAAGGAAAAGCTGAGAAATTACAGCCGAAACTTACACTGTATGCTGTGCTTTGGTATGATAACTGTTTTTGTTTTAAATGCTTAAAAAGCTTGAGTCTCAGTTCTTGTTTCGGGAACAAATAACTTAAGTATACATTAAAAAGAAGAGAGGGGGGGAAAATAAAAGGGGGAAGCAAGGAAACACCTTCAGTCGTTATCATTTGGAGTTTAAACCATGTTATTGAAAGAGGTTTTGTGTGTCCGAAACTGGTGGGAATTGGTCTTCCTTTGGCGAAGTTTATTGAAAAGCAAAAAAAAGATTTAAGATGCATTTCCCCTGAGGGGAACTGATAAGAATAAACGTGCTATCTTGGACTGGATAGCTCTAATACACAGAAGCTATATGATAACCAACCTCCCTGGTATACTGCAAAGACCGTTGTCGGACCGTAATGCCGTAGGAGATGTTGGTTGTTGCTCCTTTTATTTCTAGTCCTTCCTCAAAAGTTAAGGTCTGTGCCTAAAAATGGTGGAGGTGTGTACATACGGTTTTTCATTCATTTGCGATGTTTTCATTCCTACAAATATTTTTAATATATTTAAAATGGACTAATCTGAAATGGATACAGTATACTACAGAGAAGTAAACTGTTTTTTCTATGCTGTCATTTGAACGGCCTGATGAACAGCTGGGTGGCGTGCGTTTCTGCGTGGGCTTTGGTGGCCGTTTCCTTGAAGTAAAAAGGGAAACGGCATTCGGAATGGTTGATGACGATTGCTGCTTTTGGTAAAAGACAACAAAACTTGACAAATTAAAGAAAATAGATTGTGTTCCTTTTTACTTCAGATCGCTTGCAAACTAAGAATAGTTTTTAAGACTGAGGATTATAGAGAGGTGCGTTTTATCTCTGTTAGGACAAAGGTGAAATATGACAAGGATATATTTGCTTTGCAGAAAACATGATTTTTGGACTAAAAGTTAAGGAAAATTTCTACAGCAACTTTAAATTGGGATCAAAAGTTGGTTTACTAATGATTTCCGTGCTAAGGTACAGTCTTGTTTACTGCTGTCTGACTTTGAAAGCTGGGTTTTAAGGTGTGGTTATAGTGAAGAATTTAGTATCTTGCATTTTATTTCTTACTAAGTCCTGTTCACATCAGTAGTGGTATTTAATTGACTTTTGTTCGTAGTCAAGATCAGCTGGTAGAACACTTTTACCTCAATTTTCGATTTCATTGTTGTTGTGATGGGTGGGATGTAACCTGTATTTATTTAAAAGGAATAAAATGAGAGAGTTGGAAGTAGAAATAAGACCTCCTGCCCTTCAGAAAAAGAGACTTTGTATAACCAGTATTATAACTGCAAACAATACTTTCCACTCTGCAACTCTGTGGACCTCAGACAAGCCAATCTCTGCCCTCAGTTGTGTTAGTGTAAACCTTCATCATCTTTATTGAATCATCTTAGATCTGCTGAAGTACAATCCCACACTAGTACAAAACAGTTATATTTCACTCAGTACTCCTTGAAGAGACATTCTGAAACTTACTTCTGCTCAGTCCTTCCATAGTGCCGATGTGTGGGTGGAAGTACTCTGATTCTGAGCGAAGGGGTAGGGAAAAAAAAAAGAGGGTAGCAGAACATCCGTTGTCCATTATTTATTTTTTTTTATTTTTTACGATGCTGAAGTGCTGCAAAACTTGAACTATATACATCAATTTTCTGACCTATATTAGTTGGCACATTAAAAAGTTTATATATTTATGCATTGCAGTAAACTTGGTGTGTGTATATATATGTCTTTAGATTTAAAATTTATATATAATGCTTTACTACAGAAATGTGAACCACTATTTCCATCCTTGGCTGTCTTGTGAAATAAATCAAGTGCTGTTAGTTTATCTGTAAAACTTCCCGTTTTGAAAATTGTACATTGCTCAATTTTCTTCTTAGACAAAGTGCCAAGATCCCATATTCAAAAGTGATGAATGTTCCCAAGTATCTATTTCACTTTTGAGCTCAGTTTTCTGAGTGGCTTAAACTTCTGGAAATATTATTCAGAATATTGCAGGCTGCTATCTCTTGAGCCCCCGTAGCTTCCCAGTACACTTGAGGGCATTCAGCATCCAGAAAACCGAAGTAATAATGCATATAATTAATCCAGATCTTACAGGCTCTAGCAGTGTTTTGCAGTTAAAGTTATTGAACCAAATGTTTACACTTAAAGTAGGATTAACAGTGGGTATTCTTACTTTTTTTTTTAAACGTAAATAAAACAAACAAGTCTGCTGGTAATTGGAGTATGTTGTGAATGCACTCGGTGAGATCTGACCAAGAATTTTAAGCCTTTTCACCTAAAACAGAACCTTAATTCCTTAGCTCGCGTGTGTTCCTGTCACTGTGGGCGGTTGGCAGCCAGGGACCGAGTCTCTGGAGACGATGTCTCCTGGAGTTTCGGGTGCAGGCATAAGCTGAAGGTTTAAGCACTCCTGAGATCTCAGAGCTGGCTTCCTTGGCCTTTCTTCAAGGGGATGGGGTCGTTGCCCGTCTGCACTGTCTGCGAGGCCGATCACGGAGATGTTCTGGCCTCTGTGTGTGTGGGAGGGAAGGGATGCATCTTTTGGGGTCTGACTTGCGTGCGTCTGTCTGTCCAGTTCTGGTGTGCAGGGCCGGTGATGAGTGCGTCTCTTGGGACGTGCGGTAACCAGGTTGGACTGCCTCCTGGTTTGGAGCAAGGCTTTGAAGCCAAGGCCCTGCTTTCTCCAGGGAGAGCCTGGTTGTACAGGCGACGGCATATGAGAGCGATAGCTGACCTCTGGCTTGCCTTGGGAAAGAGATGGTCGACTTCAGTAGAGGAGGGAGGCTTTGGTACCAGAGCTGAGAGCAGGGAGGGCCCCGCTTTCCTGAGCACCTTGAACATGTGAACTGCTATAGATTGAACTGGGTTCACTGGTACATGTCCCTGCTTCCTCGGTGGCTGCGTACCCCTGCGTGTGGTGGCTGAACCGCATGGGAAGCAACTCATGAATTTTCTGTTTGCAGTCCAAGGGTTTTAGTTGTTTTGGCAGTTTAGAAACTTGTTTAAGTTGTCCTTGCTTGGCGCAGTAGCTTCAGTTCCTTCCAGCTCGTGAAGCAGCACTCATACTCAGCCAGTTCCACCACAGGTGACTTTTTGAATTATTTTCTTAGCCAGCTGTCTGTGCAGTCTACGGGCTTCCCAACACCAGGTTTTTAGGCACCTTCCTTACTGATTTACCAGACTGGGTCCCTCGCTGGGGTTCTGAGTTTGTTGAAATGCCAACGTTTTGAGACCAATGTCTGTATCGCTGAAGAGTGCCCACGCCACCTCGGCGGGGGGCCAGGTCCCCGGGTGCAGGTCTCGGGCGGTTGCATCTCGAGTCAAGCTCAGCACGATCCCAAGCGAGGACTGACTGGGTCACGTTGCAGCTGGAGTGACTAGGGCTGGGCCTCGGCGTCCTTTCCTTTCCCCCGCTGCAGAATTGGACAAGCCCCAGCCATTGTAATCAGAAAATCACCAAATACGAGGCGGGGTTGTGGAAGACGGGAATAGTGGTGGCTTTTTTCTCACCTCGTTCCACCTCTTACCACAGTTCCTCCCAAAAAAGTTTCCTCTTTCTTTCTCCATTTGCCACAGGTTATTTTGGGTAAAGCTCTGGAATTGCTGATTTAAGGGTAAAATCAAAAGTTTGAGTGTGCAAGTGAGGAAAAAAGAGAGAACGTCATAAGCGCACACCAGTGTCCTCTGTGCTGGTTGTACATGTGTGGGCTTGGGGGCTGCTCTGCACAGCAGAAAGTGAGCACAGTAGCAAAGGTGTAAAGTGCTGTTTGTCTCATAAAATAAATCTCTTGGGATTCTTAGGGAGGCACACACCTGGCCTGGCCTCTGTTCCTCACCTGGCCCTGTGAGATGCTCGTGTTCCTGAAGAGTCAGTGTTGGATTTCAGATTCTCATCCTTTCTATTTCCATAACCTGGAAAAGAGGCATCCTGAAGAGTCTTCTGTCTTGCTGTACCACAGCAAGGTCTACCCGTCCTCAAATATGTTGCCAGCTATTCCGTATGTTTGAGTTATTGTGAAAACACTGTATCAGCTCAGCTGTTCCCTGTCGAGTGACTTCCCGTAGCTTTGAGGGTACCTCCTCTTTAAACTGAAGGCAAATTAATATGAGATTACACACAAGGGTAGCGGTGAATCTGAGAACAAAAGCAAATTTACAGATAGCTGTGGGCAGGCTGTATCCCTCTCACTTTTGCACAAAACTTGCGCGTCACACAGCCTGCCTCCTGAAGCAGAGTTCTTGCTGAAAATAGGGGTTTTTTCATCAAAGCTACTGAAGCGCCTGCCTTGCTTTATAAACTCCCCTTCCAGGAAACACCAGGCAGCTTAATTCCTTTTTTGCAATGTTTTTGGTGCCTGCATGACTTGGTAAATGCACAAGTACAAAAGTGAGGGGTTTAGGGAACGTTTTTCCCTGGTTTAACTGCAGTTTCTCCGGTTGGCTCCGTAAATACCGCGGCTGCGCAGCCTGCATGGGTCTTGGTAACGTGTATGTGCCATGCGAACTGCAGGATGCAATAACAAATGCAAGTTGTTACAAGTGCCAAACGTTTGGGTTCCTCTGTATATAACAAGAATTAAACTGTTCTGTTAGAATACAGAGATGCTTAAAATTCACTGTGTTCCAAAAAAGAGCAGTCGTTTGTTTTTTGGATTTTTTTTAATGAATGTTATTTAGAACACTGTAAATCTTTGCGCTTTTTTTAATACTGTTCTGCAGGTTTGTGTTACTCTTCACAGCTGCCTTGAGACATCACTCCGTGTGATGCGTGTGGACACTTTGCTCTTTATTAGAGCACTGGTGCCATGCAAGTGTATAATAAGTGGCAGCTGACAACAGGTTTTAGTATTTAAAATTATAGGTGATCGCCCTTAGATACAGTGCAGTTTGTTTGAATTAATCTTGTCTGCAGAAGGAAAGCTGTGTCTCGGGTGGGAGCACACCCAGGGACGCAGGCGTACTGAAGGTTGTAACTGGGGTGTCTTTTGGTGCCGCTCACAGCCATGCTGTCCAAGGAGTTATATTCAATTTGGGGTATGGATCCTGTCCGCCTCCAACGTTAGCGTCAAGGTTATGGGGTTTGTGCACTTAAGTCTTTGGCGCACTCAAACAGCTTCTTCAGGTGGGTGGGAGAGGTGGTCGTTATACACGGTTGGGTTGTGGTTAGAAGCTGCTGTTTCCATCTGAACTTGGAGTATTTCCTTTTACTGTTAAGGGAGGAGCGCAAGCCTGCGTTCCAGTCGTCGGCGCTGTAGCCTTTTGACATCTGCCATTTTCTGTCGCTCTTGTTTGTTAGCGGAGTCGAGAGCTGCGTCGGCAGGGTCTGCGGTGGGCCAGTAAAGGCAGCCTTGGAGATATCGCTGTAAAGCCAGTCGGGTTTGGGTGAATCCTTTTCTGTGGGGTCACATCCGAGTGCTCTGAAGTGTACTGGTAGGTCGGGCACCTGCTCTCCAGCCATCCCTAGGGGGTTTGATTTATCTATTTGTTTTCCTGGGAAATTCTTTGCTGTAGGAAGGATTGCAGCCAGGCTTTAAGGTGACATCTCAGATCAGCCATGCCCTGCCTGACTCTCTAATCTAACTGCTGTTCTACTCCAGTAATAATTATCTCAAATTTTTGATTAACAGGTAAACTCAAAGAATAGACTAAAACCATGCAAAGTGCCTAACTAGACAAACACCTGCTAAAAAGGATTAAGAGTAATAAGAAAATTAAACTATAAACTGCTACCAATGGGTGATTCTGTTGTAAATTTGTTGATACAAAATCTTAAAGCTATTTTTAAAAACGGCTTATTCTAGGTAGCTGCTTATTAGTTACAAAAATAATTAAAATACATAAAGGATTAGTTTAGAATAATATTTGAAGGTTATTTGAAATAATGTATTGAAATATCTTGAAAAGTGAGCCGGAAGATTGGAAGCTTTCAATGTAAAAGGCTAAATCTTGTTGCCCAGTATTTTTGCAGGGTTTCAGGTGAATAACGAACACCTGCCAGGGCGCACCAGTAAATGAACACGCTCAATGCCGTTGCCTACCTGTGCCCTTGAGCTGTCGTAATGAAATGAGACTGTACTGAGCCCTTGTAAAAGCTGATGGGTCTGATTACAGTAATAGGATAGAAAGAAGCATCCCCAGTGTAAGTAACATTATTTTATTGACAAAACATGAAAATGTAATTTATTTTTTTAAATACTAGGTGCTTTTGAATGAGCACCTAATGCCCTTGACTTATTTATTTTTTTCTTTGCCTTTCCTCCTTCCTTTCTTTTCAGTTAATGCTAAGACACCCTCTGCTTTTGTCAAGGGCAAGTTTCTTTCCTCTTAGTTCTAAACCCAGTCAGAGCCTGGAAGATCCGTAAGCAGGCTGCACAGTGGGCTGCTTCAAGTACAATTTCTGTGCATTCTGTTAGCATACTGCCACCTCTACTAATTTCAGAATAGAAGCAAAAAAACCCCACAACCCAAACCCGTGTTTGGGGGTTTACAAACACCCGATGATGAAAGCAAGAGCCTGATGAAAGCAAGAGCCGTTTTGCAAAGTCTACGTTTCAGTGTGCGGTAGGCAGCGTGCTACAAAAACCTTATCCCTGGCAGTTCTGGAGATTCTCACCTTAATGGTCTCACATGCTAAAGCCTTGGCGAGGCAGGATCTGTTTTATTAATTTACGCGTGATGGCAGGAAAGCATTATGATCCTGGTCACTTGTTTTGCTATTTTTAGGTCTTAAAAAGCAAAGTCTACTTAATTATTAGAATAAATAAACCAGTACACCGGGTATCTGACAAGGTGGTCAAGTTGAACAGAGCTGATATCCAAACTCTTTCAGAACTAGCCTTAAACTAGTCCAAAGGATGCTTCTGGATTGCTTAGAGAAACCAGCATCTGTTTTAGCTTTTGTTTGCTTGGGGAAACAGCTGCTAAGTCAATTTTAAGCATTTTTTTTTTCCCTCCCTGACTTCCAAAACCTAACGATTTGCTTCTTGTAATTGAGACTTTATTGTATTTAAGGGTCTGAGATAGTATTTTGCAATGTGTGGCAAGTATTCTGTTGTATCTTAGTTTAACTGATGTAAACAGCAAGCTGTGTGCTGGTGGAGTCCTGGAAGCAGCATTAGTGTTGAGGGGAAGGAGAAGCATCAGGAGGACAGCAAGATTCTCCATATGCCGCACGTGGCCTTGCTGTGCCTATCGGTGGGGCAAGAGGCCGTTTCTGGCACAGAGCTCGTGTAATTGCCACCCCTCGCTGCCCTCAGCGTTTGGCAACGTGACTGGGACGGTGCCCGGCTGCGGACGTGTCGAGGGCCAGAGAGGGCTCGGGGCAGCGGCTGGCTGAGAACTGACCCCAGAGCCCTGTCAGACCGAGAGATGCCGATTCTGGGGCACACCACATGCGTAATGCTGATTTCTGCTCTTGGCTGTTCTGGCTTTTGCTCTTATTAACAGGATTTTGCTTTCACTCTGGCCCCAAATTTCCTTCTGCATGCATTGCTTTTGCTGATGCTCCTGTGGATTGGCGGACGTCCGCACAAACTCAGTCTCCCTGTGCACCAGCTTTTTGCACATCTCTGCGTCCTCTGACCCCACTCGGTGCACGTGAGGAGGGTGCTTGATACAGGACAAAATGACTTTTCCTCAAGCTTGTAAAACTGATGTCAGCAGGTCAGAGATCACCCGAACATCTGCAGGCAATCCTGTAGGTAGAACACGTGCAGCCTGCTCCTGTGTGTGTGTGTTACTTGTGGCTGGAATTCTGCCGCCGTGTCCGTGGGGAAAAGCCCCTATTCCCAGCTACCTCATTTTTTTTTTTTCCTTTGCACTTTGTCAAATCTTTTGTTTGTTTGGTTTGTTTTGGTTTAAATTGCATTTTGTCCTTCAATAAAAAAACTCAAAGCAGACAAGAAGCAGGGCAGAATGATGCCATTGTCCAAGGACAGTTTAATTTCATTTGAAAGGCATGTTTCTGTACAAAAAGACCAAGGTTGGCCTGCAGCTGCTGTAAAAAGTAAATAAAAATTTATATTACTTGAAAGTGACTATTATACTGTAAATGAGAGAAGCAATCGAAAGACTGTCCTGACAATTTTTAAATAGGGAAAAATCTGTTTAAAAAATAGAAGTCTGCTCTTTTAAGGACAGATCAGGGGTTTCTCTCTGCCTCTACTCCGCACTGTTTTGCCTGTGAACTTGATCTGTTATCTCAGTAGAGAAATTCACTGATTTTTCTGTAACGTCTAATCTGGATTTTTTTTCCATGGAGTTCCCCATTTACGCGTCTACAGAGGAAAACTGTCTGAGTAAAACCCCACCTGCCATAGCTGAGATTCCGTATTTGCCCATTTCTTTGGGATCTTCAAGTATGCAGGGTTTTGCTTAGCTTGAAGAATTTACAAAAAAAAAAACAACCAAAAACCAACAAAAACCCAAACAAAGGTGTGTTTTCTTCTGCTTCTAAAGGTGCTATTTTGACTTTATTTTTTTGAATTCCTTACACTGTGCTTGACTTCTTACAAGTACTGACGTAAGCTGATAATCAGCTTGTATTTGTTCTTTGAGTTTTGGTTTTGGGTGGGTTGGGTTTTTTTGAGTGTTTGGCCCTTTTTAAAAAAAAAAAATCCCTTTTCGTAAAGACAGTTTCAAAGGCCTTAATAATACAAAATGTAACGGGAAACTGCTGCCTTTTTTCTGTCTTTGTAAAGGCAAAAGCAAGAAATGCTTCACAGGGAACACTCCTCCAAAACTTTAGGTAGCAGCTCATATTAACTTTGAATTCAATGTAGCAGACGTTTTACTGGCCGCGCAGAAATAGTGGGGGTAAAACAAGGGGCTGTTCATCTCTCTGCAGGCTGTATCAATTAGCTGCTAATTCCAGAGCCTTCTCTTGGCATCACGGTGGCTATTCCGTAAATATTCATCTTCTTGGGCCGGGTCCCGGGACCTGGCGCTGTGTCGTTCCCGTGTGTCTGGGACACGCTGACCTACATGGCTGTCGGAGCATCGGGAGGTGGGGCCAGGCCTGGGGTTTGCCCCAGACCTCGTCTGCGCGGCCCTTTGTGCCAGAGGCACGTGGGTGGCTGGGAAGCTCTGCTCACCCCGGGCATTCAGCCGCCCCGTGCCGCGGGCGCTCAGGAGGTGAAGGAGGGAAGCTACCGACTGCCACCATCACCAGAGTGACGTTGGCTCAGTAGGTCTGAGAAGGCTCTTGTAGACACAAGCCATGAGTAGAGACCTGAGTTTTAGTCCTGTGTAGGAACTTTGTTGTCGTCCTTATTGTGCTGTCCTTAAATTTGTTTAATCCGTATAGTCAGTTTGGTTTAGGGATTTGGTAGCTTAATGTTGCTAAAAGTTTTTCCTTCTGTGGGGGACACAAAAATGGTGCTCCTGCCCTGCCTGGAGCAGCAGGCAGGACCGGGGGGTGGATGTCTGAACTTTGTCCCATCTCCAAACATCAGGTTACTGCCTTTTCATAGGCTTCACAGTCCCAGTGGTGGAGCATTTCTCAGTCTCGTTAATCTAAGAGCCCGTTAGCGTTTTGAAGAGAGTCCAGTGATTGCCTGGTCATTCTCCTTCACATGGTGGCTGCTGCCTTCTGAACCATCCAACTCGTCCAGGAACCGTGGGCTGGTGGCCTTCATGGGGAGTATGTGTTACCTGCAGCACTGTCTGAAAAACAGCAAATAAACGAGGGGCCCTGGAGAGCCCTGCTGAGCTTGCGAGTCCTTGATCCTCGTCTTCGGGAAGGCTGAAGAGCAGCACCGTTCGTTGCCAGGCCTGCGCTCAGTCTGAGCCTTGCAACTGCACCTTGCCAGCGTGGGTAGGGACGGGTCCACCCTGTCCCTTCCGTAAGGGTGAGATAGAAAGGTTTGTGGGCTGACTGTTGCAGGAGATCTAATATTTTGCATTTGTTGTATTTAAATCTGAAAATAGTAGAGCCTCTGGAGCTATTTCTGCAGGGTGGAACAGCAAGAATTGGCCCAAATAACTGGGGAGCTCCTGGGCACCTGGTTTCTTCCTCCACTTCTTTTTTTTTTTTTTTTTTTTTTTTTTTTTTTTTTTTTTTTTTAAAAAAAGAGTTTGTTTTTTTGTGCTGACTAGCTTAACTNCTGTTTGATAATCTGAAGTGGGAGCCTGACAAGCTGAGATTGTTTTAATTTTGCCTTCAAAAGGAAAAAGCAAAACTTCTTCACGTTAGATGCTCTACCTTCAGAGTTTTCCCTCTGTAAACCATGTTTATAGAGTACCATGAATCTTGTAGGATTGGGCTGAAGAATTGGCATCCATATTGTAGGAATGATGACTAATATACTTCCTCAGATTTTGTACTGTACAAATATTCTATTTTAGTGTAAGAGAATGAAATAACTACATTGATTGATGTAATTATGATACCTGTATTCCATGAGCCAAGTAACGGGAGGGTGTTGGAGTGTAATGCCGCATTGCTGCTGCTCTCGTAAAGATTCAGCGTGCTGCCAGATCTAAGAGCTTGATAATTACCAGGGTATTGTCAGAATATATTGCCGCTTTTTCTACAAAAAATACGTTGGTGTGGTGTGGTAGAAGCACTCACCTGGTCTTGTTTACCATCGCTGGCATGCAGCTTGGCAGCAAGGCTTATTCCCGTCACCCAGCTGTTGTGCTTTGACTTCTGCATTACAGATGTGTTTACAGGCTCTTTATGTGCATGCGTTTTCTGTGAGTCTTTGTGTTTTGTGTGGGATTGGAGTCTTTGCTTCTATTTGTTTGTGTGCCTCCTGCCCAAAATCTTCCTGTGTTGCTTTAGAAATGAATCCACAAATCGCTTGATGCCAGGCTTTGGAATGCTCTGACCTGAGAATGTTGAGCTACTTCTGTTAAAAACAGGGAAAAATAAGACCTAAATACTCTTTGGCCTCAACCAAACTATGCAATGCAGCGCACCAGGGAGCTGAATTCCTTGTGATACAGAAGACACACGGCTCTTGTGTCCTTCCAAATCCAGTCCTTGGCCCAAGGTTAGGGGAACTCAATGGCTGCCCAAGAATCTCGCATCCAAATCAACTCTTGTTCACTGGTTTTCCTCCTTCCCACCGCCTCTCCTGTCAGTCTATTAGGTGTTTTCTCTCTGAATGACGTGCTGTCTGAGTGTATTCCTGCTGCCAGTCGCCTGTTGCTGTTGATTGGAGCTTGTCTTGTAAACCCGCGGTGCAGCTTACCCGCTGGAGTAAGTTGGGGACAACTTCATGTCTTTGCTCTAGAGCGTGTCAGGCATTCTGTTTGCCGTGCCCCTCCAGGCAGGTGGGGGTCTTGCTTTTATGTTCCTGTGGTGTTCAGTTGTGGGTCTGATGCTTGCAGTGAAGAATACCTATGCTGTCTCAAATCCAGTCCAAGTACGTTTTCATTTCCGCCGCTTGTGCGTGTACGTGAGTTTGATTTTGCTGCTTCCGTGGCAATTCAGGGATAGACGCCTGTGTGGTCAGGAGCACTGGTAAAGGTTCTTCGTTCTCCCGTTGCTTCGTTTTTCCAGTGAAGTCTGTTCCTTGCGCTCCTCTTCTGCCCCCTACTAAGTGCTAATCAAGCCGGTAGACTCTCTTCCCCTGGTTCTGCATCCCGTGAGTAGCTCTTCTCTACCGGGTGATCGTGTCTTCTCGCCTTTACACGCGTTCTTCCGAGCCGTTTGCTGTATTTCTCATTTGTAACCCACCTTGCGCCTCATGCTGCTTCTCCCTCCCAACTCCATTTACTGTTTCGCCTTTCCTTAATTCAGGTAACCTGGAGTTATTTCTCTGATTTCAAAAAGGGATTTCAGTGCATAAACACAAAACCTCCCTGCAGATGTCTGTGTATGTTCGTTCCCTCGCCGGCACATACAGCGTAAGGAGTCCAGCCTATTCCATTCCTGACCCCGGGTTCTCACTCGTGCTAGTAGGCAGAGCAAAGTCTGAAGGCGTTCCTTATTTCTTTCAGTAATGGAAAATATTTGGAGATTTTCTTCTTTGGAAGTCGCCACTGCAGGCGAGCAGCTGGCATGCGAGAGGGTTCTTATGCTTCCATATTCAGTATTTTTGATTGAGGAACAAATAATTTATTTTGGGGAAAAATGTAAATTTTTTTGTATTTGTATGTCAAAGTGGCCTTTATAGGAAAAGCACATAAAATATTTAGATTAAAATTGCTTAGTTGTGTAATTTTAGTGGGGATTTTTGTATTGACAGGGTTTCTATGCATTTTTCAAAATATACTTGCTGTTTTGTGTTAGAATTATTGGAAATATTTTTAAAAAGTCTATTACCACATTTTCCATAGCTGATCCCTTTACTATCATTCCTTTTGAATACTACAAAGATTTTAATTAGCCCTGTAAATTAATTTTCCCCCACAAATAGTTGCATTAAGTCAATATAATGAGTTATAGCATGGGTATGTAGCTTTAAGGGAATAAGCCTAGTAGTGTAGGTTAATTAGGGAGAGATCTTTTTGGAGAAGGGCAGTACGCAGTGTTTCAATTGCACTTAAAGAACTAAATTAGCAAATTACAGTTTTGCTGTACCTCACTGGGATTTTTTAAAACTGTTTCCATCCTATGTTGTTTACACGCAAGCGTTATTTAAATACGTTCCATTTGTGCAGTATGCCATTCCCCTTCATCCTGTTGGGATCAGACTGGTGTTAACAGGAGAACTTTTGGGAAGCGTGTGGTATCCTAATGGGTCCGATACGAGTTTGGGGGAGGGAGGAGAGGGAAGTTAGAGCCATTAGTGTCTTTTTCCCCTTAATTCCGTACACGTTTTCACATTAGCTGAGACTAAAGTAACTGAACTTACAGTTGTAAGTAAAATTAGTGGTTTGGGGGAGAAACAAAGAAGGGATTTGCACAACTGCAGTGCAATTGCCCTGACTGCCTATGCAAAGTACAACGCCAGTTTGATACATCAGACCCTTCTGTTATCGCTCTGATTTTACCGTCTCTTCCCGAGGTGGTGGTGTAGGACTTGCTAAGTAGAACCTTCCCGGGAATGTTTGTCAACTGGCATTTCTGTTTCATCGTTTGACGTTTCTGTGTTAATTTTCGTTCTTGTCCCTGGTTTGTAAGAGATCCCACGTTGTTCATACGTTTAGTGCAAGTGCAGGCTTCAGGCGTAGTAACGAACGCACGTTGCATGCTGCCGCGTATTCTCGTAATTGAAGAAAAATGTGCAATTTTAATGGTACTTTGACCTATTGCTGAAACACTGGGTTTTGCAATGGAACAAACTCTCAACAATTGAAAACACTTGGTGTCGATATTAGATGTCTTGAAAGTGAAGAAAAAGGCAGTTACTCCAATTGTACCCACAGATAATTTCGTATTGATTGTTGGGTTTTTTTTTAAGAGTTCTGCGATCGGTTGTTAGAAAAATAATAAAATACACACTTCTTGGTTTACTTCAGTTGCCGTAAATTGCCCGGTGCAGAGTCTGGTCCACCTCCATCCATTTGCTTTCATGGAGTAGTTGCACATGAAGTTGTAACGGCGAAGCAGGAAAGCTGTTGGGTCACTCAGCGGTAACCTCCCTTGCAGGATTGCTTTGTGGCTCTCGCACAGCACGAAAAGGGACGCGAGAATTTTCCTGGGTTAAGTAGCACTCGCTTTGTTTACGTGTTCAGTATAATGTTGGGTGACTAAAGGGAGGTTCCCTTTTTAAAGTATTTGACTTGTGCTTTGGGGACTTAGTTGCCTCTGTGCAAATTGTGCTGTAATATTGTACCAAGGATCAGTGAAAGTGTTTTATCTTTTTTAATGTCGTTTGTATTTGACCGGGTTTTATAAATGTAAGAAAACAGAGTGTTGTATTTTGATCTGAAATTTGCGTATGGTAAAAGTAACTTTGCTTTATGTATTGGAGGTTTGTTCAGAACTTGAATTATTTTATAGAAGGGTACAGACCAAAATTAATTGTCTTAAAGGTGTTTAATAAACTAACCAAATAAAACATTGATGGTTTGAAAACTTGTTAACTGCTCCATATGCTTTTTCTTTCTATTTTTAAAAGAAAGGAAGAACGTCATTCAAGACTTTCTCTCAAGGTCTTACAAAAAAATAAAAAAAAAAAAAAAAGGAAAGTAGTAGATTTTATAAATATCATCTCCCATGAGTTATCTGTTTTATTATTAAACATTCCTACATGCCAGGAGTTTAATCAAAGAGGAACACCCAAAGGAAATAAATGGAGGAGGAAAGGCTAAGGAAATCAGGGGAGGCAGGAGCGGTCCCTCTCCAGCTCTGTCCGGGCAGTAAATGCTCCTGGCCGCGGGGCCATCGATGTTGGTGGTGGCCGCTCTGGGAGAAGTGGGGGTGGGAAGGAGCGTCTGCTCACCTGTAAAAGCTCTCACAGTTGTTTGAAGTCTCCGTTCTCCCCTGCAGTCACCTTCACTCGTCCTCTTCGCAAATACTGCCGCTTTCATGTGACCTTTAAAAGCAGAGGCGAAAAATATGTGAAGCGTAACTGCTCCCAAGGGTGGGTACAAACAGCTCATTCCAGGGCTGCCAGATAGTTGGCGACCCTCAGTTGCACCACGGCGCGCGTACGTAACCTCTTCAAGTTCAGAGATCTGGACTTCTTTAAGATGCCAAGCAGCTGCAATTCAAATTAAGCAATACGCTTCCCTCGTGCTTCTCCCTTTACTGATGCACCGGCCATCGCTTCTGCTAGTGCAGAGACCGAAGAGCCAGAGCGAGGGCTTTTGACTCTGAATAGCAAGGATCCCATCATCTGTCATCATAGATGGGACTGCGATGACAGCAATAAAGTCAGCCCCTTCAGGAAAGAAAAGACCTGATTTCACCCAGAGCGCTCTCGACCTTTTCTTAAATAAAAGGACACTGAGGCAAGGCCAAATGTGAGGAAGGAGTCAAAGAAAAGCTGAGGTTTGGGGTAGCATGGGCAAGGGGAGCGAAGGGGGAAGGCAGCGCCACAGCTTCAAAGCAAAGTGCAAAACTGGGTGCCGTAAACATGTATTCTAAAAGCGCGGGTGGGTACTAGGACTGCAAGATGGGCATTTGCTCAATAAAAACCTTTTCTTGCTTAGTTCAGCAGCCCTACCAAGGGAAGCGCAGGTCCTGAGCCACCAGCGGTTTGGTGCAGACGCCTCAGGCCTCCAGTGTAAACACGGGCGGACGATAGGGAATCTCGTGTTGATTTACCCGTGTTGTTGGTGTTCCCATGGTTATGGCTGCGTAGATGGGCTCTGCCGTATCTCCCCTGTCTTACTGAGTCTTGGAAACAAAGACAGGAGGGTGAACTTGGATTTATCTTTAATCCACTGCCTGGAATCCTAACAGAGAGGGAATAGGGCTGCTGCCTGGTTTCCTTTACCTTTTATGCACAGAGGAGATAGAACTTGATGTTTCCATTTCTTCCTCTTTTTTTACACCCTCAGTTTTCTTCTAAAATATCGCAGGAGAAATCCAGAAATGGTTCCTTAAAGAGGATTTTCAGCCGAGGCTCTCGCCACCCGCCAGCAAGGCCTCCTGGATGGCAAGGTACTTGCCAAGAAGGCTACGTACTGAGTTTACACAACAGGACTTGTGACTCTCGTGCTGTCTGTACCACAAGGAATCACAGTTGTCCACAAGCTCCTACCCCAACCTGAGAGAAGAGTGTCCCACCAGCTTTTTCCTGGCAGGAACGTGCTAGGAGAGGCAATCCAGTTGGCAAAGGCTCCCTGCGGGTTGGAGCTGCTGTGGAGGTGTCTGGGAGTGTGAGCAGGCACAGCTTCGCTGAGCCGGGCTCTTCCCAGAGCCTCCTTGGTAAGAGGTGGTGTCTGTGTCCTTTGCAGAGCCCGAGTCTTGGGGCAGGCCTTCACCAGGCTGTTCTCCAGGTGAAGAAGAGAAAGGAGGAGAGGTGGAAAGGAGGAGAAGCTTTGCAGAGCAGGTAACTGGCTCCTGGCCTCCAGAATCTCAGCTCAAGCAGCGAGCCCCGCTTTTTGCAAAGCTCTGTGTTGCCACGTCAGCCCTTTGGCATAACGATCACTGGAAACGTGAAAATTATCTGAGGAATCAATTGCTGTTCAGAATTCAATACAGCCCTTTACTTTTTGTCTGGAAGCTGCTGCAAAGTCAAAGTCAAAAATGAATGCGGAATCCACAGGGGCCCAGGATCGGTGCAGGTCCTTGGAGATAAATGTTGTTGCCACTCAGCAGGCTCCGTCTGCTGCTCCAGGTGAAGCCAACGGCAGCAGGATCAGACCTCTGATTTTTGCTCCAGTGTATGTGGAGGCGCACAGGCCCAGCTCTGTCACGTGTGGCCTCTAAGGAATCGCGAACCCCAGCGCCATGGGCTGGGCTGGAGGAGTTGGCTAATGGAGGATTTACGGTAAGAGCAAAATGTATTTTTAACCACCAGGATATGCTTATCGTCAGGAAAGGGCAAGCAGCACTCCTGTCTCTCCAGGGAAGGGGAAGTGTGGAGCGTGACTTTAGTTTTGTCCAGCTCCTTTCCAAACTCTGAAAGGTTTTTTTTCTTGCTGAGACAATTTGTTGGATTAAATCAGGGAGTTAGAGAGACATCAGTCCCGGGTCACAGGTGAAAAGCATTAAACGCCAGGCATGCAGTGTTTTTCCATTGCATGTGATGTACGTTCAGGAAGGACCTTTGGAAAGAGCGCTTTGAAGCGAGCCTGTTTTCCTTTCTTAAATATTCTAAGAGCCTGTACAGGAGATTTTAATTTTTCAGGGCAACTTTGATGTTTTCTGCCTCGAAGAGGAAAGCAGATTCCCCTCACAGTCCTTTACCCCACCCTGCTGCATCTGGGACAGGCAGCACACGGGCACCCGCAATTGTGGGCTGCCCTTTGGCGTGGGTGCTCCGCTCGGAAGGGGCTGGGCGCAACCCCCCGCTTGCCGCAGTGCCCGGTTGAGCTCGGCCAGCCCAGACAAGCGGCGGATGGGCGCAGGCGGCTGTTCTCCGCGCCCTCCCTGCGCCCAGGGACGCCCGCCCTCGGCTTGGTTCACCTTACCAGCGGCTGGGCCCTGACATTTTCCACAGCCTGCTCTGCTCTCCCGTTCCTTACTCCTGCCCCGGGACTAGAAAAGCCTTTAAATGAGCTGCATTGCAACTGGCTCGCAGGGCAGACAACCCTAACCTGGCACCTGGGCAGGAGGGCTTTTGCTGATCCCGTAAATACCCGCTTGCCTGTTCTAGTCAGTGGTAGGAGCCACAAAGAAAAGAAACACTTTGAAATGCTAAAGGCTGCCTGACCGAAGGGGCAGGCTGAGCGCGTTGCATTGCTGCCTGCAAGCAGCGCTGCTGCCCACCGCCTCCAAACCGGCCCCGCCTGTCGTCCCGCCGGCACCCTCATCAGCTGCCAGGCCTCTCCCTCCTGCCCTTCCCCTGTGCCCCTTCTCTAAGCACGGGTCGGTCCTTCATGTTCCCGCTCCAGCTTGGTGTTGCGGTCTCCGATTTGAAAGCTGCAGCCCATACGCTGAGCTGACGGCACGGCGCTGCGGCACTGGCTGCAGCCCCGGTGCGGTGGGGCGGCCGGGCAGTGGGTCAGGCACGGCCCCGTGGCCTGCCATCAGTGCTGCTTGCAGTTCACCTCGGTCTTTCTTTCATCGCTGGATGCGGTGACCTCGCTGGGATGGGGAGGGCTGTGCTGCGCCGCGCTGCTCCTCCCGACCAGTGGGTTTGTCCTAGATTTCTTCTCGATACGCTTGTGTCTGAGGGTGAGTCACTGGGGAGAGGGAGACACTGCTCGGTCTGAGATCTGAATGTCTCCTGGGGAAGGGCCTATCTGTTCCCATCAGCTCGCCCAGGAGCCGAGGGCAATGCTCTCCTCCTCTGTGAGGGGCTTGGACATCAGGTGGGGTGATTCTTTGCTGCCTGCTATCTGTGCTTCAGCAGGTTTCGCTGATTCGCAATTAAATCTTCTTTCATCTTGGTTTTAATTGCCCCCTCCATTCCCCACGCTACAGAGTAACGCTGAAGAATTCATTTTCGGCCTTTCAGTTCGTCTCCTCCTCGTTTCAGCTGCATCTGTGCTGTTCTCCTTGCTGTTGTAGCGTGAAATATTCAGGGAGAAATGTGAAATTCCCTCATCTGAAAGTCACATACCACATCTTAGAGCTTGCCATGAGGCACGGAACGTTCCTGGCTCTACCTGCTTTGAAGAGCAAACAAAGGAAAGCTGCAAGCACCGTGTTGGCTGGTCTTGGCAGATGCTTTGGAGGCCGGCCCGTTTTCATAGAAATTAGGTTGTTACTATTAGTTTATTTTTTTGTTGGGACCTGAGCAATTCCTCAACCATTTTTCTATTTTCATAAAGCAGTGTGTGAATCACACGCACGTAAAACGAGGGAGCGACCAACTGCTGCTTCCCTTTGATGTGCGGTAATCTATCCTTCTCGTTTTTGTAACTGCGCCCTGGAATTTTCCATCTTTTTATGAATATTTCAATGAAAGATGGAAAAGAGAAACACTCACCTCCCCCTCCCCACTACCTTGTACTTGTTTAAAGAGAACAGGGAGGTTGTGCAAGCTAAAATGAAAACAAAACTGGCTTGCAGCTGAATGATTGTGTAACCCACGTGTTAAGAAACCAGAGGAGGAAAGGTCTGAGGAAGAACATTCTGAAACCAGCCCTTCAGGTGTGGGACAGTGGCAAAGGTTAAACAGTCCCCGCTCAGAGAAGTGTGCTGGACTCACCACTCGGTACGGGAGTAACATTATGCCATCGTAATATTTTCCTAAATTGGAAAATTGGCTTTAAACGCAGGCACGTTGCGGGCAGTTGTCTCCATTCAGAGATGCAGTGTCAGCGTCAGAACTGAGCGCACCACTGCTCCGTCCCGTGTTTGCAGCATTTCCCAACTTTTTTCTCCATGCTGCAGGGCGTTTTATATCCTCCAGATACTGGTTTGGTGACTGACATAACCCCAAATCTAGTAATTTCCTGCTACCTGATATTAATTGGCCACTCCAGCTTTCTGGGCTCCTTTTTTCCCTTAACCTCACGTGTTCCCTGGAGCTGATGTAGTTAAAATGGCACCACCTCAGACCCTGCTCTGAGATGACAGATGTTCCTTGGATTTGCTCTTCATTGTACAAACACATTGTTAAAAATGTCCTAAAGGAGAACTTTTTCTTGCCTAAATAGATTCCGAGAACAATTTCTGGGTAGTGTTGCTGTTGCCTCCTTTAGCCTTGAGTCTGAAAAGGAAGGTATAGTATTATTCCGAAGTTTTTCATATCTGTAGAAGTGAATTTGAACTAGACATCTTCTCTTGTTTCCGCTCTTTCACTGTCATTGGCGGCGTGGTCCGAGAACATCTTCCTACAGGATTTCTCCAGGACATTCAGTTCTGTGGATGTACTTCAGATTTGTGGTTAAGTAAACAGCGAAATGTCCTCTCTTTCTTTACGATTGCATTTATCCATTTGGAAAAGACAGTTATCTGAGTCGGAGAACACTAGAATAACGTCGTTTAATAGAGGAAACAGCCATCATCACAGCCACAGGCATCTATACCCCCGTGCTGTTTCTAGAGAAATCTGGAAGGAAGGAATCTTCCATAAAATTCCTTGGGCTGAATCAACACTCCGTGTCCCACACGCAACGTCAGCGTTGCTTTTGGGGTTGACCCTGAGTTATAAGCAGCATTAAGATGCAAAGGAGGGCCCCAATCCAGCAAGTATTTAGAGCTAAGCTTAGGTCTTGTACTCATCAAAGCTTTGGTCTGACTTTGCGAGGCCCCTGTGAACGTAGCAGACTGCTAGGCAGGGAAGTGTTGCTTGGACCTAGAACGACACGTGGTTGAAAGCAGAACAGGTCGGGAAATCAGAAAATTTGAAGGACCAAGGGAGCGCCTTCTCAGCAGAGCTTCTCACAGGTTCTTCCACCACTCCCCCACTGTACCAGTTTATTAGAGACCTGAAATAAAAAAGTTCTTGCCAGCCTGGGTGACTCCTATCACAGCTATGACAGGTTTATTCCATTTGCAAGTCAAAACAAGTTTCTCCTCTCTCTTGAAGGTACATAATTATCAAGATCATCTTCATTGCTACGCCCGTTACCATTGCCTCTAATCTTTGGGTATTTGCACTTTCCTGGCACAGTCCTGATTGGCAAAACAAAGCTTGCATGTGTGATAAGGTTAGCATAAGAGACTCTTCTCATTAGCGCAGGATGCCGTGAATCAGAATGATTAAGTGGTTTGTCCAAAGCACAAAGCAGATTTAGTGTTTCTGCACTGCAGTCCTACTAAATGTCACCAAATTCACAAATATTACCTAAAAATATTAAATCCTAATCTCATAAATATGATCTGTTTCTATTTATTCTGGGAGCCTCAAACCGTAACCAATCACTTTTTCCTATAAACGACAGCCTCTTAGAAACTTGAAATTACAGTAGTTTAAATTTTCTCCATCCCCAAAAACAAGTCACAAAGGTAGTAGTTCTGTTTGGGCAATATGAGTCACAAGAGACTCTCAAATTTTATCTGCTCCCCTCAGTTAATTGCTGTTCTTGCTTTGGCCAGCTGCAAGTAACCTACCTGCTGGTTATCAGCCCGTGGACAGCAGTTAGGAGCGATAGTGCTGGTGAACTACTACAAGAAACTCAGCAGAGATGAAGACAAAAGGTCCAGCAACGAGGACAGAGAATCAGTCCCTGGTGGCCTCAGTTCTAGTTCTTGACCTTCTTTGCACTATCTGTGTGACTGGCCAGCTGGAGAGAGGCAGATCTTTGAATGTGCCAGAAAGACATTCAAGATCATCCTCTGATCTCTTGACTTCAAAGCCAGCTCATGCCTTGGAGGAGATGCTTCCGTCATCATCCTTGTTTTTAGGCAGGAGAAAACAGAACTGCAGTGCTGGTCCGTGATGACTGAGAGGCTCTCACCCCTCCTTAACAGGGGCTGCTCAAGCACCTGCGGTAGCTCCAGATGTTATTTGGGGAGCAGAGCAACCACGACAGGACGTAGGTGAGGTGAAGGGAGGAAAGGCTGCCCATACAGGTGGCTGATACCATCATGAGGGGAAGGACTTTGCTTAAAGCTTCTGACCCAGAGAAAAGCCTGCTGTCAGCTGGCTACTTCTGAGAGATTAAGTGTAATTTTTTTGCACTACTCCTGCTCTGAAAGTCTCCCGTAGCTGCCGGGGCAGACAGATAGGCTATCTCCTTTTGCCCTAGGGCCCAGCAAGATGCAAAGAGATCTCGCCTTTAATGCTCCAGTGCACAGTGATGATGGAAGGAGGAAGTATGAACAAGATGAAACAGTTCCAGCACCTTTAGCTTTCCCCCTGCTCACTCTCTTTGCTTTCCCGGTCATCTTAATCCTCTTCTACTGCCCAGCCGAAATGTGCAGTGTTGTTCAGGGAGATGACCCTCCTGTGAATACCCCTGCGCTTCTAATGGCTACAGGAGGGCTGACTCCCTTCCCTTAGAAATTTAAACAAGCCTGTTCAGTAGATTCACACATTTCCTTTTGCTTTCACAGTGCTAGTTGGTGACAAATGACACCACAACCTCCTCTGAGACTTCTCACACAAAGTGTTATGCAAATCATATGTAAATTTACTCTCATCATGTGAGGTAAGTCATGCCTCAATGCCATTTTTGCTGATGTCCTGGGGCTCAGAGCGCCATGTCCTTCCAGGGGTGCCCGGAGGCACGCACCAAACCTGTAGCATCCCCAAGGGGTAGAGAATTTCAGAGCGTTGGTGACTCACAAAACTTCCTGGGCTCAGGCTTACACTCTGAAAATCCTGCTGCAGCATCCAGCCCTCCCACATGGCAGAGGGTTGTTCTGCCACATCAGCATCAGTGTGGCTCTGTCCAGAAAGGAGCCGCCCTCACCCAGGCCACAGGGAAACCCACAGCAGCCGCTCACTGGGAAAAAACTCCGTATGTGGCCGCTGTCACAGGCAGGGATGACCTTGCTCCCAAAGCAGGGGATGGAGAGCTGCCTGGGTGGGCAGTGCAGCATAGCCCCACGTGTCCTTCCTCTCTGGTGCTGGCCAAACCCCAGCCTGCACACCAGAGCTAACAAGGCCAGGGCCAGAGGTTCCTGGGGATGCCATGGTGTTGCAAACACATAGCCTTGGCCATGTATGGTGGACCGAGAACATCCAGCTCCCTGCGGCTTGCACACCGTGCCAAATCCCACTTCCTCTGATGCTCTTTCAGTATTAGCACACCAGGTCATATGTCTGATGGGTGCAGGGACAGGGAAGTCTGATCAGAGCCTTTAGCTTTGTCTGCATCTGGCTGGGGTCCGCTCCCTTTCTGTCAGTCCTCCTGGGCCCTAGTCTAGTCTTTTCTTCATCACTTTTTTCTTCCCCCCTCCCTTAAAAAAGCTCAGCAAAGCTGTATCTACAAATTGCCGTCAGTGAGCACCCTCTGAGACTGCCCCTCTGTTTGCTTCCCCTAAGTTCATCGCTGTTTGGGTTGCCATGCTGGAGAAGGAGACTGCCCTGTCACCCAGACCCATGACTTCTGGGAATAAAGAGGGTTTGTTGCGATTTATAGCCTGAGCCCTAAATAATAGGACCTGAATCCCCGCTTCATTTGTGCCAGTTCACAGCCTGGTGGCTTACACTGAGAGTTCTATGCAGGCTGCTTTTGTCTTGCTTTTTCATCCCTAAATTTGGTGTATATTTCACATCACTTCATGTAATCATGCCAGCAAAGAAAGGCTGGAGGGCTTGACAAGCCGAGGAAGATTTGTTTCTCCAGTTCCTGTTACAGAAGCAATAACTTCTGCAAGGGGTGAGGGAACAGGGAACATCTGCAGCTGCTGCTCAAGCCAAGGTGATGGGCCATGGGCAGAAGTAGGAAGCGACTCCGCCAGCTCCCCAGCTATTGGGGACCTCCGCTCTCATGCAGACAGAAAAGCCTCAGGCAATCCTCATCCACTGCTCTGAGAACAACTGAACTGTTTACACCACCTATGTCTGGAGTGGATTTACATACGGTGCTTTCAAACCGGGTACTTTGTACCAACCTCCCTGCGTAGGCAATCCCCAAGTAACCATCTTGCCCAAAGTGACTTGCCCACTTGAATTTGGATAAGTAGTGCTTCCCCAGCTGGTTCATTGTTCTGCTGCTAAATATCGCTCAGTTATCCTAACCATGCCAAGCCTGATTTTTATCTGTGGATTCTGCAAGGCAAGCTGTGGAATGCAAATTATTCCAGTGTATTTGAAGGTCTGTGCTGAGGAGGAGATCCCTGGAGCTTGATTCTTCTGTTTCCCAATGACTCATTATTGTTATGTAGGTTGTATTGCCCCACCACTTGCAGATATGAAATGCTGGGGTTTTGCAGGTCACTTTTCTTTTGCAAAAGAACACAGGGTCAGGAAATCTGTGTGTGTCTAGCAGGAAACCGGCATTCCAGCGGTGATCACACGCTACTTGTATGCAAACCTTTCTTCCAAAATCTCACCCAAAATCTGTCTCTAGGCAAAGGTGGTGTCCCCTCAAGCGATTTACTGTGCTCAAGTGCTTCAAGAAGGAACTTTGCAGACAGCAACTGTCTAAATAGCAAAGTCTAATGTAACAGACGCTGCATTCTGCAGGCTCTTTTATCTCAGGTGAGCAGTATAATCCTTTCTTTCACTTAATAACCCCAACAACCAAAAAGAGGTGGGGGAATCACCTGATAATTATGTCTTCATTTGATGCAGCATGCATAAATGACTGCAAGTGCTTGCAAATTTTCATAAATCTTGAAGTTACATTCCAGTTGCTCTGGTTAGATGTCCTTTCTGCTCTACTGCTGAACAAAGGGGTCAATTTTATCAGCTGCCCCAGTGAGAGAAATTTTTGTGTCTTCCTTACACAGAACAGGTAAGAATAGGTTAAAAAATCTCCCCTAGCAGGGTTGCTCCTTCCCAAACAGCCAGCTATCTCTCTGCAGTCAGGCTGGGTGGATTAGCTGCTGTGCCAGGAAAGAATGACGATCCTCCTGCAGCACCCATTCGCCCCGTGGGGAGGGATGACCCAGAAGAGAGCTGTGAAGAGGGAAGGGAGTGTTTGGTGAGAGGAGGCACCTCTGCCTTATGAGCGAATTAAAGTGTGTTTGATCGCTGGATAGATCTAGGGCATCCCCACAAAGCTCGGCCCTGCGTGTGAAATCTTACGGATGAAATGAACGCCTGGATCCAGGGATCTGAATGCTTATGGCTGCCTCATCCTTGCTTTGAGTTTACTCCTGGCTAATACACACTGCCGCACTGATGGCTGGGCCAGTTCTGTCACAGGCTTGGGTTTTTGCAAGGAAACTTACCTCCAAGTTTCCTCTGCTTGCCCATGCCTCATCCAGCCTGCCCTACCCACAGCTGCTGTGGTGGGGAACGGTGCCCGCGCTCGGCCGCGGAAAGGTGCAGCAGGATGTGTGCGGTGCTCTGAGGTGCTGATCCAGCGGCGCGAGGGACGCAGGGTTTGTGCTTGCCACTAACGGTCCTGTGCGAAGTGCGAGGCGTTTTCGGACCATTCTGGAGATCTGAGCCGGACGGTTTAGGTGATTTCAGCAGAACGCAGGCCAGGATGTGACTTTGGGTACCTCTTCTTGCGTTCACAACTCTTTTTAGAAGAATGCTGTCAATAAACAGCAAAATGTCTCTCCCTTTAGCAGGTGCAAGACTCATCTTGAATACATGCTCTCTCTTCTATTTTCTCTATTTTTGTGCTCTATTTGACAGTGGTTTTTGACTGACTTCCAGCAAGGCAATAGTCAACCTGCCTAGTATTTGTCACCTCCTATGAGCTAAATATAATTTGGATTTTATTTACCTCATAGTACTTCTTTAACAAGCACTCTGATCTGAGTTCTTCCTGGAAAAAAGAATTCCCCTCATTGCTATCCTTATGTAAAATAAATAAAATCTTTCTGTCTTCTCGCCACATTTAGATCTATATATATCCCTGGTACACAGAGGAGATATCAGCTTGGGAATTGGCACGCTGAGGGTAAATAAATGAATTTACAGTAAAGCCTGGTTATTGTTTTTAAAGACCTATTGAAAGGAGAAGACTGTTCTTAATTTTCTCTCCTAATCTCATTTCAAGATGTGTGTAGCTCGTAAAGGTCTGTCAGAACATGGGGTCCGGACTTTTATCTTCACTCTCCAGTTGAAAACCTGGAGGACACTCTGGTTTTTCACTCCTGGTTGTAGTCACGAGGAGAAGCCGTAGCCAATATGGGATGGGATCCTGTGGGCCGCTGCCATAGCAATTCCTTGTCCAGAAGTGAAAAGAGCTGTTAATCCTGCCTTGTTTGCTTTGCACACCACACCCCTGCTTATTGCCCACAATCTAAATTGCAGAGGCGGCCAAACTTGCTTCCTGTTAAAAACAATAGCCCTGGCTGACACATCTCCTCGTAAGGCACGGAGCAGTGTCGGGGGGACGGCCGGGTGGGTGTTAGGGGCAGATAGACCCCATGGCTGGGGCTGCTGGCACCGGTGATCCCTGCAAAGGGGTCACCCCCTGCACCCCTGGCAGGCAGCGGGCTGGGGAAAAAAGTAGGGGCTGGCAATAGTGTGCTGTGGAAAGAAACGACTTTATGGAGGCTGTTGATTAGGGGAAATGTATCTGGGAACACAGGGAAAACTTCCTGAAAAGAACAAGCGTATAAAGGATCATCAAAGGTTTGTGATGTTAGTGGGAATTTCTGTAGGGAAGCTAGTTTCTAAGTGTCCAGCTGTCTCAAAAATCTGAGTCATGCTTTTTTCTGTAAGAAGAAAGATATAGCTTTGTTGAAGAAAATATTTTCCTTAGGTAGGTTTCACTGGAAGGATGCTGCATGGGGATAAAAGTCCTAATTTCCTCAGTTTGTTTTACCTCTTCTAGGAAATGCATGCAGCAATCAGAGCTGATTTTATTTGTGTCTAATAGCGCTGTTAGGAAGAGCTGTGCTGCGCAGGAGTCCCTCTGCGAACAGGGGCTATATAGAAAATGTCCCAGGTATTTCTCAGGAACTATACTGGATCGCAGCCAAAACGTCATGCAGGACGTAGGTAACATACCCCGCACTTCCCTGTACAAACAGCTTTGTGCTCCCGGTGTCTGCCTAGCAAAGGCCGACACAAGCTTGGTGCGAGCAGGTTTGCTGTCCTTTGAACCTGGCCACCAATGCCGAACATTTCTGATTCTGGTACATCAAGACGCAGACAGTGACTGTACCTGTGGTCTTAGCATGCATACCAGTTTCCAAAACAGGGGCGGCCTTTCTCTTGCTTGAATGGAGAACGTCACTGTCCTGTACACAGGGCCACTGCTGCTTCCCTGTGTTTACCCTGGTGAGGAGCCCTGGGTTCGGTTGTTTACGCTGCAGTGAACTGGCCGAAAAGTGCAGCGAAGTGGGGGTTGAGTCAGTCCCACGATTGTTTAAGTGCAGGAAAACAAGCTGTGTGTGCAAAGTGATCTGGGCACCGGAGCTGGAAAATCTGTCCGAACTCTTTTGCTGTTGGTTTGAGGAGACTCATGTTATGAAAGTGTTCCTGGGCCATTATTAAGGCTTATTTATCAAGGGATGCTGGCGTGTTGGGAAACTTCGCATTTACTTCAGTTTTAATGTTCTTTTGTTCTGCATTCTGACTCAGAATAATGCCTTTCCCTGTGAGCCGGAATTACAGCTGGAACCAGGGTTCAAAATTAATCTGATACCCCAGAAAGCTACCTCACTGGTGAGGTTAGAAATAATTTTCCCTATCTCTACCTACAGTTTCCAAGGGAATCCTGGGCATACCTTGGGAAGCTTCTCTCCCCCTGTTTTTTATCCTTGCTTTGGGATCAGATGACATCTGGCTTCATCGCTTTGTCAGCTTTTAGATAATTTACTGCTTCCATTTCTCTTCCAGCATGACCTATATGATCCTCCCCTGAGACATTTTAGTGTCTGGAACGAACTCCCCCATCTTCTCTGGTGAACACCGAGGCAGATGATTAACTGTAGCCAAATCTACCCTTTTTCTCTGTAAATTATCCCTCACTGTCTCCTCCTTCCTTTCCTTGGTTTTAACTAACAACCTCATGAAACGTCTGACTCCTTGTTTTTTCTAGGGAAAAATTTTAAACAAAACCGCATTCAGCCACACAGACATACACACACAAAGCATGAACAATGAACGCTCACAGACAACCAACAGCATGCTCACAGAGGCATGCTTATATAGAGATACAATGACGTAAATCAACACCCAGAAGCATTTATTAAATTACCCAGATTTATACACAGGGACAGGCAGATGGTTAAGGCTGCATTTTTACTGGTGGATAAATGAAAACATCACTTTAATGTCCACAAGAGGGTATTTTGGAAAAGCAGTGGCAGTAACAGCACCAGATATTAAAGGTGATAATATCTCTTGATTCACGCTCTCAGACTAATTGGCTTATCCTCAGAAATGGCAACTGCTGCATAGCAAGCGTGAACCCATACACTTTCATAATCAAAATCAGTGTGAAAACAGCATAGCGGTCTTTCCTGAAATCATCCCCTGTTCCCCGGCAAGGAGTGATTCCTGGAACTTGCATCCCTAAACTCCTGCTTTTGATTGCTCTGGGCAGTCCTATCCTCCTTTTTTCTTTCTGAAAGATAGGAAAGCAAACTGAAATCCCTGCCCACAGCAACGGGAAGAATTATTCCCAGAACCCAGCTACACTGCTCCAAACGTATTAAATAGACTTTTTCTTGAATGCTCATTGTCCTCAGAATGTGGGGCATTAGGAAATACTGTACTTTATTAATGGCTGGTACTTGGGTACCCCCCCACCCATTTAAGGAGGCATTTTAGCCACAGATACAAGCTAACTGAAACAGCTGCATGGAGTAAAATGGCTGAATTTCTTTCTTGGCCCACCTGCAGAATTTTCACATTAAAAACTACTGATAAGCTAACTGCAGTCTCCTTAGATGTGCTTGAGCCATGGGATTCACCTGTACCTTCAGCAGGCTTATACCGAGTTATAGGTTGCATAGTATGAGGTCTCAACATGTTAAACCAGCCCCACTTGCACCTTTCTACCCAGTGCCCCAGTCCCACTAACTTCACCCAACATTTTCTTTATTTTTTGTTTCATTGTTGAAGTCTGGATAGTGTTTAGAACTGTAATTAAATTCTTTGCTCTTGACTGCAGGACAAACAAGAGGCCCAGCCCCA
This sequence comes from Psophia crepitans, assembly GCA_013399095.1. NCBI lineage: Eukaryota > Metazoa > Chordata > Aves > Gruiformes > Psophiidae > Psophia > Psophia crepitans. Next base: position 1,020,392 of record VWZZ01007514.1, on the reverse strand, counting down.
GCTGCCTGTGCTCACAAACAGAACGCCTTTATTCTGCTGCTGCTGATAATGATAACCCAGCCCAGCTTCATGCTGCCCACCACCCTCTCACTGGCGCAGCCCTCCCTTCCCTCCCCTCACCTGTGTGCATGTGGTAAACAAAGGTAAATTGATACCTACATGGGGGGCAATTTGCTGATGGAGTTAACCAATTCACAGGTTGTTTTGCAGTAACAGCTGTACCATCCCTAATACTCTCAAGGACTTGCTAAAGGCTTCAAGAGCTGGTGCTGGATAGGTGGCTCTTCCTTACAGTGAGTGTCTTGTTCTGCGTTTGTATCATAAAGCTTTCCATAGCATCAAAGAAAAACCTCAATCAGGATGAGCTTTTAAAAATGCCGTTTCATGTTATGGAAAAATAGCCTTATATGCTGGAACCCAAATTTATATATCAAAGAAAATCCCTCCATTTTGCAACATTGTGGTAGCTCAGAAACTCTGATTTCTGTGGTCAGCTGCAGCCTTGGATACTATCAAACCTATATGCGTGATTTTTTTTATGTTTTTTTCCCTGGTTATGATGTGTGATGCGTTTCTTCTAGGTATATGGGACAGTCTGTCCATGTGGGTAAAATCTACCCTTGCTGACCATCTGTTCTCGTCAGAGAATTCTCTTGCTTTTGTCCTTGTCTTGCTCTGTTGCATATCAGTCGGGGGCAAGTCACCACCATTCTCTTATTTTCTGTTTCCCCTTAGATTGCAAAGCCTCCGAGGATATCATACTTTCAAGAAATCAGCTGTGCTCAGCTGATGAACCAGTAAAAATGATGAGGTTTATAATTACCAGAGCATACCCAAAGTTGATTTCTTTAGTTTTATCGTATCTGGGAATCTATAAATCATGGAAAATAACTACGTTAAATCAATGCTTCTCTCTGTCCTTTGTGTTTGTTTTCTGAGACTTTGCAGATCAAGGACTGTCTTAGAAGCTGCTTAGCACAACAAAGCCACGAGCACTGGCTGACGTGCACTGTCATCGGATGGGAGTTCCTGCTTTGCTTTATAACCCTGGTCATATTAAGGTAAGGTTAGGAAAGGACTGAGGACAAGTGGGAGAGTTTCAACTGCCTTTTGTGTAACATTGTTTTGAAATGATTGTAACACGGGAATTTAATACCAATAATTAATGGTGTTATTTTATCTTCTCTTTCTTCCTCTCTGACACCTCTTCACCAGAGAATCCATGGATACTAATCCACGAATACTAAAACTTGACGCTCTCTCCCATTCTGCTTTTTTTCTTCCCCTGGTCTTTCAAAAAATAATCCAAGTCTTTCAGCATTTCATCCACTTCTGATTTCACTTCCCCAGTGTGCTGGTTCAGTGAGTGAAGCTATACTTCCCTAATCTGTGGACTACCTTTTTCTTTTTTAGTTGTTCTTCCTCTGTTTTGGGGAAACTTCACCTTACTGTGACAAGCTCAATGCTCTGCATCATATCCCCTTTCCCTCTGACTTTTAATGCTTATTTGTGTTATAGTAATATTTTGTAAGTGTTAAGAGCTAACAGAGCATTTCGGGCTCACCAGCACTCACAGTTTGGAATGACTGGTAGGATGTGACCTATTGATGAAATAGGAAGTATTAGCTGGGGGTGGGAACAATGATGCAGACAGTCTAACGGAAATGGTGACTTTTCACTGCGTCCTGCAAAATTACAGTTTTCTACATACGTCTTGATGGCAGTAGGCACTAAAGGAAAAAGAGACAACAGCCTGATGAATTTGCTTGGGAGCTGGTCTTTTTTTCAGGGCTTTTTCCGATCCTGGGTGTGTGGGTGGCCCTGGAAGCAGGCAGAGGCTCGTAGGGAAGAAGTTCACCACTCAGGGCTGCTGTCACTTAGGAGGGTGAATGCAGGGGAAGGACAGCCGATACCTTCGCTGCACTATCTCATCGGGTGCAGTGAAGCAGAAAAGAAATTTCAGGCTCTTCCCCCTCTTCTTTGTATCTTCTGCTTATTTCCTTCCTATCTACTTGTTTGTTTATTTTAGCTGCCTCTTTGTTTCTGTTTGTCCAATTCAGACTTAGACCTGAGACTATAGACTTGAGACTTCCTCTTTCCCCTTAAATAAATTCCTTCACCACAGCAAGTCTGTTAATCCCGCTTCTGTTCAGATGTATTTTACCTACTACATACAGTGCTCCATCCTCCTGATATCAGATCAGGTACAAGTCAGACTGGAGAGCTGTTCAGATCAGCAGATGGCAGACTCCTTCTAGCAATTGATGCCACCGGCTTCATCTGACATCAGAACATTTGATGATGACAGGCAGAAAAAAGTACGATACCTGCATCATGCACTCAGAAGTGTGCATTATGTCAGTGAGGAATCGAAGGTATGTTTGTCAGCAGAGCCTGCGTGGTGTGCAGTTACCCCTGTAATGTGCATCAGCTGCGAAAACCAGACCACAGCGACTGAGTAAACCGGAGAACAGTGAAAATCTGATCGTCAGAGATGGCAAAGAATTGGAAATTCACATCAGTCTGATTTCCCTCTTACTACTTCACCTGTGAGGCATCCTCCAAACCAAAACTGATGTTAGGCTCAGGAGTGGGTGGTGGGAAATCTGGGGAAAAAGAAAGGGATGCTTGCAAAGGCAATCTTCGCTTTATGTGCCTGTGATCAGTGGTGCCCTAATCAAGCCCTTCCTTCCCTTAGAGGCAACTACAGAGCTGCTCCTTGCAGGGTGGGTTTCTTTGATCTTTATCTAGGTAGGTTTTAAATGTCCACCACTCCTTCTGGGAAACAATCCTGGTTTCCAAAGTTTTATGACTTGCTTAATCCTTTCAATGCCACCATGCTGATTAATTTAAACAAATTTCAAATGCAGGAGTTCTAGCATTACTGATACAGCCTCTTCTCGCAGATAACTAGTGACAGGACAAGGGGAAACGGCTGCAAGTTGCGCCAGGGAAGGTTCAGGTTGGAGATTAGGAGAAATTTCTTCTCAGGAAGGGTGGTCGGGCATTGGAACGGGTTGCCCAGGGAGGTGGTGAAGTCACCGTCCCTGCGGGGATTTAAGGAAAGGTTGGATGTGGTACTTAGGGACATGGGTTAGTGGGTGATAGGGGGTGGGGGGCTGGTTGGACTAGATGATCCTTGAGGTCTCTTCCAACCTTATTGATTCTATGATTCTATGATACACCATCTCTTTCACGTTTTATATGTTTGCTTGGATGTGTTGTATTCCCCAGTTTCACTAAAGAACGGTTTAAAAGTATTTTTTAACAATACAGCATTGTTATGAAAATGAGCTGACTAGTGAGTCTGATAGCAAGAATTTGCTCTGAGTCAACAGTGGCAATTTGCAAGCATTGACTAATGAATTCCATAATCCACGCAGCACCTCTGTGAATAAGGGAAGAAAGCTCCATTATCTCTAGTATGCATCAAGGACTCAAAGATGAGAGGGACGGCTGCTCTGCAAGAGTCTAAACGGGTATTGAATATAAGTTGGGAATTCCTGGTGCTTGCTTCTCTGCTTGGAAAAACTGTATCTTCCATCTCTGTACAGACAACTCTCAGGGACACGGTGCGCAGATGAGAGCAGTGGCGATTTTTTACAAAAAGCCTGAATGTGGTAGGCCCTTACAAGTCCCGACAGAAAATTTCAGGAAGAGGTAATAAAAGGAGATTTCTTTTCTTCCCTCTTTGATTGACTGAGGAAAGAGTTTGCCAAAACATCTGTTAATACTGTAACAGATTCTGTAAAATAAATTAGCAATAATTCAGAGGTGGAGTAAGGGCTTATTTCTACTCCTTTTTCTTGTTTTCCCTTTGAAAGTGTACTACAAATCCAGCAAAGCCCCTCTGGGGACGGTGTGCTCTCCCTCGGTGAGCGCATCTCCTGTTGAAGCATCTCAGCATTTGTTCCTGGCCCTTGCCACAGCCACTCCGATACTCCCCTCATATAGCTTATCAGATAATGCCACTGCATGGTTTTACTCTGGAGCGAGGCGCCTTTAGGCAGCATTTTTTTTCCTGCATAGGTTTTGGCATCTCAAGTGTTTCCTCATGGGTTTTCCAAGCCCCCCACTGCTATGCAAGCTGTGTTATTGGCACCGAGCACTACTCACAAATCGCTGCCGTCTTTGCCTTCAGATTATCACGTTGGTTTTGTTTAACACATGGTTGTAGGTGGGTGTTACCACGTTTACGAAGGTATGTCAGGACAGTGCTGCTGTTTTGGCACCCAGGAATGACCTCTGCAGAACACCTGATGGACTTGAGTGTAGACAGGCAAGAGACCAAATTCTGGACATGCATGAAAAGTGTTGGGGTTTTTTTTTTTCTTTCTTAAGATTGGAGACCCAGTTGGTATTTGCAAGTGACTATGTTTATGGGCCTTCCTGGTTTTACAGGCATATAACTGAGCAGATGAATATTCTGAATAACGTAGATCACAACTGAATTAGTTTTGAGGAAGGGAAAAACAGAGGCCAAATCTATTCTGTTGCTGACCCAGAACTCTGTTCACCTTAAACTGCATGGTGGGTACATCCCAGTTTTCCAGGTTACGGTGTAGTTAGGAACTGATGCTTCTGTTTACAAAGCCTGTTGTGAAATGGTGGTGAATAATAAAAAAAAAAAGCAAGATACAAAGAAGTGAAAATGAAGGGGTAGTGCTCAGGAGGAAGGCACAGGACTGGCAGGTGGAGCCGATTTGTCCTCCTGCCACTGACCTCTCTTCTGGAGGAAACGTCTTAATCTCTGCCTTCTCTCCTGCCAGCCCCACCTCTGTTTCAGCCCAATTGCACTGATTTTTCTGCAGAGCAGGACAAATCTCTCTCTGACTCTCCCACTTCAAATCTGACCTATACCTACAGGCCCTGACTTAAAGGAGCTTCTACGTGGTAGTAATATCAATGACAATAAATACTCAATTTTCACTTCCAAAGCCTGCATTTCTGTTCTAGCACAGAACAGAACTATTTCATAGGAAACCTCACAAATTCCTGAATTATTCAAAACGGATAGCGTGCCCATAAGCACCTTGTAAGTAGCTAGAGGTACATTTTCACTGATGTGCTATTTATTACGAATTATTTGCTCAGTGTTTATTATATGAATGAATGATTATGTCCCACTTTCACAATAAACTTCTGGTTGGATTTGCTCATAAAAATTAGATTCTGGGGAGAAAACCAAACCATACAGCAATCCCCAACCACCACCCTGAAATACTGCCAAGCATGTATACCTGAGATGTCTATTGATCTGCATGGAGCCAGGAGAGGAAGTCTGGAAAGACACAAAGCCGGGAATGCAATTCATCTGACTTCTGCTCTGTGTAATTTCTAAGGGATGGGAGAAGGGGTGTTGGGTTTAATGTGTTCAGCCTGGGGTCACATACCAGCCATTTACTGCAGGTTGGATGGCCAATGTGTGTTTCGGTGAGCTGTGCAGAGAGCAGCGTGTTTCAATTTCACTTGTCTAGACAGGGTTTCGCTTGCCCCATTCTGGCAGGCAATGTGAGATTTCATACCTTGATCTTATCGTGCTGTGCTGAGTTTACTTCAGAGAGAACACCTGCAGCCTGAGAGGGTGGATTCAGCGTGAGCTGCTAATGCAGAGGACCTCTGAGGGCTTGGACCTCTGTCTTCAACAGGGTTTGCTAGCAGTGGCGCTGCCTGATGCACTGTGCTCTTGCAGTATCTCAGTGGATTTCAACACCTTGGAACGGTGGATTTCCAGCGGAGGCTTGGATCCTTTGAGGTAACTCCTGGGTTGACTGCTACAAAGTGGCCTTGCTTGTTTTGCTACCTTCTGTGGAACACAAGTGGAAAACATCTGCTCTAATTTGCCAGGGAATTCACTTAAGGACCCCACACTCCTGACATATCACCCTGCTACTGGTGAGCAGCTCTCAGAGACGGCAGCTGCGGTAGATTTAAAGCAGTGGTTTGAGCAGGCGGCCAGTTTGCACGAACTTTCACCAAAATAGTCACGCTGGTTGCAGTTCTCGCTGTGTGAAGTGTCGGTGCAGGTGAGTATATGCGAATAGCCCTACTATTGACACTATTATTGTTGTAGCGGAACAGTGCCTTGGGTCAAACAAGAACAGGTCTCCCTTGTACCAGGCACCCTAGGAACTCCTAGAAACAGACAGTTCCTGCAGTAAGAAGCTTACATCTAAACAAAGCTGTCCTTTTAAAATTTGGTTTGCAAGTCTTTTTTGTTTTTTAATATTTTTTTATTGCAGATGCACACATATTTACAGGTATGAGTAGATCTGGTTTTATTTCAGTGCAAATGCATGCGTCATTCACCATTCATGCAGCAGTATATGGCATACAAAGCTCTGTGGGAACCGCCTGTAATGTTTAGTCCATAATGACCAGTCAGTTTGTTTAAGTTCAGGAGGTAAGTAATTACCAGGGCTATGAGATACTGACAATTTGAACCTCTATAAAAGAGATTTTTGTCTTCCTGTTGGTTGTATTATTCACGTCATTAAATGAATGTCTGTCTTCTAACCTTTGTCAAATTGCGTAATTCTGTGCTTCGTTCTATAAACTGGTACTTAGGAGTACTCCGGAGACTTCCTAGCTTTTTATAAATAATTTTGATGCTAGCATGCAACAAAAGGATCCCTCAAATTTGCTAGTAATTGATAGGTTACAAAAACCTTCCTCTTGAAAGTGTTTAAACAGCAGTTCTCCTGTCAAACGCAAGCCTGTTTCAACACAACAGCTCTATAATAACACACGTGATGGACGTGCTCACAGTAATTGTGGTCCAGCCAGCCATGTATTGTCTTTGACAGCAGCCACTACAAAAGGCTTTACGGCAAAGGCTCCCAAACCCTTCCGGTTGCAGCTCGCCTCTCCAACAGATGCAACTGTGTGACTCCTGATGCGAACATATCGGGTGAAGGAGCTTTCTCTTGGGCAGGCTCATGAGCATGCTCGTAACTCCTGGCATCTCGCTTGGCAGCGTGACCTCTCATGAGAACTATTGTGCTAGGAGAAGCCGCCAGGAACCCAGCCGCAGGTACACGCTGTAGAATAATTGTCTTGTCACAAAGCAGATCATCCCTTTCCCAACCTCACTCAATAAGAGGCGAGTTTAAACTTTTAAGCATGGAGGTTTACACTTTCTCCAAATATTTTGCTAGCGTCGAGTGAAACAGCCCAATAAATTCCCTCTAAATTCTGGACCTCAGCAATACCCACTACGATGAGTTCCACAGTTTATTGGCAAAAAAATATGTAGTTTTTTTGGTTGGTCCTAACCTGGTTGTTCAAAGGAGGAAATTTGAAAGGAGATCTGAATTCTACCACTAACTCTTAAATTGCTGAGAAAAAGGCAAGTATAAATGGTTACCATTTCTCTTGACATGGTGTCCATATTGCACACAGCATTACTGAGCCATTAAGTGCTTTAGAGATCTTAGAAAGGAGTTAATTTTTCATTAGCTGAGTTGTTTTTTTTGGTAAACAATTGGTCTGCTTCGTGGACAATCGGAGGATACTCAACATCCTGCTCAGCACGGTACTAGTGAGGTGCCACTTCCCGGGCTTGCACACCAACCCCTGCCATTGCTGGGCTGGCGCTTCAGGGGAGCACAGGAGTTCCCAGTCTCCCCATCAAGCCAGAGGAAAAGGAACACCAGTGGGGCAATGACCAGGCACGGGGCTTCCTTCACCATTTTCTGCAGCATTTGCGCAAGAGTGTATAACGCCAGAGTGAAGATGCTCAAAACTCAACCTGTAACTTGCCCTCACCTCGCCATTTCCCTTCTCCCTCCTTCCCACAGCACAGGCGGCCACACACCTGCCCCGGGCTCCTGTCAGCGCGGAGGCTGAAAGAAAGGGAGTTTTACCTCGCTAACCCCCTACATTTTCCTCACGTTTTTCCCCCGTGGTGCTGAGGGGTTTCCCCTCATGGCGCAGCGTACGCGGCGCGGAACGGCCTGACGGTAGCCGGGTGCGCAGGTGTGCCTATGCACCTCCAGTCCTTCCCAGGCGGCGCAGCCCGCTGGCTCCCCTTCAGACCGGTCCCTCACGGAGAGACCGGGCTGAAGGAGAACGGGCAGGGCGATTCGGTTCTCTCTGAGGAGAAGGAGGGGGGAGGATAAGGGGAGGGGCGCAACGGCCGCGCGCGCGGCGTTTCCCTCGCCCCTCGCGCGGCCCCCGCTCCCCCTCCTCGGCTCCGCGGCCATTGACGTCAGGAAGGGCGGCACATGACCCTCTTCGGAACCAATCGGCTCCGGCGCCGCTCCGGCGAGAGGCTGTCGGCAGAGCTCGCTCCTCTCGCCCGCCTCCTCCCCGCGGCGGCGGCGGCGGCGCGCGTGGACACACACACACACGCGCGCGCACACACATACACACACACACACGCACACACACACACACATCCCCCCGCACCCACGGACGCACACACGCACCCACATACATGCACACGCGCGCCCGCCGCCGCACGCTTTCGCGCACACGCCCCGGGGGAAAGGAAGGAAGAGCGGCCGGACGCCCCGCAGCCCCCGCGCCGCCAGGAGCCCCCACCATCACCGCCGCCACCGCCAGCTTTTGTCTGCNCGGCGCTCTGAGAGCCGCGAGGGGGACCCGCCGGGGGCGGATTTTGAAGTTTGAATAAGGATTTTTATCGCTTCTCCTTCCCCCTTCTCCCCCCGCCGGCGCGGTTCAGTCCCTTCCCCCATCTTCCCTGACAGGTTTTTTTTTCTTTCCCCTTGAGCTTTTATTTTCTTTTTTTTTTTTTTTAATCCCCCGCGGGGGGTGGGATTTTTTTCCCCTCATTTTTTTTTATTTTATTTGGTATCCCCGTCTCTCCCCCCCCTAGAGACC